>JBBBDQ010029769.1:9757500-10032500 GCA_037127315.1 Ascarosepion bandense | reverse complement strand
GTTCTTCTTCTTCTATGTGCCCTGTTCCTTCAGGACGTAGGCGATCATGGTTTTCCACGTCTCCCTATCTCTGGTGGCTCTTAGCACGCCTTCTCCTGTTACACCTTGCAACCTTCGTTCCATCATCAACCTGATTAGGTCCTTCAAATAAGTTATCCGTTGCTTTCCCCTGTCTCTCCTTCCCTGTATCTGGCCTGTTAGTATCAGGTTCTCCAAGCCCTCCTTTCTCATTGCATGTGGCAGGAACTTCAGCTGTCTCTTCCTGATGCTCAGATGCATGGTCATCAGTAAAAAGGGCAGCCCAATATGCCAAATACAGGTCGGGGATACTAGAAGCAAGAAGGTACAAAAATTTAAATACCTGTTATAACAGAAGACGGAAAGTGCGATACAGAGATCCGAAGGCGAATTGGCATGGCGAAGGAAGCATTCTAGAAGTTGAGTAAAGTATTAAGAAGCAGGAAAATTTTGCTCGAAACAAGGAAGAGAGTACTGGATTGCTATGTGTTGTCAGTTCTTCAATATGGTAGTGAATGCTGGACAATATCATCAAAGATGAAGAAAAAACAGCAACTGAAATGTGGTTCTACAGAAGGATGCTGCGAATATCATGGATCAATCATGTGAGTTTGTAGTTGTTGAAGTAGTTAAGCAGCTCACTTCTCGGGACTTACTCTCTGACAAGGAATATGGCTTCCACTCGACAGCTCTACGGTTGATGTGCTAACGGCCATCACTGAATATGTATACAAAACTGAACGCAAGTTAGTAAATCTAGGGATACTATTAGTAAGAAAAAATATACCCAAGTCTTGAAGTGAAGTTGTTGGAAATAGTATGTCCGTCTATATTATTCTAGCTGGGTGGAGCTCAGAGCTAGTCTGAACTCTGATGTGGTAGTCTCTGGGTAACTTCGGTATCTCTCGGTAACACGTATCAGTTCCGGTACTCTCTGATAACTCGCACGGATCTCTACTATTACTCTTAACTGCTGTTCTCTCTATGGTAAGATTATATGTACACTCAGTCGAGTCCATTATCATATACAAAGGGGAGATCCCAGAACAATCATGAAGCTCAAGCTGTTGCTCAAGATCTCGCGAAAGTGTTTGACAGGGTTTGGCATGCTGGTATACTGTGCAAGCTCCAGGGCTATGGTATTTCTGAACGATTGTTTGATTTAATTCAATCGTTTCTAACGAATCGTGAAATGAAGATTGTTTTGAACGGTCAAGCTTCCAGATACTTTCACACGGGTGTCTCTCAAGGTCCTACGCTGTTTCTAATTTTCATCAATGATCTAACTAAGGTCATCATAGGCATCTATGCGTATGACACTACCAATAGGAATGAAATCTGCTGAGATTGACAAATTTAACTTGGCTGCTGCTTTTAAAACGGACATCCAATTAGTGCTTAACTGCAACAGGAAATAGATGGTAAATTTGAATGCCTCAAAAAATATAACTGCCCTTCTTTAACCACCATAGAAAGACTTTTCTGTCAGTCATAATCATGGCTGACGTACACTACCGGCCATAATTATTAGGCCACCCCAGTGTTTTAAAACATGATGTATTTCATACTATTCTTTAGTATTTATTGCCAAGTGAATAATTGTTAATGAAAATAGAATGGTTCTTTTGCACAATAACATTTGCATCAAATGAATTTATAAATATTTAATAATTACCTATATTGCAGTTTCATCAAAGAAAGAATAAAGAAAATTTAGGGTGACTCGGACGAGTTCATCTTTGTTTCCTTGCCTAGTAAAATTTTGCACAGTAATAATAACAAAAAGAACTATTCTATTTTTATTTGGCAATAGATACTAAAAATAGTATGAAATACATCAGTTCTTTTAAGAAAAATTGGGGTTGCCTAATTCTTGGGGAGTCCCCCATTTTCACACACTCTATGGACTCTTCCAAAGTATACAAATAATCCTTCCTACAGAGGACGGTAGTTGAGTAGTTGTACTCTACTACGACACTCTCAGCTCTCTGCCTTCGGGTAGAGGGCGCTCTCTACTTCCGAGCAGAGAGCAATAACCCAGTCGTGGTTCCGCCGAAGGGTAGAAGCACGACTGGGCAAAAATAGACAGACATTTTTTGGCTGGGCCATATAGCCCGGAAAGCCCAGATATAAACTGACCATGTGTCATATGTTGCCCTTACTGGGAGGGACAGCTAAATAATGAGTAGTTGTATTCTACTACGACACTGTCAGCTCTCTGCCTTCAGATAGAGGGCGCTCTCTGCTTCCGAGCAGAGAACAATAACCCAGTCGTGGTTCCGCCGAAGGGTAGAGGCACGACTGGGCAAAAATAGACAGACATTTTTTGGCTGGGCCAAATGGCCCGGAAATCCCAGTTAAACTGACCATTGTGTCACATGTTGCCCTTACTGGGAGGGACAACTAAATAATGAGTAGTTGTATTCTACTACGACACTGTCAGCTCTCTGCTTTCAGATAGAGGGCGCTCTCTGCTTCCGAGCAGAGAGCAATAACCCAGTCGTGGTTCCGCCGAAGGGTAGAGGCACGACTGGGCAAAAATAGACAGACATTTTTTGGCTGGGCCAAATGGCCCGAAAATCCCAGTTAAACTGACCATTGTGTCACATGTTGCCCTTACTGGGAGGGACAACTAAATAATGAGTAGTTTATTCTACTACGACACTGTCAGCTCTCTGCCTTCAGGTAGAGAGCGCTCTCTGCTTCCGAGCAGAGAGCAATAACCCAGTCGTGGTTCCGCCGAAGGGTAGAGGCACGACTGGGCAAAAATAGACAGACATTTTTTGGCCGGGTCATATAGCCCGGAAAGCCCAGATATAAACTGACCATGTGTCATATGTTGCCCTTACTGGGAGGGACAGCTAAATAATGAGTAGTTGTTTTTGTTAGAGTTGGTGTTTGAACCGCCGCTCGTTGGTCAGCACGAATATAGACTTATTACCCGGACTTATTCTTTGTATATATTTGAATTCCTGAAACTACTAATCGTGTACAGGTTGTATATCTTTTGTTCAATACACTTAACTTTTTCCTCTCAGATCTTTTTTGTGTTATTATTATATTGTGTGGTTTTCTAAACAGGAATCCACATTACTAATAATTATGGCTGGTAGTGTAAGTCTCTTTGAGAGCAACACATTGCGCCTTCTTGGTGTCACCTTTTTAACCGACCTGAAGTAGAACGACTACATCGAATCTATAGCTGCATCTACTGCTAGGAAGGTTGGGTGTCTGTGTTGGGCAAGAATTCTTTTATTTTTCGTCAGAATCCACTTCGCAAATTTATAAATCTGTCATCCGCCCGTGCATTAGATAAAGTTGCCATATCTGGTCAGGTGCCCCTGATATTCATCTCGAGCTTATCGACGGGATCTAAAGAAGCATCTGCAATGTAATCGGTCCTGACTTGGTATTTCGACTTCAGTCACTTTCTCACCGACGTAGAGAGGCTTCCCTCTGTCTTTTCTAAAAAATATTTTAATGGGAACTGCTCTGACAAGCGTTTTTCTTCCCACGGTGTTCCGTTCACGTGAATTGAAGTGTGTTACTAGGTTGAAATCTAGGTCCCATGTTTTTCCCGCTCAAATAGTAAAATGTAACCGACACTACTACTCCAACAGTTTATTTTCTCGCTTTTAACACCTGTGGAACTTTCTTACCTTTACGTGTTTCCATGATAGCCACAATCTTCAAAAATTTTAATGCCACGTCAATTGCCATCTTTTATCTTCATGAATTCTATTCATCTTTAATCCTTTCTTTAATACCCACTGTACCCAGTCTTTTCTCTCACTGCAACCCCCTGCGGACTCGTGGCAGTCTCGCCTTGTTTTGAGTGAAATGGCAATTAAAACAAAACAAAAATCTTAAAACTCGAGAAGCTTTTATTAAACAAAATAACACATTAAATATCATTCATCACGTGAGACGGTATCTTGAAGTGCATCTGATACAAGTAATAGACACACACATAATAGTATTAAAAAAAATCGCATTCTTTTGTGCGGCCCTGTTCCCAGTAGACGTCACACATTACGTCACACATGACGTCATACTGGACGTCACACTGGACCATTTCAAATGACTCTCGGAATATCGATAAAGATTTGTAACTATCACACAGACATCACATTGGTTCTTGATAATGACTGTGAAAATCAAATGTACTTGAATAAAATAACACAATATGAACTTCAGGCAGTGTATCCACAGCTTCCAGCAGAAAACTCAACACATCCGAAAATTTGAAAAATGCAATAAATAAATAAATAAACAGACTAACTTTTTCGGTTCTTTTTAATCTGTTTTATAATAAATGCAAAAGTCAGGCCATGATGAGTAAAATAATTTAGAAAATGTTTTAGATATTCTACAATTTCATGGGTAATATGATGACCTTGCAGCTCGTCAGACCCAAATGATACAACAATTAATCTTCAAAATATCCAATGGTCTGACGAGCCCAAGGTAATCATCGGCGGCGAAATACGTATTACCCATGAAATTGTAGAATATCTAAATTATATATATATATATATACTATACGCCTGTGTATTGAATACTGCTGCCATATCTGGTCTGGTGCCCCTGTTATTCACCTCGGGGTCCTTGACAAAATCCAACGGAGAATCTGTAATGTGATTGATACATTGACAGTTCGGCTGCAGTCGCTCTTCCACCGGCGTGATGTAGCTTCCCTGTGCCTCTTCTAAAAATACTTTCACGGCTTCTGCTTTAATGAACTTAGCTCACTGGTGCCCCCTATGTATGAATTTGCACGAGCTACTAGACGAGCAACTAGGTCTTACCCTTTTACAGTGAAACTGATAAAATGTAACCGCAATTTCTACTTTAACAGCTTCTTTTCTCGCACTTCCCGCCTGTGGAATTTCCTTCTGTATAATTTAAATGTAAGGTCAATAGACATCTCCTAACTAGCATCCTTTCTCTCAAGCTATTTTCTCCGTCCACTCCATCCCATAACACTGGTATTCTCATCCTTCTATTACCCTCCTCCTGACATCCCCTATTACTAACCCCTCTTTCTCATCACTTTCCTCTATGTAACCCCCAGCGCAACGGTGGCAGTAAAACTGCCTTGCTTGGGGTGAAATGATTAAAAAATGTCTGTGTGTGCGTACAACAAGTCGATGCGAAACATGAATTTTGCATGTTCTTTAATTAGAGAGTAAAATAAAGTTTATGGAAAAACACCAAATTTTCTGTTACCCCTAAAACTTAAACAGTTTTGATAATCTATCTATCTATCTATCTATCTATCTATCTATCTATCTATCTATCTATCACAGTCTGTTCATATCTATCTATCTATCTATCTATCTATCTATCTATCTATCTATCTATCTATCTATTCAGAATATATTTAATGCTTATCTATCTATCTATCTATCTATCTATCTATCTATCTATCTATAATGTAATTTGAAAAACTCCTACTTTGAAATATTTCATCGATAAACCGTCATCTTTAGAAAATAAATTTTATTAAGTACAAAATATACATTAACGTGACAAAACGTCATTCACATTAATGGCCGAAGGCTTGTTGTTTACTTTAACTGCATCGTTATCGAAATTACATTTTGACTAATTTCAACTTATTTTTTATTTTTGTATTTACTTGTTTATCTTCTATTCAACGATTACGTGTTTCACATTGTTTCAGTATTAATTGAGTAAAAGCAGACGATAAAGTGAAATATACCGATCATATTAATTGTATGAAATTCGTACATCCTGGTACTTTCAATTCATCTCCGTCTGAGTAAATTATATTCATTTTTCTTTTAAACAGTATTTTGCAGATCGGAATTCTGGTCACGAAGATTTTGGTGGCACGTAATCGAGTGCTTAATTTCAAATCACTTTTATGTTCCTTAATTCTTTACTTTAAACCTTGGAATGGTTTTTTGGTGAGATGGGGGTCATGTCATTATTTACAACTTATGTAGTGGACTTCTGTCTTTGATGTAAAGTTAATTAACTTTCTCTTTGCCTCTGTCTGCCTCTCTCTCTCTCTCTCTCTCTATATATATATATATATATATATATGAAAATATTCTTTTCAAATATGAACTATGGCGTTTTATAAATGTTTAATAATTGCTGTTAATCTTATGAATAATATGTTAGCGCTTTTTTCTAGTTACAAACAATTTTTTGTTTACATCAGTCAGTCAGTTAAGTGCCATACGTGATACACGCTTGGGCGATCATGTCTCGAAAGAGACATGAGTGTCTGGGCAGAAGATTATACCGCAGTATGTTGCCATTGCTTTCTGGGGTAGACTGGTTGCCGACCAAGGCTATAGAACCCAATCTGTCCTGTTATTTAACCCATAACTGGAAGGAAGAAACGGATTAATATCTTTCCCAAGGGTATTTGCGCGTAAGTGAATGCAATGAATTCGGCTGGAATTCGAACTCGGCCCCCGATTTCTCGTTCCGAGCCGATATCCAGTGCACCACAACGCACATCGTTTGTTTAAATACGTTATTTAAAACAAAATTCAGTTAATCTCTTTGCCTTGATAAAGTCCGTCACAAGACGAAACACATAGGCGCGAAAAATATGGTGTTCCTCTCGTCTTCTTTATTTAACCTTCTCCTCCTGGGTTAAGGCTGGCATCGATGCATTCATTCCTACCAGGAAATTTCAGCTTAAATCCCATTCGGCCACCATTGCCCACCGGAATCACTTCTTCCGGCTTTATCGTAGCCACGTGTCGGACCGAAACAAGCGCCTTTTTGCCTCAGCTCGTAATAAGTGTAAAAAGACACTTAACGAAGCTAAGATGCTGTTTACTGCCAGGATGAAGCAGGGCATAGCATCCTCCAAGTTCAGTACCAAAGACTACTGGCGCCTCTGCAAACGCGTACTTAGCAAGAGTAAGTCCTCAATACCCCCACGAATAAACGAGTTTGAGGTCCTCACCTCCTCAGCGGACAAAGCTGAATGCTTTGCCCATAGATTCTCGACCAATTCGACTCTGGATTCATCTGGAATCCATACACCCGATTTCACATCTAGAACTGTAGCCCAATTGAGTGACCTCCACATCATGCCCTCGCTGATTTCTAGCATAATCTCAAAACTGGACCCTCACAAAGCGAGTGGTGGGGATAGAATCCCAGTTATAGTTTTGAAGAATTGTGCCCCTGAACTCTCCTCTATCTTTTCTAAACTCTACAACCTCTGCCTATCTTCCTCCTGCTTTCCTGCCTGTTGGAAGTCTTCTTCTGTGGTTCCAATATTCAAGAACACTGGTGAACCATCGAACTCCGCAAATTACCGCCCCACACTAACTCACACCCACTCTCTCCAACTCTCTCTCTGTGTACATCCTAAGTCGTCTATCACCCTCCTTCTGACATTTCCTATACCCAATTCCTCTATGTAACCCCCTGCGCTATAGTGGCAGTGGAATGCCTTGCTTGGGGTGACACGATTAAAAAAAACATATATATATATTGTCATCCGCAGACAGATCTGTTTCGCTGTATCACAGCTCATCAGTACGGTTTGACACCGATTGCTTTTTAAGCCAGGATTGAAACCCGACTGAATTGGCTTCAGTCGGCGAATCTACCTATATATATATATATATATATAAATGTTTAGAGGTAAAAAAATGGCATAGTGTTTAAAAAACAAAGAAAATATTTGTCTATAAGACACATTCATCTAACATTTCGTCAGGAGTAAATCGTTGACAATAAGTTATACGAAAGAACAACAATAACGAAAGTGAAGAGCAAAAAAAAAAAAATGGGGGTGAAACAGGATAATATATTGAGCACTCTGGAAGAATGGTAAACTTTGAAAAAACAGTAACTACACAAGCATCTACGCATCGTTCATTCAGTAATGAATTAGAGCACTCTGGCTACTGGCATATGATACATCATACGCTAAAAGTCTGCCTCCTTCTACCGTGTGCCCATAGCTCAGAGGTAGAATCGCCGACTGTCGCCAATTCGGTCGAGTTTCAAGTCTGGGTTAAAAGCAATCGGATGTCTAACCGTACCGATGAGCTGTCATACAGGAAAACAGATCTGTCTGCGGATGACATATATATATATATATCTCAAAGGAAGGGGAAATCTCGTGTAAGTACAATTACCAATAGACAATTAAGATAAAATATCACCCAACAAATTAAGAGACTTGACAAAAATCCCTCTGCCGACAGAGAGAAGGTTTGTGAATATACATAAATTTCATTAAAACAAATTGAAAAGATACCGCCGTTATATTTTTATTTTATTTTTTTATGTGTTCTTAAAATTTTCTTCTTTTCTGAAGTTAAATTTTATAAAAGTTGTACAAATATTTTGTATGTCTGAGACATATGCCTAAGATTAAACACACAGGCCTTGAGGGGTTAGTGCTGCCCAGTAACAAGACAGTGGCTGCTAGAAAACACTATATCTGACAACACTACTCTGCACCATGAAATAGACACACACACACACATACACACACACACACACACACACACATATATATATATATATATATATATATATAAACTATTGCTTGAGTCAGTCAGTTAAGTGCTATACGTGATATACGCTTTGGGCGATCATGTCTCGAAAGAGACATGACTGACGGGGCAGAAGATTATCTAGCAGTATGTTGCCATTGCTTTCTGCGGTAGATTGGTTGCCAGCTAAGGCTATAGAACCCAATCTATCCTATTTTTTTAACCCGTAACTGGAGGGAAGAGACGGATTAATACCTTTCCCAAGGGTATTTGTGCGTAAGTGAATGCAAGGGATTCAACTGGAATTTGAACTCGGCACCCCGATTTGTCGTTCCGAGTCGATATCCACTGCACCACAACGCACGTCGTTAATTAATTCTACTCTCGCGAGACGGATTGCTTGAGTAAGTGGTTTAAATCTTATACATATATATTTACTCAGTTTAGTTTAATAGAAGGCAAAATATGTTGGATATTTTATAAAAAGGAAACTACTATATTAGGGTTAGGGTTAGCGAGGCTTGTGTGCTAATCATTACTCTATGGCCAAAATTCATAAATTCTTTACACGCCGTCTTCGTATTTGTATATCACGCAAACGATTATTTTTTTTCAACTGATGGCATCAAGAATGCCTTTTCTACTTTTGTCAGCTATATATAAAATTCTGTGACTTCCGTTAGTCCGTCACACCCTCTATAAGTGCCATACATTTTTCGATCGAAACCAAATTTTGGGGAGTAGTACAAACAGGAGTAGAAAGTACAGTAGGTTTTACTAGGAAGCGTAACTTAGTACATTAAACTTTCATTATTATTTTTTGAGAAATTAAATGCCTGATTATTTAACATAGAAAATATTCCCTCTATTTTAGAACCAATTTAATGATTAAAAAAAAAATACTTATTTAATAAAAGGAAAAATATTTTTTGCATATCTTTTCTTTAATTGTTCTTTTAACCTGTCTGTGGAATGTTTTATGTCACTAAAAAATCTTACATTCCATCGAAGACACAAACACAAATTACACTTCACAGGTGGAACATGTTGAACCGTCATACATCGAAAACCATGGGAGAGCTCAAGCATTTTTTTATTCATATTTGTATTTCATTGATTTTCAATGTCGCTGTTACCGTTAAATTATGAGTGCGAACTATAAACAAATCACTATGCCAAACTCTTGGAATTTGGCTCCAGAAAGAAATATTTACGCGTAACCAGTTTTTCTTGTTTATTCAAGAGTAAGAAATCCTAAGAACATTTTCTTCGTTGGTAAAAAAGAAAAAAAAATTAAAAATGTTCTGTTTACCATGAAGTCCTATAAAATTAAATTATACTCTAAAGAAATTATTAAACCGCTAAGTAAGGTTGATGTCAAAGTATTTTTCCAAACAAATCAGCTTATTCAAATTTCATCGATTGTTTTGCGAAATTGAACGAACGTAGAGTTTGTGAAGCTCAACAAAAATGTTAGCGATAAGTTCAACAATAGTAAATACTGCGTGGATTTCAACATGCGTAGGCGTGTAGCATATGAATTCTAGTTACCTATAATTTAACGTGCGTTGTGGTGCAGTGGATATCGGAATGAGAAATCTGGGAACCGAGTTCGAATTCCAGTTGAATGTCTTGCATTCACTTACGCGCAAATACCATTGAGAAAGGTATTAATCCGTCTCTTCCCTCCCGTTAGGGGCTAGATAACAGGACAGATTGGGTTTTATAGCCTTGGCTAGCACCCAGTCTACCACCGACATTAATGGCAACCTAGTGCGTGATAACTTCTGCTCAGTCAGTCATGTCTCTTTCGAGTCATGATCGCCCAAGCGTGTATTACGTATGGCACTTAACTGACTGACTGAATATAATAGTTGAAAATATGATTATGGCTTCTACTGGGCATAAAGTGGGGGACCTCTTTTAAATTGTTATGAAGTAATAAACTGATCCCCCACTTATTAGTACATAATAATATAATACATATCTTCCTTTTCTCGCTATGAGTCAAATAACAGGACAGATGGGGTTCTAAAGCCTTGGTCGGCAATCAGTCTACCGCAGAAAGCAATGGCAACCTACTGCGGGATAATCTTCTGCCCAGTCAGTCATGTTTCGAAAGAGACATGATCACCCAAGCGTGTATCACGTATGGCACTTAACTCACTCACTCAGAATTTATCGGTAACAGCGACATTGAAAATCAATTAAATACAAATATGAATAAAAAAATGCTTGGACTCTCCCATGGTTTTCGATGTATGAAGGTTCAACAGCATGTTCCACCTGTGAAGCGTAATCTGTGTTTGTGTCTTCGATGTAATGTAAGATTTTTTAGTGACATATGTATTCCGCATACAGGTTAAAGGAACAGTTAGACTGTAGATGTGCGTGGGTGGTGCAGTGGCTATCTGCTCGGAATAAAAAAATCGGAGAGTCGGGTGGCAGTTGAATTCGTTGTATTAACTTACGCACAAATACCCTTACGAAAGATATTAATCCATCTTCTTTCTCCAGCAATGGGTTCAATAGCATGACAAATAGAGTTCAATAGCTTTGATTGGCAAATATTCCCCTACAGAAAAAAATGGTAATCTACTGCCGGAAAATTTTCTGCCTAGTCAGTCATTGATCAAAATAGACATGATCACCCAAGCAGAAAGATCTTCGGTCTAGTCAGTCATCGATCGAAAGAGACATGATCACCCAAATAGACAGTAGATGGGGAGTACAAAGGATATCTGCTCGGAATAAAATATCGGAGACTCGGGTGGCAGTTGAATTCGTTGTATTCACTTACACATAAATGCCCTTGCGAAAAATCTTAATCCATCTTATTTCTCTAGCAATGGGTTAAATAGCAGGATAGGTTGGCAACAAGTCTCTCATAGAAAGAAAGGGTAGCCTACTCCGAGAAAACCTTATGCTTCGTCAGTCATGGATCGAATGAGACATGATCACCCAAACTAGAAAAGCTTTGGCTTAGACATTCATGGATCGAATGAGACATGATCGCCCAAGCGTGTATGACAGTGAACTAATATAGTAGAACACCCAGACCATGATTTGATTAAAGTCGTGAAGGTTGGTGCAGGACATCTAATACTTTTTGGAAATGCTATGCTGATAACAAATAACTGGTGAAAGTATTTGCCACGAACAGAATGAACATCTCGGGTTTCCGTGTAACATGCACACGGCCTTTGTTGTATGATCTATACATTTTTCCATTTTTTCTCTTGTTTAGTAAATATGGTTTCCTTTCTATTCGGCCTTGAGCCATAAGGAGTGTGGCTTAGTGTTAAAAATGGAGAATAACGCTCTCCATCCACTATGCACTTCTATGTTACTTATTCATTTATGAATATTATTCATTGAAAGAGAATTTCGTGAAAAATATTTACTAAAATTTAAAGCTAATTTTAACCGGATTTTCATTTTTTGAAATCTTAAAATATAATTTGTACACTTTATATTTTATATTTCTAAAGATAATTCCATAGAGAAATAAAATCGATTGAAAATTTAATTTGTGTAATATTTGCCTTCAATAAGAAAGTGAACTAAAATATTCTTTTGCTTCAAATGTTTTAATTACATTAGCAAAAATACCATGTAAAAAAAACAACAACAAAAAACACAAAAAACAAAAACAAAGAACAACAACAAACAACAACAACAACAACAACAACAACAACAACAACAACAACAAAAAACAAAACAAAACAAAAACAAACTCATCTTTATTGCAACGTTTATGACGTTTCGACCGTTGTATGCTCTGGTCGAAACGTTGTAAACTTGGCAATAAAGATGAGGACAATGTAAATACTACTTCATATCAAAATTATAGACAAATACGAAAAAAAAAAAAAAAGAACTGTTGATAAACTCTTTCAAGATTTATTTTCATTTATTTATTAATTTTTTTTTTATTAAAATGGCTTTAATATTTGAAATTATCTATTCATCGAGACAATTCTGAATGTTTGTTCTTCAGTAATTATGTTTTAATAATTGAGAAAAAAAATAAAGAAATTTCTTGATTGCTAGCGCAATTAAAGCAACCAATGAAATGTATGAATTCTATTTTTCATCTTACATACTATCACGGGGGGGGGATTATTCTGCATTTTTATTAAATTTGTTTATATTTTTCCTCTTACCTTCTAAATATCATTTTATTTTCATCTGTCCTTGTGCCATACCAAAGTTTGCTTTGTTTCCACTAGTTATTTCACTCACCCGACTTTGTTCACTTCCGGTCGTAACCTCGTAAATGACGGTAATGCATGCACATATATAAACAATTCGATTATAAACTGAACGCAACTGATGCAGATATACATTTTTTCTAAATTCTCTTTCGTCCATAATTAATAAAATTATTTTCTTAATTGAAATAAATTATATCAGTGTTCAAATAAGATTCAATCAATTCGTTCGGAGTCGATAATATTTTTCGTCGATGGCTAGATTCAAAGAATCAACTCCAAGTATTCATTGCTTTTGTTCTCTAGGGCACTCAATCATTTATCGGGTTTTCGCCTACCCCTTTAACATCACCACCAGCATAATTACTAGTATCAGCAATGAATGTAATGGTGATGATATGCAGGATGACTCATGACATCACTACTACCATTAAGTCATTGCAGACACTCGATGATCTTTCACGCAGGTCAGTTTAGTTTGAGAAAAGGGCAGTTGGTAAGGGCAGAAAGATTATCGTATAGTAAGGTTAGTACTCTACCAGTGCCGAGAAAAATCAGCATTTCATCTATTAGTTTTAGTGCAACAGCCCAATCTAGTTCGGCTGTTGCACTAACTTGTTCTGGAACAATTATTTCCTATACTTGAAGTTCGAATCCACGTTGAAGTATTGTACATATATTTTTTTTACACACGTTATATTTGGAAAGGCAACAATCTAATATTCTGTTCACAGTAAAATATTTTGACACAATCTTCTCGTCATTGGTACGTTACAAAAAAAAGATGAGTAAGCTATAAGTTTAACCATCCTAAATAACTAATTCACCAACTCTGGTTGTATTAGCAGGAGATCGAAGACTCCATACTCATATCAAGTCAGGTTCGAATTTTTTTCAATCACCATCCCACCCCCACCAATGAAGGTGATAAAGCAAGGTGCTACCGAGAGCGGAAGAAACTGAGAGAACAATAAAAGAACAGAATTCAAAGAGACAGAAGATTAAGGTTGACGTTACATTTAAATTGTTGAACATTGATGATGACAGGTGGTAACATAAAATTTCATACATTCGTTCTCAATCTTGGCAAATTTGTAGATTTTATCGAAAATCGGTAAAATGGGACACAGATTTTCAGATTATTACTATACTAGCAGTAAAGGGGTGTATGAAAGCTTTAAAACTAATCCATGGTCCTGGAGCTCAGACTCTTTGGACGTTGGCACGAAAGACTAAAAAGCAATAGTTACTTCCAGTTAAATCGAAACCGTAGACTGAAAGTAAAATGAATGTAAGTCAAATTTTGATTTCCTGGTATCGATAATAAGTTTTTTTTAAAGTTTTTTTCGTCGTAAACAGAATTTTGAAAGCTAAATAAGTCCTCTGAGTAAATGGTATCATGGCTGAGACTAAGAACTACAATTATACTTACTTAGAGCCAAACCCGAAGCAAAAACCAAAATAAAAGGTCTGAAAAAAATACAGACATACAGGCAGATAAACAGACACCGACACAAACAACTTGCCTTTTATATATATATTATCGATTTTCTGCACTATTGTAAGAAGTGCAATCTTGAAACTTCTGAATGTCGTGTCTTATGTCTTTGTCTATGAGTGTATCAAATTTGATTAAAATCGGACCACTCCTTCTATAACCCGATTTTTTTCGATTATCGATTTTCGATATTTATCAGGGGTACCTCGAGAGAAAACCTAGCTAAGAACACTCGCAGAACGCTTATAGTACAACTGTGTAAATTTTCAAGAAAATCGGTTCAGCCGTTTCGGATTCTATAGGCAACGAACACACACAGACAGACAAAATTCCATTTATAAATAAGTTTAGATAGTGTGCAGGTATACACTACTCGACTCAGAGATTGAACGCACACACAAATTCACAAAGAAATGATTTTATTTGTAGGACAATTTGCTGGAGTAATCTCAGCGCCTTAAACTTAACCTGCTGATTAGACTGCAACTGCTGCCGCTTCTGCTGACTGTCATGCTTTAATTGTTGCTGCTAGGGTCTAAGACTTGATGTCATTAGGCTTTCATTATCAGCGGTTCTCATATCGCATTTATTTTTATACTAAGGAGGTTTTCATAGCCTAGCATATGCATTGATTCTTACAGACGTTTAACTCTACAGTGTTCTTCTCACTGTCCAGTAATTTCACTTCAATCTACAGGGGCTGTAGTTGATAAAAACTTATTTGATAAAAGTGTATAAAATTAATCTTCTTCTTCATATTCTTTCTCTTACCATGTCTCTTCAGGGTATTGGCTATCATGGCTATCCACAAACTCCTGTTCTTTGAAGGGCATGATAATTTGTTTTTGTGCTAAATATGATATTTGATATATGTTCAGTAGATATCGGCTCGAAACAAGAAATCGCAGAGCCGAGTTCGAATTCCAGTTGAATTCATTGCATTCACTTACGCGCAAATACCCTTGGGAAAGGTATTAATCCGTCTCTTCCTTCCAGTTATGGGTTAAATAACAAGACATATTGGGCTCCATAGTATTCTTTCAGACGTTTAACTCTACACTATTCTTCTCTGTCCAGTAATTTCACCTCAATCTACAGGGGCTGTTGACCAAACAAATCAGACAACAATTATTATTTAATTTTAAATTATCTTACTTTACTACTGAAATAATATTACTAATATTAAAACTATAAAAGTAACAAAAACAAAACAAAAACAAACAAAAAACAAATAAAAACACACAAAAAATCATTTATGAGAGTAGACTGGGCACTAGCTTTAGTTCGGAGATTTAGAGAAGAAAGACTGAATTTCCAATCGTGAAGAAAGCAATGGCACACCACTCCAATATTTTTCACAATAATTCATGTTAATTTCCAGATAATAAAAAAGAATCTTTGAAGAGTCATGGTCGCCTATAAACGAATAAAAATTGTAGCAGTGAGGCATAATCGTTCGTCGGTGTGCCTGTATGAAAGGGTTAATGAGAGACGACATATGTTGGTCTTTTTATAGCTGCGGTTTAACTACGATTAGCCGTTTCATGTAACATTTCCATCCACCTTCCTCATTTGCACCGTTACTCATTGTATCTTTCGTCAGGTGCACCGACTTCTTTCTTTGGCTGTTTCCTTATTTCGATATCGATTTCCTTTTCAAAACCTGTCGCAAATAACCTTTCTTGATTCGAATAAGCTATTCCCTCTGCAAAAATTGCTGCTGATAATTTCACGCAAAATGCCATTAATGTGAGTTGATTAAATCCATTGAGTGACAACCAGAATACGCACAGAACTTCCACTGAGCTATCTAATCAGGTATTCAATAATAAATGCAATACACTCTAATATAGGAACCCAATATATTGTGCTTTATTATGTGAAAGTAAAATATTGTATAATATAACTTCAGTAACCCCTGAGTATAAATCTAATATATAGCATATACTAATGATATGTATATATCATACAATGCATAAACAAATATAGTACAACATCCAATGCACACACACACACACACACACACACACACACACACACACACACACACACACACACACACACACACACACACGTATATATATTGGTCTGAAAATCGCGTTGAACCCAGAAACTGACAGTCTCTATGCAATGTTGATTCCTATGATCGCACTGACTATTAACACTAATATTCTGTCTGGTAATCAGAACTCTTAACAATGTATATATAATTAAATCTACAAATATATATATGTTTCATTAAAGACGACTGGCAAGACAATGTGACTAAAATAGAAAAAAAATGAATCACAGTGCTTCTCTGTCTCTTCTACAAATATTTTTATGGCTTCTACTCCGACAAACTTAGCTCCCTGGTGCCCCCTCTACAAGAACTTACTCGAGCAACTAGATTGGCAAAAGGTCCCACCCTTTTACAATCAAAACAACCAAATAGCCTTCGCTTCTAGTCTATAACCTTCTTTTTTCACACTTCCCGCCTATGGAACTCCCTTCCATACACTTGCTTTTCTGATAGCTACAATCTTCATAAGTTTAAATGCAACGTAAATTGCCATCTCTTATCTCTAATTCTTCTCTTATCCTTTTTTCAACACTCCATGTATCTTGTTCTTTCCCTTTCCACTCTACTCTCACGGAACTCTCTTCACACCAGTATTCCCACCCTTCTTTAAACCATTCTTTGACACCCCCTGAAACTGGTTCCTTTTGGTTCCTCTTTCTCTTCGCCTTTCGCCTATGTAACCTTTCACTCTCCTATTATGTAGCCCCTGAGCATCAGTGACAATATTGCCTTGCTTCGGGTGAAACGATTAAAAAAATGTGGCCATTCAGAAATATTTAGAAACAAGTACCTTGTAGTTCCGCTCATCTGCACAATATTTACTACTTTATATAAACCAGTATAACATATTACATTTTTTCTAACTATTTATATAAACCAGTATAACTATTACATTTTTTTCTTTTAAGGACGTTAGTGATCATGGCTCTCCACAAATTTGTGTCCTTTATAGTTCTCGATAAATTTGGACTTTATGTTATCACTCTTAAACCCTGTTCTGACATCCTTTTACTGAGGCTCGCTAGGTAGGTTATGATTAGTTTTCCTTTGTCCCTCTTGTCTTCAATCCCTTGTGAGTATCAGATTTTCCAAGACCCCTTTACTCATGATGAACCCTTAGAAATTCCCTTCAGTATATTTGCTTCCCCGACAGCTACAATCTCCAAAAATTTAAATGTAAAGTCAATAGTCATCTCCTATCTCACTAACCTGCATCCTCTCCCTCTCATGCTCTTTTTTCTGTTCACTCCACTCTCATCACACCAGTATTCTCATCCTTCTCTTACCCACGTCTATTGAACAGGTGGAGAGGCTCATCCCTTGTTCCCTGTTTAGGATGTGGTCTCCGGCTTTCTCTTTTCCAATCTTTTCACTTTTCTTTTTTTTTCAATTGGAGTAGATAGACTAAACTATCGCTCAGGTCACACTCCACCCACGTCTATTGAACAGGTGAAGAGGCTCACCCCTTGTTCCCTGTTTAGGATGTGGTCTCCGGCTTTCTCTTTTCCAATCTTTTCACTCTTACATAGCCTCCTGTACATCAGTGGCGTTACCGCCTTGTTCGTGGTGATATGATTAAAAAAACTCCACTTCCTGACACCCTCTATAACCTGTCCCTCTTTATCATCACTTTCCTCCTATGTAACCCCCTGCGTACCAGTGGCGGTGAGGCTGCCTTGTTTGGGATGAAATGATTAAAAAAAACTCGTCCTGCTTTCTGCAAAGTATATTTGATAAAAATGCATAAAATTAACCTTCTTCTTCGTATTCTTTTTCTTACCATGTCTCTTCAGAACGTTGGCTATCATGGCTCTCCACAAACTCCTGTTCTTTGTAGGGCTTGATAATTTGTTTTTGTGATAAATATGATATATGATACTTTATTATATAAATATGTTACACTATAGAGAAATATTACTCAGGCAAAGTAATAAAATGATTGATATTTATCAACAATGTTTATATATTTACAGTTTATGAAAATATACTTCGTATAAACTAAGGAAAGTTCTTACAAATATTATTTACATTTCAACGTACACGTCAGCACCTTTATTTGTACACTTTAAAATAATTACGTGCTGTGTATCTATGTCCAGACCTTTCCATAGCATTACCATTAGAGTTTTCTTTATCATTACCTCTGCTAGACTTGCTTATTTAACTCGAGGCGATGTGAGCCATATTGTCGTACCAGCCAGCAATATAACTATCTGTTCACTCTCTTGCCTGAAAAGGCGACTGCAACCACTATTATTGTTTGCCGGCAATAGCCTCTGCATTGACAACTGGTATCGACCGCCTTGTTAAAGCCAGAAATCCGAACGGTGAAATTTTTTACCCCAAGGCTGCATCTTCTTACTTTGCCAAAAATCCATTATCATGTCAACACAAGTCACGGAAGGGTTTGGTTGTTATTTAAAGCATCTTTTATCCGGAATAGGATGGGTATTACTAGATGAAAATCGCATTGTGAATCAGATGGTGTTATTTGAAAAGTTCGTTGGATAGAAAGAAAGAAAAAAAGTAAATAAAGAAGACGGGTGGTTGGAGAAAAAAGGAGAAGCAAAACGCTATTAGAAACAGGCAGAGAAATAGATAAACAGATATAAAAAGAGAGAGAAGGAAGGTGTGTGAGAAAAAGAAATTGTGACAGAGAGAAAGAGTGAGAGAGAGAAAGAGAGAAAAAAAGATATAAGAAAGAAAGAAACAAAGAGACCGAGTGAATGAATAAGTTTATGTGACGGGGGTTAACAAAAGGGTAGGAAAGGGTAGGTTTTGGCTACAGTTTCATAACAATGTGTATGTGTATGTATTTTTGAATATGAAAAAGAGAGAATTACAGAAACGAACAGATAAAGAGAGAGAGAGAAATAGAGGTAGAGAGAATTTGAGAGATATAAAAAGTTATAGAGAGATAGAGAATGAGAGAGAGATAGAGAGAGAGAGAGAGAGAGAGAGGGAGAACGGTGGAAGAGATCAATAATTCCGTTTGTTGACATAAGAATATTAGCTCAATTTTTATCTGGTGTATATTCACCATTGGATTAAGTGCATTGACAAGAAAGAATTTGCTGTGTAAAATGCATACGTTTTCATTATTAGGCAAAGAGGTTAGTGATATTGTACCTAAATGGAAATGTGCGCATGCGTGAGGATAAAGGAGAGAGAGAGAGAGAGAGAGAGAGAGAGAGAGAGAGAGAGAGAGAGAGTTTTGCTCAATTTGTAATATTGAGGAGGACGACGAGAAAAAAGAGGAGGGAAAAGGAAGAGAGAAAAGTGACTACTAGGTTTTTGTGTTTAGGGAGAGAGAAAAAAGAGACACACAATTTGTATGCGTACGTGTGTTTAAGGGAGATAAGAATAAGTTGGAAAAGAGGAAAAAGAAAAGACGAGAAAAACACTAGAAAGAATAGCAAGGAAAAGGAAGATAGATAGATAGATAGATAGATAGATAGATAGATATGAATAGACTGAGATAGATAGATAGATAGATAGATAGATAGATAGATAGACATGAATAGACTGAGACAGACAGACAGACAGACAGACAGATAGACAGATAGATAGATAGATAGATAGATAGATAGACATGAATATACTGAGATAGATAGTAGATAGATAGATAGATAGATAGATAGATATGAATAGACTGAGATAGATAGATAGATAGATATGAATAGACTGAGATAGATAGATAGATAGATAGATAGATAGATAGATAGATAGATAGATAGATAGATGAACAGAAAGAGAGAGAGTAAATGGTGACAAAAAGAGGAGAGGAGAAAGAAGAGCGACAGACAGTAAATTAGAAAGTATAGAGGGAAAGAAAAGAGAATGTTAAAAACAGAAGAAAGAAAGGAGAAGTGAAAGAAAAACAGTAAAAGTCGAAAGGAAAGGAAAGCGAAGAGAGTGTGTATTGAGAGAGAGAGAGAGAGAGAGAGAGAGAGAGAGAGAGTAGAACCTCGCAAAAAATTAGAAAGAAATAATACAGAGAAAAGCATAATGAAAGTAAAGAGAAATAGAGAGAGAGAGAGAGAGAGAGAGAGAAAGAATAGAAAAACAATGGAGAAAATGATAATGAGAAATAAAATAAAAATATAGATAAGGTAGAAGGAGGAAAAGTAAGAGGCGTGGTTGTGCGCAGGCGCGTGTTGCGTGCGTGAGAAAGAGAGAGAGAGAGAGAGAGAGAGAGAGAGAGAGAGAGAGAACAGTGAGCCGTCATTGAAATGATTGGTCATATTTGTAACTTCCCCTTTTTCTGTTTTATTCTTTAGTTCTTTCAATAATGTTTGTTTCTCTCGAGGTTTTATGATACGAAGTTCAAGTCTTCACGCGCTTATTGCTC
This sequence comes from Ascarosepion bandense, assembly GCA_037127315.1. NCBI lineage: Eukaryota > Metazoa > Mollusca > Cephalopoda > Sepiida > Sepiidae > Ascarosepion > Ascarosepion bandense. The sequence continues at coordinate 10,011,850 of JBBBDQ010029769.1, read as the reverse complement.
GCTGTTAGCTTCAGCAAAAGCGTTTCTGGCAGAGGAAGAAAAAATACTTGAGAAATAATAAGAAATTAGAAAATAAATTAAATAAATTAAAACATTCGAGCAAATAAAATTGCGAATAAAAAGTACAGGTTTTATAGAAGTATTTCATTAGAAAGTAAGGTCTATCTTTATCTTCTTCTCCTTCTATGTGCCCTGTGCCTTCAGGACGTAAGCGATCATGGCCCTCCACGTCTCCCTATCCCTTGTGGCCTTCAGCATGTTTGTTCCTGTTACTCCTGGTAACCCCCGTTCGGTCATCCACCCGACCAGGCCCTGCAAATATGTTATCCGCTGCCTTCCTCTGTCTCTCTTTCCCTCTACCTGGCCAGTCAGTATCAGGTTTTCCAAGCTCTCCTTCCTTATTGCATGAACCAGGAACTTCAGTTGTCTCTTCCTGATGCTCAGTATTAATTTCCTTTTTGTTGCCATTCTTTCCAACACCTCATCGTTGCTTGCATGCTGAGTCCACGATATCCGCAGCATCCTTCTGTAGAACCACATTTCTGCTGCTTCAAGTTTTGTCCTCATTTTAAATGATATTGTCCAGCATTCACTGCCATATTGAAGAACTGACAACACATAGCAATCCAGCACTCTTTTCTTTGTTTCTAGTGAAATTTTCCTGTGTGTTAGTACTTTACTCAGCTTCTGAAACGCGTCCTTTGCCATGCCAATTCGCCTTCGGATCTCTGTGTCGCACTTCCCATCTCCTGTTAGAACACTACATAGAATAAATGAAGATTTACAACCGTCGTTTTCAGGTGTAGGTCATAGTTTTAATTTTCTATTCCCAGTATCGATTTGGAGGTATTTATTATCACAAGCTAATTTCGATTCAAATCATATAAAAACCCGTTCCAATACATCAATGAAAAATCTGACTAAAACCTCTTGAATAAAAACGTTGTGGTGCAATGGATATTGACTCGAAACGAGAAATAGGGGTGCCGAGTTCGAATTCTAGTTGAATTCCTTGCATTCACTTACGCACAAAACCCCTGGGAATGGTATTAATCCGTCTCTTCCCTCTAGTTATGGGTTAAATACAAAGATAGATTGGGTTCTATAGCCTTGTCTGGCAACCAGTCTACCGCAGAAAGCAATGGAAACCTACTGTGGGATATTCTACCCAATTAGTCATGTTTCTTTCGTGACATGATCGCTCAAAGCGTGTATTACGTATGGCACTTAACTGACTGATACACAACTACAATTTTTTATAATCCATATTCGTCCAGAGATCACGTACTCCTGACTCTCCACAGATTTCTTTATTACATTCGAATTACCAGGAATTATCTTCTCAGTGGTTTTGGATTTAGAGCTTAATTTTGACTGGTCACCACTCAATGTTAGATAATCCTATCTACCCTAATTAACCCATAGTTGTGAGGAAGACACAAAAAGTGTCTATTTTTTTTTCTTTTTGAAGAAGAAATATGTTTATTTATTCGATAGATAAGGGTTAAATTGAATTGCTTTAATGATCTTGGTTGTTTCGTTTTCTTTTTTTCCCCTGTCTTTCACCCGTCTGCTTTACGGTCTTCGTCGGATATCTGCTGTGTTTTGGAATTATTCAAATATCCCGTCTGACAAAGTTCTAACAAGTTTTTTTCTTATACTTTTAACTTTTTTGTTAACATTTGAATGAACTTCTTCAAGAGTGCTGGAATTTATTTTAAAATTGTTTGTGATTCATACTTTTGTTATTTACCATATTTTCCGACTTGGAAGACGCACCCAAATATTGGAATGAAATTTCTAAGAAAAAAAAAAGTCATTCTCATATAGCAACACATTACCATCCTTAACGTACTGGTGCCATGTATTATTTACATTAATCTCTCATCGGATTTTGTTTGTATGGCAATGACATACTAGTTGGTGGTTAGTAAATATACTATACATCTTTCATTGCCCAAGGGTGGCTTTATTTTCATAAAACTGATTTAAAATTTTAAAACATGCCTTTAAAAATATATAAAAAAAGGGATCCTATTTATCCTCAAATCCAAAAACTCGTCACTGCTGGATTTATATAAAAGCTCTAAACTATCGTCTGCAGTCATTACGGCTGTCAGTCATGTACAATAAATGATCTGCACTATTATCCATGTCTTAACTTATACCACACTTTTTGAAAGAACTTAGAACAATTTTAAACTTAATAATATTCCAAGATTTCAACACCAATTCACCGGCTTGAGATATTGATAGGCATTTCATTCTTCCATACGGTGTCACCATTTCATGTCTTTCCTCTGCCATCCATTCAGACCATTCTTCGCCCATGTCGTTCATGAATAGTTTGTTGCACCTCACATCTTGTTGCTGCAGCTAGGAAGTAAGACCCACAGGAATTACAGCTAACGTTGTGTTCATTTCTCTTGTTAGATTTTAGTGCTGTCTGCTCTGAACGAGAATGCGTAGAACCGAGTTCGAATTCTAGCTGAATTCATTGCATTCACTTACGCGCAAATACCCTTGGGAAAGGTATTAATCCGTCTATTCCTTCCAGTTATGGGTTAAATAACAGGACAGATTGAGTTCTATAGCCTTGCTCGGCAACCAGTCTACCGCAGAAAGCAATGGCAACCTACTGTGGGATAATCTTCTGCCCAGTCAGTCATGTCTCTTTCGAGACATGATCGCCCAAGCGTGTATCACGTATGGCACTTAACTGACTGACTGTTCTTTGTGCACTGAACTAACCCATACTAGTAATGTATTTTTTCGTAGCAGGTCACCTGGCTTATTGGATCACCTGGCCGATTGGATCACCTGGCCGATTGGATCACACTTCTTTCATTCAAAATGTAACACCCGTTTAATCCATCCAGCATTTGTGCTCCGCGCGATAACATGAATTCCATTTGGCAATTTTTCCTTGGACAATGTTTCCTTTTAAAAATCAACAAAGATGGTAGTTTGGTGTCATTAGCGCCACAAGCTAAAACTGAAGTGTAGTGAGTCCTTTTTATGACTGGTGGTTTTAATAGTTTTGGTATCTATGTTTTTATTAGAAGATATGTCAAATGTTAAAATAACTTCATCCATATTCCCAGTCTGGTTAAGTTGAAACGAGTTCTTGTTTTCTGGCATTGATAATAAAGTGATGGAAAGTCAGTGTTTTCTGTTCATAGTCACCTGACATTTTTGAGATATTTTAGTTCTTGTTCGTAAGCATGTGGTGATATGGAGCATAGCGGGGACCGGATGTTCGCACTGTCACGACCAAAAATAAAATGACCAAAAGTCGTCGATGCGCAGCCGGATTTGCGCAGATATTCCGGTTGAAAAATAAAAATTAATGAAATATTAAATTTCCAGTTCGCGAGCCTACGCGAATTTTATTTATCGGCCAATGGGAAGCCCAGAATAAAATACAAGTGTGAATCCCCAAATGATCTGCTGCGATCCAAAAAGAAGATATAAAAAGCCGATACAGAATGCATCACCAGACAGACAGACCGAGACAGAAAGACAGACAGACTCGAGAGAGACGAATGTAATTAGTATCTCCCTTGACCAAGTCAAGTGGCTTATTATGCTCCTCGCCTTCACCTCTCCTTTCTTTCTTCTCTGTCTCAAAACTACTCACTGACCTAAGGAGCGGCTACATCAGTGACATTTCTTACTTACAACGCTCCCACATTCCTAAGCATTAATTCTCTTTTCAGCATTTTATTGCCATGGACATTTTAACGTCCGTGTATCCATATTTAAAGACATTTCTTCCCGGCCAACCGACCCACATTTTAAGTATTGAATTCTCCTTGTCAGCCTTCTATTGCCGCTATAAGCATAACTTGTTCCGCTTTATAAACCGAAAATATCAAGACGTAGTGTTTTTAAAGTTTTCTATTCCCATGTTTGTTGCAAATTTCCTTGCTTCCAAAATTAACATTTTCGTACGAACTGCAACCCCTAAGATTTTGTGTATCATTATTCATCAACTCAAGTCTCTTTTTTTAAACTGTGGCCATTTTATTGGTACTTGACATAAATTGTACTTTGTCTTGTTTCCTTCTTGTTTTCTCAACTGCCGAATCATTTTTTTTCTGGAGGCGGTGGTCCAAAGTGTCTTTCTGCTGTTCTATTACCATATTCTTTGGCATAATCATTTCACCCCAAGCAAGGCATTCCACTGCCACTATTGCGCTTGGGGCTACATAGGGGGAGGTAAATAGGAAGAGTGGCTAGATATAGGAAATGTCAGAAGTGGGGTGATAGATAGTTGGGTGGATGGGAAGAATGTTTGAAAGAATGGAAGTTAGCTTGTTAGGAGGTGTCTATTGACCTTACATTTAAACTCCTGGAGATTGTAGCCGTCGGGGAAGCAGTCATGTGGAAGAGAATTCCACAGTCGGGAAGTGCGAGGAAAGACACTGTTAGAGTTGCGGTTGCATTTTATCGGTTTCACTGTAAAAGGGTGGGATCTAGTTGCTAATCTAGTATCTCGTGCAAATTCGAACCTAGGGGGCACCAGTGATCTAAGTTCATCGGAGCAGAAGCCGTGAAAGTATTTATAGAAGAGACACAGAGAAGCCACGTCACGCCGGTGAGAGAGAGACTGCAGGCGGTTTGCCAAGTCGGTATCGATCACATAACAGACCCTGCGATAGTATAAGTAAATCGTTTTGATAAATTCGCCGTGGGTGATAATTTTCAGAAGAAAAATGCTTGCGATACGTGCGACAGCCTGATGGTAACTGATACATTTGTCTTGGAAAATAAGATGCATATAATACAAATCTGTATTAATTTAAAGAAATATCTACATTAATCTTATTCTACATCTACATTAATCTTAATCGATTAATATTCCAAGAATTTTGGTCAGTATTTTTCTTTTCACATTATTCCAGATCGAAATCATTGAACGGTTGAAATTAATATTTTAAAGCAAAAATCGAAATTTTCTTAAAAACAAACACGAATCCCATTTCGTCGATGTTTGTTTTCCGTAAACGCTACTTTAAACAAATCATCAACGGAAGTGGATCACGAGACAAATCACAAATCTCTTTATTCTAAATTTTTACCATTCGTGAAAATGAACTCTTCTATTTTTAACTGTATAAGGAAATGGACTAATCCAATCTCGGTGTTTTATTTGCCGTGGCACTTGTGGGATTTGTTACTTCTGTCCTCTATTGCTTCCTGAAATATCCAGACGTAACTAAAGGCCTGTAACAAATATCCAGCGGTGTTTGTGACTTTCGATGTGTGACGTTTAGCAAGCGTGTCTCGCTAGAACAATTACAACAAGTAAGGAGTTTAATCCTCAATGGGTATCCCATACTCTCGGCCTTATGGTACATCTAAGCCACGCTTAGAACATCATTTTGGGTTACTCGACGTGATATAATGGTTAGCAAGGGTATCTCACTAGAACAATTACAACTAGTAATGAGTTTTGTCTGTGAGTCTTACATTATTCAAATAAAGTAGCGTTGGACTTATCATGAGGATATAATGGGTATTTGGTCGCCCTCCACGGGATATGACGCATATTATTTTTATTTGGGGTCCTCATCCACGTGCACATATATCATTGCTCTCTTCTAGGTACAATGAGGGAGGTGCTGCTACAAAGTTTAAATCTCCGCGACCAAGTATTTCCGTGAACTGTTTGAAGTCAAAAAGACAACTGAGAGATAAAGAGCTGATCCCAGCCCGAAGGACGACGCTTTTGGTTTTGATGAAAGCGTAGTATCTGTTCTTTCCTTACTTTAGACGGGAGAAGGTTCTGTGGATTGCAGTCATTTGATGTGGGAAGGTCAGATAAATAATCAATAGAGCCCACGTGGCTAAAGAATTTGACGCAAGGCCAAGGTTTAAAGTATGTTTAACGACAGTACTGTGGAATATGCATATATATCTTCCGTATCTCTCCTTTTGGGGATGTCTCAGGCGCCTAGCAATAAAGGCAGTCTTCACGCCAAAGGAGAGGTACTGCTTTGCGGGCGTGTGTGAGGGTTTGAGGCTTAGACTTAAAATTTAAAACTTCCCCGCATAGACATTCGCCTTCTTCTTCTTCTATGTGCCCTGTGCCTTCAGGACGTAGGTGATCATGGCCCTCCACGTCTCCCTATCCCTTGTGGCCCTCAGTATGTTTTTTCCTGTTACTCCTGGTAACCCCCGTTCCGTCATCCACCCGACCAGGCCCTCCAAATATGTTATCCGCTGCTTTCCTCTGTCTCTCTTTCCCTCTACCTGGCCAATCAGTATCAGGTTCTCCAAACTCTCCTTCCTCATTGCGTGTCCCAGGAACTTCAGTTGTCTCTTCTTGATGCTCGGTATTAATTTCCTTTTGGTTGACATTCTTTCCAACACCTCATCGTTGCTTGCATGTTCAGTCCACGATATCCGCAGCATCCTTCTGTAGAACCACATTTCCGCTGCTTCCAGTTTTGTCCTCATTTTCGATGATATTGTCCAGCACTCACTACCGTATTGAAGAACTGACACCACATAGCAATCCAGCACTCTTTTCTTTGTTTCTAGTGACATTTTCCTGTGAATTGCTAACAGTCCTATAATATATTACCAACAAATGGCATTTATAATCTAAGTGGTGACATTTAATTTACATAACAATTATTAAAGCATATTTTAATAAATATTTAATTTGCGGTATTTATTATTAAAACTGTCCTATATAAGCAATGATTCTGTTTATAAAAGTTTTTTTTAATTAATCGTGTTTGTAAATAAGAATACATATCTGCCTTGTCAAAATTCAGTCGTTAAAATAGAAAACTTAGTTTTCGTAGTAATAAGCATTGTTGTCGTCTGTTGTTTCACATTTCTATAAATTAGTCGAATAGAACCAGATATATTATAGAATTATCAAAATAAGGGAAAATAAGCCGCTTAATTTATCTTCTTAAAACTGTATAAAATTATTTAAACAAGTGAAAAAAATAGTAACTTTGCTGAAGAAGTTTTTCTTATAGTCACTATAAACGTAAAATTATTTAAATGTTTCTTTCATAGTCAACTTTATGCATCTACGTCAAGAGTAGCACATTTACGTGGACTTTTCATAATAATAAAAATAACTTTAGAAAATGGATATATTGCTGGAAATGGTTTTTATACAGAAATTTTAGAGTGTTAAGAGAACTTCTATGAGAAGTCATTTTCTCTGTTCAGAGGTTGAGTATTTGGTTCGTAGTGAGAATTCAAGAAACAATTATGGAAGTTAATATAATTTCAATTCGGAAATGTCATTTTCTTCAATTTGCATCCTCCCATTATTGTCATTATCATATCCGCGATGCAATAACACCCGACTTCACGGATGGAACAGAATAGCTGAAAGAAAAAAATGACAAACATGTTTTGTACTCAGAAAGAGTTTTATGTCACTAAGTCATGCACAAAATTATCTAATCTAAACTTGTTTATAAATGGATCTTTGTCTGTCTGTGTGTGTGTCTGTGTGTGTGTGTATCCGTTACCTATAGACTCCGAAACGGCTGAACCGATTTTCTTGGAAATTTACACAGTTGTACTATCAGCGTCTGCGAGTGTTCTTAGCTTAGTAGAAAAATGTCTCCTTAGTTCCTCCGATTCTAACTTTTACGGCTGAGACACGGCAGGGTTACGTAAATATATGAGACACGGCAGGGTTACGTAAATATATGAGACACGGCAGGGTTATGTAAATATATGAGACACGGCAGGGTTACGTAAATATATGAGACACGGCAGGGTTACGTAAATATATGAGACACGGCAGGGTTACGTAAATATATGAGACACGGCTGGGTTACGTAAATATATGAGAGACGGCAGGGTTACGTAAATATATGAGACACGGCAGGGTTACGTAAATATATGAGACACGGCAGGGTTACGTAAATATATGAGACACGGCTGGGTTACGTAAATATATGAGACACGGCAGGGTTACGTAAATATATGAGACACGGCAGGGTTACGTAAATATATGAGACACGGCAGGGTTACGTAAATATATGAGACACGGCAGGGTTACGTAAATATATGAGACACGGCTGGGTTACGTAAATATAAAAACAACCTCATTAACTTCTTATTCCATTGGTGAAATGTAAGTTTCACTCGCACAGATTTTTCCTAGGGACCGCTGCTTTGTTGAACCGACTCCCAAAAGAATGATTCCTCGGTCACTATAGTCTTAACCTGTTTAAGTATAGTGTTGATTGCTACTTTGCCACATATTCCCGTATTCTGTAACTATTAATCTTTAACCCTGTATCTCGAGTGGCTTTTTGGCCTTGTGAAAATTATTGGATGTGCGGTGTGGTGTAGTGGATATCGACTCAGAACTAGAACACGGAGAGCCGAGTTCGAATTTCAGCTTAATTCGTTACATTAACTTACGCGCAAATACCGTTGGGAAATGTGTTAATCTGTCTCTTCTCTCCAGCTATGAATTAAATAACAAAGCAGATTGAGTTCTATAGCCTTGGTTGGCAACCAGTCTAATGCAGAAAGCAATGGAAACCTACCGCGGGAAAATATTCTGCTTAGTCAGTCATGTCTCGAAAAAGAGATGAATGCTCAAGAGAGTATCACGTATGGCACTTAACTGACTGATGCTCTTAAAAAAAAAATAAAATCAATGGATGTGCGTTGTGGTGCAGTGAATATCGGCTCACAACGAGAAATCGGAGAGCCGAGTTCGAATTCCAGTTGAATTCGTCTAATTTAATTACTTGGGAAAGTTATGAATCTGTCGCTTCTCCCTCCATGTATGGGTGGAATAGCAGGACAGATTGGGCTCTATAGCCTTGGTTGGCCACCAGTTTACTGCAGACAGTAATAGCAACAAATCTTCTGCCCGGTCAGTCATGTCTCAAAAGTGACATGATCATCCAAGGGTGTCACGGTTCCTACCAACAGGCGGAAACAAGCTCACTCCTTCATTGAAACTCGTATATACAATAAATCGTTAAAAGTACTGGAAACATAGTCGACTCCTCCTGATGTACTACAACAGACATATTAGACCAGAAATGGAGATTGCTGCCATGTTTAAACTGGCACTGACAAGACTTTTTTTCTGTAATATCTATCCGCCATTGCAGCTTCTTTCTTTTTCACTAATACCTTTCAGCATTTCCATTTCTTTCTTTCTTTCTTTCTTTCTTTCTTTCTTTCTTTCATGCCTATAAGCCTTCCCATCCTCTTTTTTCTTTATTTTTCTTTAATACATATCTTCTTTCTTTCTTTCTTTCTTTTGAATACTTATCAGCTTTCCCACCTAAGTTTTTTTCTTTTTTTTAATACCTATCTACCTTTCCAGCTTCTTTCTTTCTTCCTTTTCTTGAATACCTCTCCTCCTTACACCTTCTTTCTTTTCTTTACCCTATATGCGTCTGTACACGTCGATATACTCACTTTCACACATAATGTAAATAACAGACAATATTTAAGTGCCATGAAAACTTAAATTTCATGTTAGTGTGTGAGTTCCCAAAAAATTACTTAAGATTATTATTGTCATTATTATTTTACTCTATCTTAACATAATCGAATTACTTAATGAACTTAAAATTAAAAACAAAATTCAAAAGTAAAAAGCTAATTTAGTAAATCTGAATTTGAGCTTATGTCATTCTTGATAAAACAGGGAAAAACACTGTTCCTCATGCCTGGAAAGAAGTCCGTCGGTACACCACTTTGAAGTCAGTTATCTTGTATTTTATCTCACCTCAGGAGACCTGAGATATTATTTGGCAGTTCTTGAATTCTTTTGAAGTATAAAGCTGAAGTTAGTATGATTCTGGTTCAAGGACACAAGAATAGAGCTTTCAATGAGAATCGAACTCAGCATTCAGTGGCAATAGTTACCAACTTTCTTGCTCGCTATTGCTTCTCACCAAAGCGTCCCACGAAATTTGTTTTAGTGAGAAAAAATATTTTTTTCTATTGAGTTTTGTTGACAACGCTTACCAACACAAATTGGTTTGCTTGTGTGGTTGGTTTTCAACTTTTATCCCGAAGAAAATAATAAAACGAAACTGAGTATGACTGGAAAAAAATGAAGTTAAAAAAAGACTAAAGGTTTTTTTTTGTTTTCTAGAATTTAAGTATTTTTTTTAATTAACTCATTCTTTTAATTCTAAAGTCGGAGACAATCTTTCGTAAATCACTCTTCAAAAATTTGAATTAGAACATTATTTCGTTTGTTTATTGGCTTATTTTTGCAAGGCGTGTGGTAATTAAGTTATTTCATCATAAAGAAAGTTAGCTGATAAAAGTCAGTTTGAATAAAAAGAAAGAAAGAAAAAAATAAAAGAAAAAGTGGATTCATTACCAAAGACATCTTGAAAGCTTTAAACTGTAAAAATCCGATAGGAAGCAGCAAAAGTTATTTAGCTGACTGAACAAAACTAGAAAAATGTTTTCACTTTCGATGCCAGAGAAGCAACAATTTTCTTCTTGTTTTTTTTTTTAATACTTTTCTTTTTTTTTTTTTTATTTCCGCCATATTTTCTTTCTATCTCGAATGTGTGTGCTGTAAGCTAGACTGGACGGCTCTTTGCTATTTTATTATCCATATTGTTCTGGGAAAAATAAAAAGTAGCAAGTCGTAGGGAAATGACATTTTCTTTTTATTTACACTAGAGGTAAGAAGGTTTTGCAAACGTCATACCAAAGAGTAGGCAAGGAATGCAAACTTTGCTTCTTTTGTAAAACAAAAATGGCCGGCTTTTTCAACAGTATACTTTTCTCTTGAGTTTTTAGCTCTGAATTGAAACTTGGTACAAATAAAAATGCCAGTGGTCAATACGAGACGAATTAATGTTTATTCTTTGTTTTCTTTTTTACGAATGTTCACCCAATACATTACCTAAGAGCCACTCAAGATAGAATTTACTGAAGGAGGTTGTTGTATGAGTAGTAAGAGTAAGTTTTGTGTTTTTATGGTTCACAGTTTTTTGCAGGATATTTAAAAGAAGAAATATTTTTAAATTGTAAGAATTTAAAAACAAACAATAACGATGTCACTGATGAAAGTTCTACCAACTAAGAAATAGCTGGAGTGAGAAGAGGTGGATTAATATCTTTCCCAACGGTATACGCGCCTAAGTGAATATAACGAACTCGACTGGAATTAGAACACCTCTCCGGTAATAATAAGTGCTAAGAAGTGCATTTTCTGAAGAGATGTAGATAATGGTCAACCGTTGACTTGAGAACATTATGATTACAGCGGCCGAGAAAGTATTCTCTTGGGAGTGTGTTCCACAAAGTAGAGGTTCTTTAGAAGAATCTGTCTGTGTAGAAGGGTATTAAGAATGCCATGAAGAGAACATGCATGCAACGAGGAAGTTTTGAAGAAAGTTGAAACAAAACAAGGACACTTGTAAAAGAATATGAAAGAAACGGTTGAATTTTTTAGGAAAGAGGGCTTGGAGAATCTGACACTCATATAACTATATTGAAGGCAAGAGTTATGGAGGAAAGCAGCGAATAACTTAACTGATCAGATTACGTAACTGTTTGGCAGAACAGAGATTAGAAAAGACAGACATTATTAAGAGTCACAAAGAAAAGGAAGTTGTGGAGAGACATGATCACCTACGTTTTGAAGGGACTCTACACATAAAAGAAGACGTTGAAGGCTAGAGAGAGGGAGGAAAATGGTGAGTAACTTGCCTAACAAGCTTGTATAAATAAATACTAGAGATATATATTATCTCTAGGATGTGAGTTGTGGTGCAGTGGACATCGGCTCGAACGACAAATCGGGGAGCCGAGTTCGAATTCCAGTTGAATTCGTTGCTTTCACTTACGCACAAATGCCATTGGGAAAGATATTAATCCGTCTTTTACCTCAACTTATAGGTTAAATAACAGGACAGATTAGGTTCTATATCCTTGGATGGCAACCAGTCCACCGCAGAAAGTAATGGCAACCTACTGCGGGAAAATCTTCTGCTCAATCAGTCATTTCTCTTTCGAGACTTAATCGCCAAGCGTGTATCCCTTTTTTTTAAAATCATTTCACCCCAAGCAAGGCATTCCACTGCCACTACTGCGCAAGGGGTTACATAGGGGAAGGTAAAGAGAAAGAGTGGTTAGATATAGGAAATGTCATGATAGACTGGTAAGGGTACCGAGGCTGAGGGTTGGGTAGATGGGAAGAGTGTTTGAGAGAATGGATGCGAGTTAGTGTGTTAGGAGATGTCTATTGACCTTACATTTAAACTCCTGGAGATTGTAGCTGTCGGGGAAGCAATCATGTGGAAGGGAATTCCACAGTCGGGAAGTGCGAGGAAAGAGAAAAGAAAAAAAATGACTGGTATTATCTCTAGAAAAGAGATAATAAGAAGACAAACATTGTTTAGAGCTAAAGAGCGTAGGAAGTTGTGGAAAGACATACAACCTACGTTACTGTACACGGCGCATTAAAGAAACAGCCAATGTTTGAACTCGAATAAGTTTGATAACTGAATTCCATGACAGACATGTCATCCAGGATTTCCTTCGTTGATAAAACTATTCAGAAGCAATATCTGCGAATAGTGTTTATTGAGTAAAAAGGCAAGGAGCGAACTCTAATTTCTCAAATGAAAATATTTTGAAAATTTGTTTTATTTTAATTGCTAAAAGATTTCTTCATTGATGAGTAACGAAAATCAATATCTTTCTTAATAATCAGCACCAAAACATTCCATTATCATCGTCATTACGACGCTTATCAAAAGAAACAAAAGCCTCTTCATTGATATTAAGACGATTCCCTCGAGTGTTCTATTAAGGATATTAATTAGCGAACACCGAGCGATTTTTAAAAGGCTGATTTTCTTAAGTTTATTTGCTCGAATTATTTTTCCTATAAACATCTATACCTTTTTTTTTAACTTTATGAAAGCATATTTTGAATGCATTAATATTGGAACCTAGAGGTTTCAATTGACATTTCTTGCATTACAGATCTGTTTTTATACTTTAAATGGACGTTTATGATCTCATTATTATATTTGCGTATATATATATATATATATTGATAAAATATCGATACTGTTTTAATTAATTTTCTGAAAGTTCAATATGAAGGGTAATCTCAGTATAAATCTTAAATAACTACAAGAAATATGAGTTAATTTCGAACAAAGATGCCATATTCTTATTTTAGTAGCAATTAATAATACATTTCGTCTTTCTCAAAATATTTGTTCTTCTTCTTCTATGTGCCCTGTCCCTTCAGGACGTAGGTGATCATGGCCTTCCACGTTTCCCTATCCCTGGTGGCTCTGAGCATGCCTTCTCCTGTTACACCATGCAATCCTCGTTCCGTCATCCACCTGATTAAGCCCTTCAAATGTGTTATCCGTTGCTTTCCCCTGTCTCTTTTCCCCTCTATCTGGCCTGTTAGTATCAGATTCTCCAAGCCCTCCTTCCTGATTGCGTGTCCCAGGAAGTTTGTTACATTTCTTATAACATGTAGCATTTGTTGTTGGCGAATATGGCCCTCCATAATTCGTTGTTCTTAATGAACTCTGTTATCCCCCCTAAAAGCATTTCTCTCCCCCATTGACATGTGTTCTGTAGATAGTTTATATATTGTTTTCCTGTGTTCCTCTTGCCTTCAGTCTGTTTTGTGAAAATTTCCAAGCCCTCTTTTCTCGTTATGTGCCCTAGAAAGTTCAGCTGTCTCTTCCGGATGTTAAGCAGATGTGTTCATTTTGTTTCTATTTTTTCTAAAGCTTCGTCATTGCTCAGATGTCCGGCTCCTGATATTCTCAGCATCCTTCTGTAGGACCACATTTCTGTTGCTTCATGTCCCTTCTTCATCTACGAGGAGATTATTCAGCATTCACTGTCATACAGAAGGACTAATATTACGTAACAGTTCAGTACTTTTTTCTTCGTTTCTAACGAAACTTTTCTGTTTCTTAAGACTTAGCATTTGGAAAGCAACTTTCTTCATCCGAATTGTACCTTCGCATTTCAGTGTCCCACTTTCCGTTCTTTCTCCGGGAATAAGGGTTAAATACATGAAGAAGAAAAATAGAAGATAAAATAAAAGACAGGGCTTAAGAAATATTTAAATAATTTATATTTAATTATTTTTTGTACTTAAAACAGTGAGAGGATTATATTTAATGCTGCTGTCGATTACGAAGGTTTTCTTTTTAGCCCAATTTTGTCTGACCAATACCAAAATGGTATTACTTTTTATTTGTTGTTTCGGTATTTGCGTTATGTATCCTCAATTTCCACCCAGGGTTTATATTATCCACCAAAACTCATTAGGTAAATTGTTTGATGGTTTAATTTAACCCTTCTTTCCCAATATGAGTGTTAAATTTTATCAGCTGTTTTTACTTATAATGTGAACCAGAAATGCGAACTCTTTTTTTTGCTCATGTGTTCTCTTCCTTATAATTTTTACTTATTATTTTTACTTATAATTTTTATAATTTTTACGTACAATTTTCACTTATAATGTGAACCAGAAATGAAAACTCTCTTTTAGATTTTAAGTTGCCATTTTTTTTGGTTGCTCATGTGTTCTGTGCCTGGTATTCTCAGCATCGGTCTGTAGTGTCGAAGCTGTGTTCGAATTTCCTTTTTTTTAATTTAAAAAAAAATACCCAGAATTCTCTGTTATTCGGGCAAATGGATGTGCCGTAACAGTTAAATACGCTTTTCTTGGCTTTTTTTTTAATTAATTGAATTCAGGTTTTTTATACTTGATTGCAATTTAGACAATAATCGTCCGCTCACTCGATTGGAATCTGTCACATATGCAATTTTAACGTTTAATGTCTAGTGACAAAAATGCTGCTCAAACCCTTTGTCACTTCCCCATATAGGAAAGCTTCTGACTCCAGAAATGAATCCTAGTCTCTTCTTAAAAGAAGTTGTGTTGTTTGAAATACAGGCCTTTGGTGCTCGACAACATCGTATTTTATAACGCTAAGTACGAAGTTGAATGAGAAAGTAAAAGCAATTGTGAAAACACAGCGCCTACTCACAAGATGGCGGGTAGCTAACCGCGCGGAGCATTCCATTATTCAGTTGAGTGGCAAGAAGCAAGGCATATACAATTCATTCTGCAATTGCTTCATAGAGGAACAAAGCGCCTTAATTGTGTAGGCAGAGGGAGGCAAACCTGCGTAAATTCATTACCGGACGTTGCTGTGGTATGGAGTACGTACCATAAATCAACGAAGTCTTTACGAGTGAATCAGTTGAGTGCCATACGTGATACACGCTTTAGACGATCATGTCTCGAAAGAGACATGACTGACTGGGCAGTAGACTAGTTGCCAGCCAAGGCTATAGAACCCAATCTGTTCTGTTATTTAACCCATAACTGGAGGGAAGAGACGGATTAAATACTTTTCCCAATAGTATTTGTGCGTAAGTGAATGCGAGGAATTCAAATGAAATTCGAACTCGGCTCCCCGATTAGTCGTTCCAAGTCGATATCCACTGCACCACAACGCACATCCTTATCTTGTTTATATAAAGCATGGTATGCCTATCACCACCCAAATATCGAGCAGTTAATGATAAAAAACTTGCTTGCCAAAATAAACTTTGTCAATAAGACTACCAAAAAAGCAACAACCTGGGCGTTAAACATTATCACAAGCAAACAAGAACACTATATATATATATATATAACAAAATCTTCTGCCTTACGTATGGCATTGATGCACTCTTTCTTGTGCATAATCAATGCCTGAGAATTACAGATTTTCACATGATGCCAAAAAGTGAAATAGAATACTTTAAAATACGAATAAGAAGGTGAATTTCTAAGCGCATCTTAGATGCGTCCCAAGGTCGAAAGTATTGGGCACCTAGTGACGATCAAACTCACTACGCAATTTTAATGATCCTAGCAAGACAAGCTTGCTAACCATTACACCACGCCGAGGTGCCCAAAGCGCGATGAACAAATGCAACTGACGAAAGCCGATCTGGTCGACTATCAACATCGCGGATAGGAAGAGCACACAGAGAGAGTGGATGCTTTGATCAGGGGTGACAAACAAATCACGTTAGCACAACTGACGAAATACATGGGCATCGGCTATAGAACTGAAGAAGCCGTAGTGTATAATTACTTGGGGCACCGTAAAGTTTATGTGCGTTGGAGGCCAAAACAAGCACGTCATGCAGACCTGACTTCGTGAACAATCGAACATTATCTTTTCGGAAGTTATAAAGAAGCTCGTTGAGCAATACCAAAAATAAATCACGATGTAGAAGCGGCTATGTCAAAAAGTAACATATGCACTTGTTCTTCAACAATGAAAATATATTTACTGTGTAGAAATTTCCATTAATTTATTTTTATTTAGCCTCCTATAAAACTATGGATGTGCGTAGATATCGGCTTGGAACGAGAAATCGGAGAACCGAGTTCGAATTCCGGTTGATATTCCTTGCATTCACTTACGCGCAAATACCATTGGAAAAGGTATTAATCCGTCTCTTCCCTCCAGTTATGTGTAAAATAACAAGACAAATTGGGTTCTATAGCCTTGGCTGGCAACCAGTCTACCGCAGAAAGCAATGGTAACCTACATGATCACCCAAAGCGTGTATCACGTATAGCACTTAACTAACTGAATATAATAGTTGGAAACATAATTAAAACTTCTATTGGGCAAAAAGTGGGGGATCGGTTTTCTGTTGTTA
Source organism: Ascarosepion bandense (assembly GCA_037127315.1). Taxonomy (NCBI): domain Eukaryota; kingdom Metazoa; phylum Mollusca; class Cephalopoda; order Sepiida; family Sepiidae; genus Ascarosepion; species Ascarosepion bandense. The sequence goes on along the minus strand of JBBBDQ010029769.1, from coordinate 9,995,143 downwards.
CGAAGTAATAAATTGATCCTCTACTAATTATACTTAATATAATAATGTAGTATAATCTATCTCTTCTCCCTCCAGTTATGAATTAAATAATAAGACAGATTGGGTTCTGGCAACCAGTCTACCGCAGAAAGCAATGGCAACCTACTGCGAGATACTTTTCTGTCCAGTCAGTCATGTCTCTTTCCAGACATGATCGCCCAAGCGTTTAATACTTATGGCAATTAACTGCCTGGTAAAACTACGCTGTAAATTAACGCTCCAATAACCATGAAAATAATTAATAGAAAGAATAAAAAATGATATATATTTTTAATGAAATTTTTAATGAAATTTTTAATTTAAATAAATAATTTAAATTTTAATTTAAATAAAAAATGATATATATTTTTAATGAAATTAATCCCAAGGAAGCCAGTAAGGCTACTAAGCCACAAGGGGTTACTAGGTGTGGAACAATTAGAAGCAGAAACATTATTAAGGAGCGATAACAAAAAGAATAATCAGTGGGATAGGTGATAGTGATTGACATTGCATTTAAATTTTTGAAGATTAAAGGTGGCTGAAAAAACGGAACCAGAAGGGAGATCCACACGCAAGCAGTGCGAGAGAAGAAACTGTTAGCATAGAACTTACGGTTACATCTAGCCAATTCAACTGTAAATTGATGAGATCTCGACGTCAGTCTAGTACAGCATTTAAATTTGAAAAATCTAGGTTACATCTAGCCAATTGAACTGTAAATTGATGAGATCTCGACGTCAGTCTAGTACAGCATTTAAATTTGAAAAATCTAGGTACCTTGCAAATATTTATAGAAAAGTCACAAGGAGACAACCTTACGGTAGTGGGAAAGTGATTGACGCCGAGACGTCAGATCAGGTCGAATAATATTACTGATCTTTGGATTTCATCAAGAAACAGGCGCACTGTACTAAACTTGGCAGTAATATTCTAATCATAGATGAATTGTAGACTAATAGATGTGTAGGATAGATTCTGGAGAGAAAAAATTGAAATGAATGCTTATCATAGTAAAAGTAACAAACATTTACAAAATCTTTTTTGCCTTATTTTAAAAACTAGCAGTTTAGCCCGGTTTCACTGGGGTAGTTTAAGGAACAATGAAAATAAAAAACATATGATGAATTTACATAGCAAATACTTACACAGCGTCCACCCTCGTCACTTTTATAGATATAGATAACAATGTAGAATGTCTCCATTGGTTAGGGCGGGAGGAGGAGGGGCAACATATATAGATATAGATGATATAAATTGGGGTAATCGATTCTATATTATAATCACTACATAAACTGATCCCTGACTTTGTGGGGTGATAATATATATTTTCTACCCCTAATTTTGGCTTTCTGAAAAATTTAAAGGTGTCGTTAGCATTCTAAAATTTTGATCTACATCTGAGCGCAACTCCCGTCGAGCTAGACCGCAAAATCTTGACACTAAGTCGAATCTATCAAACAATGAAATACTTACACAACGTCCACCCTTGTCACTCTTATAAACATAGAGTAAAATATCATTAGAATGGCAATATAGACAAAAATCTGAATAACGCGTTTTGTCCTCTTCTTCTTCTTCTTCTTCTTCTATGTGCCCTGTCCCTTCAGGACGTAGGCGATCATGGATCTCCACGTCTCCCTATCCCTTGTGGCTCTTAGTATGTTTGCTCCTGTTACTCCTGGCAACCCCCGTTCCGTCATCCACCTGATCAGACCCTGCAAATATGTTATCCGCTGCCTTCCTCTGTCTCTCCTTCCTTCTATCTGTCCAGTCAGTATCAGGTTCTCCAGGCTCTCCTTCCTCATTTTGTCCTCTAGAAGGACTTAATCGGGCTAGTTATATTTTTTTATTGGCGGATTAATATATGATAGGAAGGAGAGGAGACGATAGAAAACGCCAGTGACTGTTATACTTATGTGTCGATTGGAAACGCTGTAAATATTGGAGCGCAGGGATTTTTAAATAGTTACATTTAATTTTACTTTCCTTTTTTCAGACGTGTTGTTTTTATTTTTATTTTTACCACTTATGTTATTAAATATCCCATATGGCGATAATAAAAGATCTGCTATTTCTATGTAAAAGTTTGTATGAACCTGGATGCAAATTTACCAGGGATGTTTAGTAATCAAAGCACTTTCTATATAATTTTGCGCTAGTTGAATTGATTTCTCTTTTAATTAAAGTATCATTTAAATCAAAATTTTGGTCAAATTCACAGAAAATCGTTTGAATTTTTTTTAATTACATGTATCGACATTTGAAATTATGAATATAAATATGAATACGTCTAAGTAACATATGCACCTGTTTTTCATTAATGAAAATAAAAGTATTTTATAGAAATTTCCATAATTCTTTTTTTTATTTCCCCTCGTATAAAACTATGAATGTGCGTTGTGGTGCAGTGGATATCGGCTCGGAACGTGAAATCGTGAAGCCAAGTTCGAATTCCAGTTGAATGTCTTGTATTCACTTACGAGCAAATACCCTTGTGAAAGATATTAATCCGTCTCTTCCCTCCAGTTATGGGTTAAATAACAGGATGCATTGGGTTCTATAGCCTTAGCTGGCAGCCAGTCTACCGTAGAAAGTAATGGCAACCTACTGCGTGATAATCTTCAACCCAGTCAGTCATGTCTTTTTCGAGACATGATCGCCCAAGCGTGTATTACGTAAGGCACTCAATTGACTGATAAAAATAAGCTGTAAATGAACGCTCAAATAAGTTTGCATAATTTGGATATGAATACGTCTGTTGATTGGTTCAAACCATAGACAACCAGAGTATAAAGGTTTGTCATAGATATTGTCAGTTTTCGTTCATACTGTGGCATATTAATATTCATATCAGTACACCTTCTGTGGCTAATCTTTAGACCCTGAAACATGAAATTATTCAGTTCAGTTTGTTGAAAGAATTTAATAGAAAAAATGTTCAGCCATGGAGACAAACACTTGTTCAATTTGTTCTGTTAGAATCGGGAGTTCACGATGCGAGCTACAAAATTGGAGACGTTAAAATCAAACAAAAACAGAAATTTAACTATCTGACCAGTTTTATAATATACGATTAAAAATGTGGCATATAAGTCTAAGTTGGGTATCCAGTGAAGATCAAACTCACTACACAGTTGTAATTGATTCTAAGTTATTTAACCCATAACTGGAGGGAAGAGACGGATTAATATCTTTCACAAGGGTATTTGCTCGTAAGTGAATACAAGACATTCAACTGGAATTCGAACTCGGCTTCACGATTTCACGTTCCGAGTCGATATCCACTGCACCACAACGCACATTCATAGTTTTATACGAGGGGAAATAAAAAAAAGAATTATGGAAATTTCTATAAAATACTTTTATTTTCATTAAGGAAAAACAGGTGCATATGTTACTTAGACGTATTCATATTTATATTCATAATTTCAAATGTCGATATATGTAATTAAAAAAATTCAAACGATTTTCTGTGAATTTGACCAAAATTTTGATTTAAATGATACTTTAATTAAAAGAGAAATCAATTCAAGCTTGTTAACCATTATATCACATCAAGATACCCAATGAATATAGTCTTCATGATAGGGAAATTTAGCTGGAAACAAAGAAAATAGTGCTGAATAAAAGTGCGTTATATACATCCTCCTACATAACAGTGAATAATAGACCATTTTCTCAAAGATGAAGAGGCGCTTGAAAGTGCCAGATTGGTGATACGACTAATGGATACTGAGTATGCCATGGGCAGAAAATGGAAACAAAATAGACAATTTTACTTACAATCAGAAAGAGACTTAGTCATACAGTGATAAAATACTGACGAATTTAAAAATTGTGAAAATGCTTAAATGTATTGACAGGAAATATATCTACTTTTATCGTAGGTGGTAATAACTCTCCACATCTTCCCACCTCTTATAACACTTAACAAATTTTCTTAAATGTTTTGTTATTTCTTCCCAAATATGCTCTGTTATCTATTTGCTTAAGCCCATCAATTAAACCAAATCTCGGCCTCTTTCCCTCTATCCCCACCTGTGAGTATCAGATTCTCCCATCCTTTTTTCTTGTTATGTGTCTCAGAAACTTCAGCATGTTCACATGTCTGGGCCATGGTATCCTCGGCATCCTTCTGTAGTACCACGTTTCTGTTGCTTCGAGTATCTCCTTCATCCTCGAGGAAATTGTCCAGCTTCTTCTTCTTCTTCTTCTTCTTCTTCTTCTTCTTCTTCTTCTATGTGCCCTGTCCTTTTAGGACGTAGCCAATCATGGCTTTCCATATCTCCCTATCCCTGGTGGCTCTTAACACGCTTTCTCCTGTTACACCACACAACCCTCATTCTGTCAGGCCTTTCAAATCCGCTGTTTTCCCCTGTCTCCTTTTGCCTCTATCTGGCCTGGTAGTATGAGGTTCTCGAAGCCCTCCTTCCTCTTTGCCTGTCCCAGGAATTTTACCTGTCTCTTCCTGATACTCAGTATTAATTTCCCTTTCGTTTCCATCCTTTCCAAAACCTCATCATTGCTCACATGCTCAATCCATGATATCCGCAGCATCCTTCTGTAGAACCACATTTCAATTGCTTCAAGTTTTTCCTTCACCTTTGATGATATTGTCCAGCATTCACTGCCATATTGAAGAACTGACATCACATAGCAATCCAGCACGCTTTTCTTTGTTTCTACCGAAATTTTCCTGTCTCTTAATATTCTACTCAACTTCATGCCAATTCGCCATCGGATCTATGTTTCGCACTTTCCGTCTTTTGTTTTTTTAGAACACTTCCCAGGTATTTAAATTTTTGTACCTGCTTGATTTTAGTATCCCCCACCTGTATTTGGAATTTGAGGCTGCTCTTTTTGCTGATGACCATGCATTCGGTTTTCCTTCAGTCTTTTCTTGTTACTCTCTTCAGCTACCTTCAGTAAGAGTCATTGTAGTTTCCTTTTCGTGTCTGCTACTAGCACTGGATCATCTGCGTACCTTATGTTGTTCAAATTGTAGCCTCCGATGACAAATTCTGCCATATCATCTAGGGTCCTCAGAATAGTCTTGCTGTACAAGTTGAATAGATCCTGTGAAAAAAACGCATCCTTGTCTTACGCCCCTTTCTATCTTTATATTCGTTTCCTGTCCGTATGCAGGCGGTTTGCTGCCAGTAGAGATTCTTCGTTACTCTTATGTGTTTCCTAAATATGTCGAAGCTGCTGAGCATCTCCATCAATTCTTTGTGGCGTATTTTATTGAATCCCTTTGCATAATCGATTAAACATAGGTACAAGTCCTTCTTCATTTGTATTGACCTTTAGGAGCGCATCCTAATAATAACTCTAGCATTTCTTATTCAAGTGTCTTTGACAAACCCACACTATTCTTGACCTATCACTGGCCTGATTCTGCTTCTCGCTCTGTTCATCAGGATTCGGACGATCAGTGTTGTAATGTGGTTCATTAAACTAATTGTTCAGTGGTGTTTGCACTCGTTTGCACCTGGCTTCTTAGGCAGTGCTATGAAGATCGACTTGCTGAGGTTATCTGGTAATACGCCACTCTTATAAACTTCATTTATTATTTCTGTAATTTTTCTATGCTAAATTCTCCTAGGGCTATCAGCAGCTCTATTACAATGCATTTGGTCTTGCTGTTTTGTTTCTATTCAGTTTGGCCATTGCATGTTCCACTTCGGACTTTAATATTTCCAGTCCTTCCTCATCTTTGTGTATTATCGGTTGCGCTCTGCAGGTTTTTTGTTCTGTCAGTTCTTTTATTTCTTTATGCACGTCTGCTTTATTAGTCCTGCCCAATCTCTCTACTTCTGCACATTTGTCATTGAGCCATTCCTCTTTAGCCTGACTGCATTTGTGCCTTATTTTTTGTGTAGTTTCCGGTATTCCATTCCATGTCTTAGCATCATTTTCTGTCTCCTTTGCATCATGTCGAGAATCTTTTTAGTCATCCACTCGTTTTTTCTTCTACGTCTGGTTTCTTTTGGGGGCCATGTTTTGCTGATGTCACTAGCGCTTCCTTTAGTGAGTCCCATTTCGAGTTTTCTTTTTCCAATTTGTTTTTCGTATTCGTTTGTTAGTGCATTCTTTCTGCAGCTTGATGTCATTCACGAGCATATTGTATCGCAGTTTTGGTGCTGCACTAGGCTTCTTCAATCTCCGGAGTTTCACCCATAGTTTGCAGATGACTGGGACGTGGATGCTTCCACAGTCGGCGCCTGAATAGCTTTTGCATTGAACAACTACATTTCTGAATCTCCTGTTTATGGTTATGTAGTGTATTTGTTTTTTTTTTGTGTCGTCTTCATGGGCTTCTCCATGCTCATATGCTCATAGACGTTGTTGGTGTTCTTAAAACCAGGTCTTAGTTGATACCTGGTCATTTGGTGGGCACCATTGGACCTATTTTTCTCCTCGTTCGTTGCGGATTTCTAAACCAAAGTTGCCAGTTGTCTCACCATTCTCTCTCCTTGCCTACTTTGACATTCAAATCTTCCATGATGATTCTAATTTCTTGGCTTTTTCATCGAGCCTTGCCATTGTCAAGAGTGGAGTAAAAAAAGTCTATTTGTTCCTCAGTGCTTTTCGTTGTTGGTGCATAGAAGACTACAATTACTATGTCTACCTTTCAGTTTGACCAGGAGAACTCTTTCAGAAAACTGGCAGTATCTCAGAACGCATTTCTTTATTTCTTTGTCCAGTATTAAATCGACTCCTTTTTTGTTATTTTTGCCTCCTGCGTATATTATCTTGTAGTTGTCGCTGCTGAAGTCTCCATTATTTGGCCATCTGGTTTCGCATATTCCCAGAATATTGATGTTTAGTCTGTTCATCTCCTTGTTTTTGAGCGCCCTGACGTTCCATGCCCCCGAGGTAATTCTTTCTTTTTTGCGCACAGTCGCAGAGTAACAGTCCAGAGACACTTGTTGTTCATGTCGTTCCTTCACGGGCGAAGGACAAATCTTTGAAAAAAGTGTCCCCTTTACGCCGTTGGTGCTAATAGTCGCCGAATGACGGTCAGGTGACACCTGCTGCCCATGTCGATCCTTACCGGGCGAGGAGTTGCTTCTTTTGGAATTAACCACCTTCACGCCGTTAGGTTTCATATATTTATTGTGAAAAGCTATGATTATGCGTGGGATAGATGGTGGAGTGGTATCCCATTGCCTTCTCCACGGTGATTTATTGAGACATCACCTCTAGTTAGCTGGTCGTTGACTCCTTAAGAGTTCTTCCACCCTTTGTAGATTTAGTTTTTTTTTTCTTACTGGGTTGCTAACACCCACTATAAATAGAACGGGGTGGGAGGGAGATAGAAGAACATAAATATTAAGTGTATACTTAGTATAAGTTTAAATGACTAGTCATGTAGACGAAGATAATGAAGATTCCCCAGATTATTATTTCGTTACCAGCAGACAGAAAAAGCGTACAATTTTCAGAAACAATTCTGGTATAACAAAGATATGAGTTCCATGTAAAAAAAAAAATAAATAAATAAAAAAAGACAAAAAACAAAACAAAACAGAAGATATTTTTTCAAGCATTGTTTACACGTTAAATCCTTTTTTACCAGTAAAAATAAACCATTAGATTATTTGTAGGTGAAGTGCACCTTGATTTAAACATCTATGTAAAAATTAGCAAATTATAGGATTTCATAAAATTTACCTGGACGTTTAAAAAGTTTTAAATCGAAGAAAGTTTTAAGTAGAAGAGGGTTTTAGATAAAAGAGGGTTTTAAGCGGAAAGAGGTTTTATGTGGAAGAGGGTTTTAAATGAAAGAGAGTTTTAAATGAAAGAGGGTTTTAAGTGGAAGTAGGCCACTAGCGTTTATGTGACTTTCGTATGTACCCTAAGTTTCGGAATATAAATATTGTCGTTACAGACCTTTAGATAATTATACTTGAAATAAAAAAAAACAAGAAAAACAAACAAACGAACAAACAAATAAACAAAGAAAAAAGAAAAGCAATATGCATCTCCGGATAAAAATACTGATCTATAGATAATCACTTTTGACTGTTAAAATGTTGAGATAAAGAAGAATATATTAAATTTTAAATTTTCTTTTCTTTTGTTTGTGAAAAATACTTTGTATTAATTAAACTTGTAATCTTAAATTCCTTGAAATCAGTCACATTCAAAGTACGTAGAGTTGATTACAATTAAGTTCGAATTCATTCTTACTATTATCAGCTATGATTTATAGCAGTTTCCTTTGATTTCAGATTTCTCATTGCTATGGTGGTAAGAAAAGTACTTCGCCTGGACAAAGCTGCTATTCGGCTAGACGATCTGACTAGTCTTGTTCTATGCTAGTAAGTGTCTTTTTTATAAAGTAATCATTTCACCCCAAGCATAACTGGACCTCTACTAGTACGCAGGGGGTTACAAAAAAGACTGGTCACAGCGGGTATTTAATAAAGGATAAAAGATGAATGGAATTCAGAAAGATAGAAGATGGCACTTGACGTTGCATTTAAGTTTTTGGAGATTGTAACTATCAGGGAAGCAAGTAAAGAGAAAAGAGTTCCATAGGCAGGAATTACGAGAAAAGAAACTCTCCGAGTAGAAGTGGGGTTAACTAACTATTTAAACGGTAAAAGGGTGGGATCTAGATTTCAATCTAGTAGCACGCGTAGTTTCACGTGGTCGGGGCACATAAGAGCAGCAGCCATGAAATATTTGTAGAAAAGACAGAGGGAAGCCATATCAAGTCGGTGAGAAAGTGACTGAAGTCGTGATGCCAAGTTAGGACCGACTACATTGCTGATCCTTCTTTGAATATATATATATATATATATATATATATATATATATATATAATGAAACTAAATTGCACGAATTTATAAATCCATTGGTAATAATTTAAAAAAATATTCAACTCCTCTGACCGAGATTGTTAGAAAATGAATTGGTTAAATGTATCCAGAAGGAAATAATAGTGGAATAGTGGGTGGGGAAGGGGAAGGGGAAGGGGAAGGGGAACAAGGAAAACATTTTATTTTTGGGAGAGAGGGTCAGTTATTCAATGTTAATTTTTAAACTAGGATGTCATATTTAGAATGTTGCATTTCTATCCCAGACGATAAGGTGACCTTGGTTTGAACTTTAAATTAGTCACTTTCAAATACCGACAGTAAATTTAGGGGCTGTAGTTTAACTAGAAGAATTAAGTTGTTAGATTTCTATATTCTATATACATTCATCTTATAAATACAATATTTTCAGTTTCATGACAATAATACAACTATCAAGTATGACAACATTGTTAATGATTATTGAAAGGATATTTCCATATATTTGCAGTTGCTCTAATATAAAATTTAGCATCATCATCTGAATTAATGCGAGCTCTAAAAATAATACTTTCAGACATACACTGACCATACAATGGGCAGGTCTTATATTTTCGGCAGTTGAAAGGAAAGGAACTCAACTGGAATTCGAACTCGGTTCCCTGATTTGTCGTTCCCAGTCGATATTTACTGCACCACTTGGTTTAGGAATAAAAAAAAATATCGTAAAAATACCTTTATTCAGGATTTTTTGTATTCTTTCTATTTAGTTTATCACACAATATTTAACAGCAAATAATATCCAGGTATCGTAAATATGAAGCTATTTCTTTATTACTGCACACCCAATAGTCACTCAAGATAGGTTGCTAAATGAGGTTGTTATAAGAACGTGCATGAGGCGGGGGATAGAGGTGATTAGTATGACGATATGTCGAATAAAATTTGGTCAACTCTAGACTTGAAGAGATTAAGATTATAGTCATCGTGGAAGCATCCATTCGGGAGTCTCTTCCTCAATGCAACAGTTGTCTGAGACATCATTCTTCTTAATGGTATACGAAGGAAATTAGGATGAGTCGATGCAGTCTAACGTGCCTGGTGAGCCTGAGTTATGACGGTCTGGATTAGTTGGACCAAGGAATATAGTACGCCAGAACATGATACCATGACACCATGAAAATAACAATAGAGTAGTTAGAAGCTAGTGACGTTTCATCTGTTGGAAAAAGGTCACTCGGTTAAAAACAATTCATCACCTTCAAGGATGCGGAAATGCTTTTGAACTATGTCAAAGCCGAAAAGTTAGCGCTAAGCAGCTCTATCCAAGATGTGGTAGCAACTTATTCTAGCTGGTTGGAGCTCAGAGCTAGTCTGGTCTCTGGTTAACTTCGATAACTGTCGGAACTCTTCGATAACTGTAACGGATCTCTACGATTACTCTCCACTGTAAACTGCAACTACAACTGAAATTCCAGATCTTCCACTGTTTTCTCTATATGGGAGGATTATATGTGCACTCAGCCGAGTCCATTATCATATACAAAAAAGGAGGAGATCCCACAAAAGAAAGAATGGATAAATACATTACAGAAAGAAAGGTAAACAATCAATCCATTCATTAATTTTTCATTTTAATGAAATAATCGTAATACTCTATTTGTAGTTTGATCTTGATGTGCGTTGTGGTGCAGTGGAACGAGAAATCGAAGAGCCGAGTTCGAACTTCAGAAGAATTCGTTGCATTCACTTACGTGTAAATACTCTTGGAAAAGGTATTAACTCGCTGCTTCTCACTCCAGCCATGGGTTAAACAGCAGGCTAGATTGGTTTTTGTATCTTTGGTTGGCAACCAGTCTGTCGGAGAAAGTAATGGCAAACTACTGCAGGAATATCTGCCCAGACAAAGAGACATGATCGCCCAAGCGTGTATCACGTATGCTATTTAACTGACCGACTGACTTGTAAAGACAGCTCATTGCAGAAAGAATCAGGTAGTTTTTGGAGAGATACAGGGAACGAACCATTTAGTTATATAGAAAGAGAGAAATTTTGACAGGCGGTTTAATTTAATAAAGTATTATTATTTCGTAACTCATAATAAACTGTTGAAGAAAAGTTTTCCATTTCAAAACATGGCTTCATGCTTACATTCAGTTTTTCTCGGGTCAACCAATGAGACTGGGATACAGTGTTGTAAGAGGCGAAACACGTTAGTAAATTTACCACTATTTTTTACTTTTTAGTTCAGCTGAAATGGGTCTTGTGCTGACGAGTGAATGCAAATTTAGTTTTGTTCGGAATAAATATAGAAAAACAAAAGGGTTAACGGAACAAGAATATATTTTCATCGAAGCAAAGTTTTTCTTTTTTTTTTTTTAATCATTTCACCCCGAGCAAGGCGGAAACGCCACTGATGTGCAGGGGGTTACATAAATGTAACAAGATTAATTAGAAAAGAGTAAGGAGTACAAACTAGTTAGAAAGGAACAATAGAAAGCTGAGAAAGCAGGTGTGATGACAGATACATAGGTGGAGAAAGGGAAGGTTATACAGGGGAGGGGAGAGAGCTAGAGGCCAGTGGTTAATAGATGAGTATTGACTTTGCATTTAAATTTCTGGAGGTTGTAGCCGCCAGGAAAGCAAGAATATGGGAGTGAGTTCCACAGGCGGGAGGTGCGAGAGAGGAAGCTGCAGGAGTAGAATTGTCGTCTGCATTTGGCTAACTTGACTGTGAATGGGTGGGACCCAGTTGCCAGTCTGGTTGCACGAGTGTGTTGAAAGAAAAATATACGTGAGAAACGAGTTCATATAAAAATAGGTATGGCTTTGAAGAGTAATAGATATTTTCTAAAGAAGAATATTCAGTTATGTTCGGGCAAAAGAGATAAGTTTAACTCTGGCAGTTCGTTCTTTGCCAGCGAGAATATTGGACAGACGTCATATCATGAGAGAAAGCTGGTGTGTTTCTTCTTTGGCGGTGAGCGTCGAAAAGAGAACGAGGTTTTAGAAAACCGTTCCGCCTACATGTACCATACAGGGGCTGTAATCGAACAATTTGGTGTATTAGGTTGAATTTAACAATGCGGATATCCAATCTATTCTTAAAGAAAAAGCTTGCATTGAAAATCCATCTTTAGAGTCCGATGTTTATTTCGTGTTTAATATGTAACAGCATAGCGGATGTGCGTTGTGGCGCTGTAGATGTCGACTCGGAACGAGAAATCGGAGAGCCGAGTTCGAATTCCAGTTGAATTCCTTGCATTCACTTACGCGTAAATACCCATGGGAAAGGTATTAATCCGTCTCTTCTCCCCATTTATGGGTTAAATAATAAAGCAGATTGGGTTCTGTAACCTTAGTCGGCAACCAGTCTACCGCAGAAAGTAATGGCAACCTACTGCGGGATAATCTTCTGCCCAGTCAGTCATGTCTCTTTCGAGACATGATCGCCCAAGCGTGTTTCACGTATGGCACTTAACTGACTGAAATCTACTTTCTTTTTTATTTGCCGTGTCCCTTCAAGACGTAGACCGTCATAGCCCTCTGCATCTTCCTGTCACTTGTAGGTTTTTAATAAGTTTTGTCCCGTTATTTCTCTCAAATCCTATTCCGCCATCCATTTGCACAAGCTCATCAAGTATGTTGCACGCTGCTTTACTCTCTTCCTTTTTTCTTCAGTCTGTCTCGTGGGATTTAGATTTTCCAAGCCTTTCTTCCTCATTATGTCTCTCAGAAATTTAAATTGCCTCTTATTGATGTTAAGTATAAGTTCCTGTTGTTTATTTACATTCTTTCAAAATTCTCGTTGTTGCTCACATGTTCGGTCTATAACATCCTCAGTATCTTTCTGTAGAAACACATTTTCGTTGCTTTAAGTATTTTCCTAATCTTTGAGGAGATTGTTCAGCATTCGTTGCCATATAGAAGGATAGATATCAAGTAACAGTTCAGTACTCTTTTCTTTGTTTCCAACGACATTTTTTGTCTCTTAATACCCTCTTTAGCTTTTGAATCAGAAAAGAAAAAAAATCTATTCTTCAATAAACTATTTACCTTCTAATGTTAATAATAAAGCGACGGACAATGTGAAACTTGTAATTGTATTAAGTTACAAGTGTATTATGGGAGTTCATTTTGTAGCGTCGTTGACAAATTTGATGAACTATATTGATTTCCTGTGTTGAAATAAAAACATACTAGCAGTGTAGCTCGGCGTTGCTCGGGTGTAATGAAAGCTTTAAACCTAATCCATGGTCCTGGAGCTCAGACTCTTTGGACGTTGGCACGAAAGAATAAAAAGCAATAGTTGTTTCCAGTCAAAGCGAAACCGTAGATTGAAAGAAAAATGAATGGATGTAAATCAAATTTTGATTTCCTGGTATCGATCCCAAATAAATTTTTCGCCACAAACTGAATTTTTAAGGCTAAATAACTCTTCTGAAATGGTATTATGGCTGAGACTAAGAACTACAATTATACCTACTTAGAGCAAAACCCGAAGCAAAAACCAAAATAAAAGGGTTGAAAACCTGATTTTGATCAGACCCAGTAGGATATCGAGGTATCGATTTCCAAAATCGGAGTTAAATAAGTCATCCAAGGATAAAATAACCTAAGTAAGTCAACGAAAACTTATCATACTCATCGGGAGTAAAATTGGAGAAAATGAGTCATATTAATGTCTGAATATCGGTTTTGATCAGATTCGATAGAATATTGGGGGGGGGTATTGATTTCCAATATCGAGGAAAATGAGTCGTCTGGGAAAACCTATTAATGTTTGAAACTAAAAACTATAATTTTACCAAGTTAGAGCAGATTCTGCAGCAAGAACCACGATAAAAGAGCTGAAATCCTGATCTTGATCAGACCTGATCGGATACCGGGGTATCAATTTTCAATAGCGGAGGGAAATAGAAAAAGTAAGTAGCCCATGACCTGACCAGAAGCCTAAAGAATATTTGTGTGAAGTTTGGTGTGAATCGGATAAAAAATTGTGGATTTTTATCAAGGACAGACAGACAGATAGCCAGACACACACACAAACATTTTGCCTTTTATATATATAGATATATGTGATAGGTTGTAGTAGAGAGATTATTGTGGTTGCATCAGGATTTATTTTTCGAACGGAAGATAGTGTCGTGTTTTGTATGCGACACATGGAATGCCTGGGAATAAAACTTTCCCCAAAGGGAATACGAGACACGTTTTGACACGACGGAATCACGTTTTGTCACTTCAGTATCCTGTAGTTGGAAAGAGAAAGAAGAGAGAGTTGATTTATGTCTTCTGTTTCAAAATGCCTTATACAACGCTACATGGTTGACTTTAGGAAAAGTATTTCGTCAGACAATCACACAGATATAGACAAAATAGAAAGAGTAAAGAACATTTTTTGCAAGGTCTTTGCAAATGAATATGGTGGATTGTTAATATTAAGAGTATTCAGAACAATACCGACTTGAATTAGTTTTGTGTTAATCTAGCTATTTTTGTAAGCAAGAGTTATTGCACGTAAAATAGACATAAAAAAGAAAATTAATTTCGAGAAAAAAGATCGCAAACATCTAAATAGCAAGAACCCTTAAAATCTTGCAAAATACATGAATTTGTTCAGTTATGAAAGGAAACCTACTAAAGTGGTAATAAAACAGATTTACATCAAGAAAGGAAAAGACAAACACTTTTAATGACAGAAAATAAAGTCGTAATAGAAGAATAATGATTTCTACTAATTTATTCTATGGTTGAGAAAAGTTTAGAAGTTCTTTTTGCTTCGTGAATATTAGAAAACCTTTTTATGTTATTGTCACAAAAATTACAAAAGTAATAACTGCTTCTCGCAATAACCAGGAGAAATGCTTGCATAAAATCAACTCAGTGAGAAGTAAAACATAGCAAATTACATCTTGTTTTTTGGCATCTGCTTTCTCTCATTTATTTTCTTTTGTCAATCACATTTTTCGACCGCCATTATTTTCCTCGGCGAATGAAGTAGAACAGTAAAAAGGGGACATAACTCAGGTAATAAAAACATACACTAATTTACAACATTCTTTTTGATGGAATGAAAAAAAATGTGTTTTATCTTACCACATTGGTTAGTAATCATATCTTCTATACCAATATGATAGTACAAATGAGTTAGATCATCACTGCGTACTCCATATGTCAGTCAGTTAAGAGCCATGCTTGATACAGACTTTAGGCGATCATGTCTCGAAAGACACATGTCTGACTGAACGAAAGATTATCCAGCAGTAGGTTGCCATTGCTTTCTGCGGTAGACTGGTTGCCAGCCAAGGCTATAGAACCAAATCTGTCCTATTATTTGATTCATAGCCAGAGGGGGAAGAGATGTATTATATTATTAAGTAGTAATTAATGGGGGACGAGTTTATTAGTTCATAGCAATATAAAACTGATCCCCAACTTTATGCCCAGTAGAAGCTTTAATCATGTTTTCATCTATTATATTCAGTCAGTTAAGTGCTATACTTGATACACGCTTTTGGACGTTCATGAACTTTCGGCTCACATGAACCATCTTCAGAAAGGTTACAACGACGTTAACATAAAAACATTCACCACCAGCGACGATTTTAGAACCAACTTAAAAAAATTATCCAAATGTTGGAGAATTTTTGTTTTTATTTTCACCTAAAATTAAAGACAAAATACGATGTTTAGAACGGCTCATGATTAAATATAATAAACATTTATTGTCTCTTATATTTAACAGTATATGTTTGGAACATTATTTGCTGCCTCGATACACTAAATTTATCTATCTATCTATCTATCTATCTATCTATCTATCTATCTATGTTAGTCTCTTCATATATATATGTATGTATTTATTTATCTATCTATATAGATTAGTCTCTCCATATCTATCTATCTATGTTAGTCTGTTCATATGTATATGCATGTATTATTTATTTATCTATCTATATAGATTAGTCTCTTCATATCTATCTATCTATCTATCTATGTTGTCATTACACTGATGAATGCAAACACGCAGCTGAATCTCTAAAACGTACCATTACATTTTATTCAATCCGGACTTTGCCAAAGATCGACGGTGAGTTTACTTGTGTGGAGTTGTGGTCTTTCCCCGAACATGGATCCTGCATTATCGTATGAATGTCTATGAGGGATTGCTCAACTTTCTCTCGGGTATCTGCTTGTATATTTACAAGCTTACGTTTTTTCCAGGCAGTCGCATTGCAGGTACAGTAAACGCATAACTTGAATAACTCTGAAAATCACCAAGTGCAAAAGTCTGTCCTTGCATCATCTGAGGTGATCCACATAATATCTATCTCCTTCTGTTCATATGAACGAGGGTGTGCTGAAAAGTTCATAGGCGGACGATAAAGCAATGATAATATAGCAATGAAGCCATGCAGGCAATGATTAGTTGATGACACTCCAGCTTTATTAATAGTGCAGAAGTGGACAGCCGAATTTAGTAGGAGACGGAAAAAGTCTTAAAAATGGCCCAAGGTCTCGATGTCTTGCAAGTTCTACCATTGGAGAAAGCATAGATTGTGTTCTCCACCTGGGGATGAATGACAGACGATTGACTATAAATTAAATCGACAATGCTATTAGCATATTCCGTGAGAGAGTTGGGAATATTATGCACAATAAACTTAACATGATGAAGGATTCTTTTTGGGGGTGTTACGTCATCTGAAATATGATTAAATATGATTAAAAGCACACCTGTCTAATCCTATGACGGATTTGTAGATAATAATGGACTCGACTGAGTGTACATATAATCATGCCATAGAGAGAACAACAGTAGGATCTAGAATCACCGTTGCAGTTTACAGTGGAGAGTAATCGTAGAGATCTATTACAGTTATTGAAGAGTTCCAACAGATACTGAAGTTACCCAGAGACCAGACTAGCTCTGAGCTCCACTCAGCTAGAATAAGTTACCCGGACATACTATTTCGCTTCAAGACATGTATATATTTATTTCTACTAATAGTATTCCTGAATTGAATAATCCGCGTTTTAGTTTGTATATTACGTTCAATATAACCTACTTTTTCTATCTCAATATCTGTTTTTGTTGTTAATTATTTTGTGCGGTTCCTCATCCGGAATCCACAACTATCTATCTATCTATCTATCTATCTATCTATCTATCTATCTATCTATCTATCTATCTATCACAGTCTGTTCATATCTATCTATCTATCTATCTATCTATCACAGTCTGTTCATATCTATCTATCTATCTATCTATCTATCTATCTATCTATCTATCTATTTATCACAGTCTGTTCATATCTATCTATCTATCTATCTATCTATCTATCTATCTATCTATCTATCTATCTATCTATCTATCTATCTCGAATAGATGGTTAGCCTGCTTGTCTTACAGACCATTGCTAATGTAGCAATTTCTACCCTTCTTTATTGTACATCGCTTATCGTTATCTTATAGAGTAAGTTAAGCTATCCTCGTCTGTTTGTAACCAAACTCTATTCGTATTTCTCCACCTGGAATTCTATGGCGCTAATCTAATTTATATTGTTTATCACGAAATATCGACATATTCTCAAGCTTATTCCTTTACATTCGATTTGTCCTCTTGTCCCATTGCGCCATAATATCGATTATATCAAGCTTAATCGCCTCTCCTCTGGGACTAGCACCCCGTCAGTATCTTTTAGTCAATTCGTGCATTATTGCCGGACGTCTCACTGTTTTCGTTCAATTACAATAGTTTCTTGTCTAATAACCGGCATTGAAATAAAAGTCTTATCTTTCTCAATCAATATTGTTTCTGTATTTTGGGCAAAATTCCAATAAAGTATAATTCCTCAAAGATATTCAGAGACGTGTTCTACCGGGCCATTTGACACGTATACCTTTATGATTCACGCTTTTAAAAAGCTAGAAAAGAAAATTATGCTTACTGTAATTTTAGGTTTCTGTTAACATTATTGTTTAGACATTTAGCAATACCATGATCCAAACAACTGTTTATAAATTTAATGTTAGCCGCAATGATATGAACAATAAAAGAAGAATTATTCTTAATCAATACCAGGCAAAGTTTGTATCATAATGTGCTGGCAATTGTTCCGGTTTTCATGTGCATTGCGGTCCAGTGGATATCGGGTCGGAACGAAAATCAGGGAGCCGAGTTCGAATTCCAGTTAAATTCGTTGCATTCACTTACGCGTAAATACCCTTGGGAAAAGCTTTACTCCGTCTCTTTCATCCTGCTATAGGTTAAATAACAGGACAGAGTGGGTTCTATAACCTTGATCTGCAACCATTTAACGCATAAAGTAATGACAACATACTGCGGAAAAATCTTCTGCCAAGTCATGTCTTGAAAGATACCCCCCCAAAAAAAACAAAAAAACAAATCGACAACAAAATACAAAAAAAAAAAAAAAAAAACAATGAAAAAGAAAAAATCCAAAAGTAAAAAAAAACCCTTTTCAGAAGCAAAAACCTTCAACAATACTGATCCACTTTAGTCCTCTTTTATGTGCCATGTCCATTCGGGACGTAGACACGGTAATTGACATTTACTTATTGAAAAAGGCTTAGCATTCACTCAGAAAATTAGTGTTAATATCATATTGAAATTCATACAATCCTTTTCTTAACACTGTTATTTTTGTTTCTAAAACTAATTGAATTTTTCTTCACAAACTTTTGTCTTTAATAGTGTAAAAAGGTAACAGGCTGATTATATTATTTCCTCATATATTTACATGTTCTATTCATTTTAGTTATTGGTGCTGTTTGTCTGTTACTGTGTAGCGCCAGTTCATCGGGTTTGATGAAGAATTATATTTCCGATTCAAACAATATACTCATTTAAAACATTTTTAATAAATTATTCGATAAAGCGGTTGTTTATAGACGAGTGTTTAGACATTTTTCAACGAGTGGATTGTTTGATTTATCAACACTGTGCACGATAATTAAAGCCAGAAAAATATTTTTATAATATAAGAAGGTTTTTTAATAACCTTCTTATATTCTAAACAATAAAGGTTTACTGATACAAGTTTTACTGATTAACCCATAGCTAGAGACAAGGGGTTGATTAATACCTTTCCAAAGAGTATTTGTGCGTAAGTGAATGCAACTTATTCAACTGGAATTCGAACTCGGTTCTCCGATTTCTCGTTCCGAGTCTATATCCTCTGCACCACAACGCATATCCCCGAACACTATTCAGATGATAAAACTATCTCTTGGGGGAAGATTTAGTGAGAGAAGTTTCATAATACTTCTTTAGGCTTATCTAACGTACATGGATGTGTATTGTGGGGCAATGGATATTGACTCGGAACGACAAATCGGGGAGCCAAGTTCGAATTCCAGTTGAATTCATTGCATTCACTTACGCACAAATACCCTTGGGAAAGGTAATGTCAGTCTTTTCCTTCCAGTTATAGGGTAAATAATATTACAGATTGGGTTCTATAGCCTTGGCTGGCAACCAATCTACCGCAGAAAGCAATGGCAATCTAGTGAGGAATAATCTTCTGCTCAGTCAGCCATATCTTTTTTGGGACATGATCGCCCAAAGCGTGTATCACTTAACTGGCTGAACGAATCTCGGTTCTAGGTTCTGGACAAGCGTTTAAAAGTAGAGTATCGGATAATGGTGAATGCTTGCTGCTTGCAAACAAACGAAATCCACTAATGGTAATGCGTGAAGTAGATGATCTGGAGATTCTATACACTATCGTTTCGGGGATTTTACGGCGTATCTTGTCATTTTTGTGGCTCGTGTCGGTAGATCAAAAAGACTTGCTAACGGTAATCAAGAGATTCTCAAAAAATATCATAACAAAAGATGAGATGTGAGTGTCTACGGCTGCTGAACTGAAATTAACTAAATTGGGAACTCTACTTCTGATCAACAATTCTGTTCTATTACATCACCTGTAAGCTTACAGCACCTGGTATTCCAAAACCGGTCATCCATCTATTTATTGAGCCGGATCAACGTTGCTTAACTTCGATAATCGTACGGGAATCGGTGTTTCTATGTGATATTGCTGTAAGATTTTTAAACGAGTTGGACACCATGTATCCTGTCCATTTGAAAGACTACATTTGTCTAGGCGATTTGAAAACCTGATCCTATTTTCAGGCCACGTCTCTCCACGTATCTCCCTTGAAGCAATAGCAATGAATTAAGGTGCCCTCCTACGGGGAATGGATTGTTCATATTACTATATATTTACAGGCAGTTGACAGTATTCAAGTACGTAGTTAGTAGACGACAGCTAGTACGCGATGTGCGTTGTGGTGCATTGGATATCGGCTCGGAACGAGAAATCGGGGAGCCGAGTTCAAATTGTAGTTGAATTCATTGCATTCACTTACGCGCAAATACCCTTGGGTAAGGTATTAATCCGTCTATTCCTTCCAGTTATGGGTTAAATAACAGGACAGATTGGGTTCTATAGCCTTGGCTGGCAACCAATCTACCGCAGAAAGCAATGGCAACCTACTGCGGGATAATCTTCTGCCCAGTCAGTCATGTCTCGAAAGAGACATGATCGCCCAAGCGTGTTTCACATATGGCACTTAAGTGACTGACTATTCAGTTAATAAGTTGGGTAACTGTACCGTTCGGACTTATTTCTATACTAATACACTGATTTGAAGCTAACTTATGTGTTCCGTGTCTTACTTCCGGCAAAAACTAGTCACTACAACTATGTGGCGAAGTTTCGGTACAGCAACTCAACAACAAATTGGCGACGAAGATCCACAATACAATGTTTGCTTTACCATCCGTCATTGGCCTTAGTCATTACATATTTGGTCAATTGTTTCTCTCTACTTGCTATTTTCTTCAAGATTTTCTTGGTCATAATGTGTCCCAAGAATTTCCCTTGGCTCTTTCTGACTTTTTCTTTAGAAGTTCTTCGTTTGTTTTTTTATCTTCGTATCTCAATAAGAACTGCTATATTCTAAGTATCCTGCTGTATGGCCATTAATACTGGATAATATTTTTATCGACGAAGAAAAATGACAGGAATGAATAAAGTTTTTGGTTCAAAATTTCAATGTATATCACCTGAAGAAGACCAGAGAATACAATAGCCGAAATGTAGTGAATATGACGATAAAGAGGAGGACAATGTGCATAGTGTAAATTCTTATCAGATGTTACTAATATTACATACAGAAATATGAATTCAACCGACGGTTAAACCCAGGCAACAACAATCACACAGAAATTATAACTTTCTATTATTTTTCTTAATCCTTTTAAAATGTAGAGATATTGGTATGTTTTAATGCGCTAAAACGCATTATTTATCCTATCCGCCAGATTGAAAACTTTTAGACCTATATAATGAATTCATATCTTTCTCAGGCGTTTGTAATAGATTCATGGCGACTAAGTTGCTTTCATGAGTTATTTCTGGGTTCTCTATATTGTAGGACTGAGAGAGACACAATAAATAACCCCTACAGAAACACCCTTGATATACATATAAAACAATGTCATGCCCCAAGAATATTGGAATTAGTTCCTGACCACTGAAACTCACTTTTCTCCTAATTTTCAATGGACAACATACAAACTGAGTTAAAAAATCTATTGAAATAAATATTTGCACAAGAAATTCTGCATTCATTGGAGAAATAATGTAATTCTAATTATTAACCCTCTAGGGCCATTCGTATCATATTTGATACAGTATGAAAACAAGCCTTGAAAGAAATATTTTCCTGAAAACTTTTTTAAGAGAAATATTTTATAAATTTCAAATGAAAGCAGTACTGACTGCTCACTCAATGAATACCAAATGTTTCCTTATAGGGAAATACCAAATGTTTCCTTATAGGGAAATACTGTATCAAATATGATACGAATGGCCCTAGAGGGTTAAGTAGTAATTAGTGGGGGATCTGTTTATTACTTCATAACAATATAGAACTGATCCCCCACTTTATGATACGAATGGCCCTAGAGGGTTAAGTAGTAATTAGTGGGGGATCTGTTTATTACTTCATAACAATATAGAACTGATCCCCCACTTTATGATACGAATGGCCCTAGAGGGTTAAATGTATATTTTCCTTAATTCAAAGCGGTGTGAATGACCTTAATCTTCTTACATTAAGATAAACACTCACCTGTGTTTGTCTATTGCATATTTTTGTGAGTGTACATTTTGTAGCCACTGTCTGCACATGTAAAGTATACTATATTGAATATGCCTTTTTGTATGACATAGTTAAGAATTACTGATTTATACATTCATGATCTCTGGTGACAAGCTATACGTGTGATTAGAATTTTGGCATCGTTAGATCATCAACTTTCGAAAAGAGATGAACTTTTTGAAAAGACATTATCTCCACTGGAATTCTTTTAACATTCATGGCTTAAAATGGGAATGGGAATATTCAGTGCTAATTTGTATAGTCTTGCTATGAAAACAGTTTTTCAGGTAAATAGATTTCACAAGTAAATTAACTGTTACATCAATTTCCAGTACTGCTGAGGGCTTCCTTCCTAACAACTTGATTGAATTATTAAGGAACTTTAACGAGTTGATTATGTTAGTATTTTCTCTCCAAGTAACGTCCTAAACATCTAAGTTTGAAAAAAATTAGTGTGACATATTTTACAAGTGTGAGAAAACAATATGCACAACCGGTCATAATTATTAGACCACCCCAGTATTTTTAAAGGAAATGATGTATTTCATACTATTTTTAGTATTGCCAAATGAAAATAGAATGGTTCTTTTGTTATTATTAATTTGCAAAGATTTTTAAGGCAAGGAATTAAAGATGAACTCGACCGAATTACCCTAAATTTTCTTCATTTTTTCATTGATGAAACTGCAATATAGGTAATTATTAAATATTTATAAGTTCATTTTATGCACATGTTACTGAGCAGTATTAACAAAAGAATCAATCTATTTTCATTTACAATTATTCTCTTGGCAATAAATACTAAAAAATAGTATGAAATACATCATCACTTTTAAAACACTGGAGTGGCCTAATAATTATAGCCGGTGGTGTATATATTTGTTTTTTTTTATGATTTTAAAACACACACACACACACACACACACACACACACACACACACACACACACACATATATATACGTACATATATACCTGATTTCCCCCACCGTGCGTTGATAGCTTAGAGTTAGAATCTTCTATTGTTGTCAAATCCTTTGTATTTCAATCTTGGATGGAAGCAATCGGATGTCTAACCGTACTGATGAGATGGGATACAGAGAAACAGGACTGTCTGCGGAGGACTATTTACGCTTTCGCCTGTCGATTGAGCACTCTGGCTAGAATGGTAGACTTACAAAAGTACCTATTCACCGCTATTTACGCATCGTTCTTCAGCAATGAATTGAACACTCTTGGCTACTGGTGTTTGTTTACATTGTGTATATAACGCACTAAAATCTGCCTTCCTCCACCGTACGCTAATAACTTTGAGGTAGAATCTCCGACTGATGTCAAGTCGGTCGGGTTTCAATCTTAGCTGAAAACAATCGGATGTCTAACCGTACTGATGAGAGGTGATACTGCGAATCAGGACTGTCTGACTACATATAATATAAGTGGTTAATATCAATGAAAGTATATTCCACATCTAGATATTTATCGTCCATAATTCTACTAATTCTAAAGTAAATAGAATTCGTAAATACATACATGTCATTATGAAGAACTTCAATTTTAAAGTAATAGTACAAAGCAACATAAAAAGTTATCTGTCTAGACTTTACTCTTGATTTTGTTAATAAAGCTTACCCCCCCCCCCCCCCGCCTATGTAAAACATAATGCTAACCCTATCTACATATACCCTTAATCTAACCGCCAATTGTCTATTATTAAACACATACCACATTCAGTTAAACACAGAATAAACAACAATTTCTCAACTGAAAACAGTTTCTATAAACAGATTAATCATCTTTGTTCGGCAGAGATGGAAATTAAGCAGAGATTAGGTTTGGTTATATTCTACCCTTAGTATAACTCCCTTCATAAAATTCTATATTATCGAAACATATTTACTCAAGTGGTTTTCCATATTTGGGCTTGTCCACCCATTTTCGAGTTGTCAAAGGAATAAAGCCACTCGTTTTTATTCCGACTCCCTTTACGTCTCAGCTCACACTACCATTCCACATGGGCTGTTCTAATCTACCACTTCCTTTTCTTCCTTCTCCCAGTTTCTCAGCAGCTAACCTCAGTCGGCTTCCTGTGACGAATCCAGACTCTCAAAATGGCGTAGCGAAAAGGGATATTTTTTATCAGCTTGCTGTGATTTCTCAAACAGCCATACCGCTCAAGAATCGGGAAGAAAAAAAAAAAAGAAAAAAAAAGAAGAGAATTATTATTTTCATTTTCCTTGAAACAAAAATATATTTTATCTATATCTATACATTTTTAGATCAATAAATCATACAGCCTGTTTGTCCATAGTCACTTCAAAATAGTAATTCAAATTTCCTTATCACTTGCGTCCAAAGAAATCCGAATTAATTTTAGGATATATTTTTTTTTCTTGGAACGAATTATTAGGATCGAATGTGTCAGACTAGCGAGTACTTCTCTTCCGGGTGGTTGATTCAAGACAGATGTCCTTTTTACTGTCTAATCATTGCTATTTTTTTATCGACAACATATTTGTTCTTCAATTTGACATCTCGAAGATACAGTCAATAGTCTTCTTCTGATTGGCAGGAAGTGCGAGAGATGTTAGTTTTGGTTTTACTCATTCTTACTGAATTCCATCTAGTTAACTCTGGGTTCGATCCTCTTTGGGCTTATTTTAAAACATGATTTTTCAACGCATTTCATTTTTCATTTTCTTCTCAACTTTTTAACTCATCTTCCTGCAATGCCAAGAATTCTCATTCGGTTAGCAGACTCTTTTCTCTTCATTAATTCTTTCTTTTTGTTTTTTCTTCTTTTTTAGTTTAATCAATCTCCGACAATCCCAGTATCATACTACGATATTCAGCAAAACATCGGAACAGTTAGGTCTATCAGTATCATCCCCCTAGGGTGTAAACTTTGCATTGTTGAAAGTGAGATTTCAGACGGTAGACGAGAGTAAGGAAAACGCAACGAGACAACGGATAGTAATCTCTAAATAGGACATTGCGAACTTCTTTGAAAAGTCCATGGGAGTGTTCTGAAGCAGACTGAAGCATCATTTTCCTACGTAGGATATTATATGTTCAATATTAAATGGCTTGATGTTTTCACGTCAGAACAAGTATATTGATTATTCAACCGGAAATTGTTAAATCGTCTGTGTTTCACCATAGAATACAACTCATTCTACTAATGTTCATTGAGGTATATTGTAATATGGCCGATTTCAATAAAACGGAAACGATGGAAACATATGCAAATAAAAGGGTTTGAATATGAGACTCTGTGAGTGACCAGCTTTTGAAATAATTACTGAAATTCCACTCATTTGACGATTTGTTTGTTTAACCGCATATCGACTTCGTATGGGTTACTTAATGCCAAAATTAAATTTTCTTTGAAGTAATAAAATTATGATACAAATTATTATGCTTTCACAATTGTATACATGGTAGATGATACTCAGGTTTTTATGGACATGATTACTAAAGGCAGTGATATGTGTTATTTATGTTGTAGTTTTGTTGGAGTTACACTACCGGCCATAATTATTAGGCCACCCCAGTTTAAATAAAATGATGTATTTCGTACCATTCTGTATGAAAACAAAATGGTTCTTTTGTTATTATTACCTTGAAAAATTTTACAAGGCAGCCAGGAAGCCTTTGCTTCAGCCAGCCAATAAGAAGAGACTAGCATGGGGAAGAGAGCACAAAACCTGGACAGCAGAGCAGTACATTTGATGCACATATAATTATGCAGTATTAACAAAGAACAATTCTATTTTAATTTAGAATCATCCACTTGGCAATAAATACTAAAAATTGTAAAAAATATATAATTTAAAAAAAAAACTGGGGTGGCTTAATATTTATGGCCGGTAATATATATATATATATATATATATATATATATAAAATAATATATATATATATAAAATATATATATATGCGATGGATAAATTGTCGCTATTTGCCTTGTAAAATTTTGTAAAGTAATAATAACAAAAGAACCATTCCATTTTCATTTAGAATTATCCACTTGGCAATAAATACTAAAAATAGTATGAAATACATAATCTCCTTTTAAAAAAACTGGGGTGGCCAAATTATTATGGCTGGTTGTCTATATTTTGGAATACAGTTTGATTTCTTTAAGAAATTGTGTGATATTATGTGGATGAATGTCATGAAAGAGTTTTTTTATGATGTTTGTTTGATTTTTTCGCGGCATATGTGTTATTTAATGCCGAAAGCCAAATATATGAACACAATTTCAGGGTTAAATGTATTTTGATCGGGATTATATATCTTCAATCACAGATAACATGAATTATTGGTCACTTTGCTCTAAAATATAATGTTGGTAATACTATTATAATATGTCTTGCTTTAAAATGTATTGTTGGTAATTTTACTATATGTATTGTTAATACTTTTATAAGACTGTAATGTGATCGATACCGACTTGGCGGCTCGGCTGCAGTCGCTGTCTCACCGGCGTGACGTGGCTTCCCTGTGCTTCTTCTATAAATACTTTCACGGCTTACACGAGCTACTAGATTTGCAACTACGTTCCACCCTTTACAGGGAAACCGATAAAATGTAACCGCAAGTTCTACTCTAACAGCTTCTTTTCACGCACTTCCCACCTGTGGAATTCCCTTCCATATACTTGCTTCCTCGACAGTTACAATATCCAGGAATTTAAATGTAAGGTCAATAGACATCTATCACACTAACTCGCATCCATTCTCTCAAGCTCTTTTTCCATCTACTCCACCCACGTCCTCGGTATACTCATCCGTCTATGACCCTCCTCCTGACATTTCCTATAACTAACCTCTCTTTCTCATCGCTTTCCCTTATGTAAGCACCTGCGCAACAGTGGCAGTAGAATACCTATCTTGGGGTGAAATGATAAAAAAAATAATTAAATAACGTCTTAGTTTTATTGGATTGAATACTGCTGCCACATCTGGTCGGGTGCCCTTGCTATTCACCACGCGGTTCTTGATAGAATCTAACAGAGAATCTCTAATGTAATCGATACCTACTTGGCAGTTGCTATTTCACCGGCGTAACGTGGCCTCCCTGCGCCTTCTCTATAAATACTTTTACGGCTTTCAGTTAAGTGCCATACGTGATACACGCTTTGGGCGATCGTATCTTGGAAGAGACATGCCTGACTGGGCAGAAGATTATCCCGCAGTAGGTTGCCATTGCTTTCTGTGGTAGACTGGTTGCCTGCCAAGGCTATAGAACCCAATTTGTCTTATTATTTAACTCATAGCTGGAGCGAGAAGAGATAGATTATTTTACATTGTATAATTAGTGGGGGATCAATCTATTACTTCACAACAGTAGAAAACCGATCCCCCTATATTATGCCCATTAGAAGTTTTAATTGTGTTTCCAACTATTATATTCATTCCGCAAATTAAGTGCCATACGTGATACACGCTTTGGGCGATCATGTCTCGAAAGAGACATGACTGACTGAGCAGAAGATTATCTCGCAGTAGGTTGCCATTGCTTTCTGCGGTAGACTGGTTGCCAGCCAAGATTATAGAACCTAATCTGTCCTATCATTTAACCCATAACTGGAGGGAAGAGGCAGATTAATACCTTTCCCAAGGGTATTTGCGCGTAAGTGAATGCTAGGAATTCAACTCGAATTCGAACTCGGCTTCCCTATTTCTCGTTCCGAGTCGATATCAACTGCACCACAGCGCACATCCTTTCGTGTACTTAATTTTAACAACATAAAATTCGCAGATGACACTGTGTCGATGACAGATTCAGAAAAACAAAAAAGCCGTAAGAGCTTTCTGACATTTCAAACTATTTACTATTAACATTTGATTGTTTGATTGATCCATCGTAGGTTATTTAAAGCCGGCCATATTTTGAATTACAAGAATATTTCCTTTTCTGAGAGTATTGTATTAACATTTTTTTAGAATAACAATGTTTTTTCTTTCTAAATAGAAGTCCTACTTGTTAACCTATATCTTGGAGGAAGAGATGAATTCATGCCTTTCACAACGGTATTTGGGAGTAAGAGAGTATAATGTACTCGACTGGAATTCGAACTCAGCTCTCGATTTTTTATTCCGAAGCATTTCTTCTTCTTCTTCTTCTTCTATGTGACGTTTTTCTTTTAGAACGTAGGCGATCATGACCTTTCACATCTTCCTATCACTTGTCGCTTTTGATAATCCTTCTCCTGTCATCCCACTCAATGCCCGCTCCGTCATCCATTAGCTCAAGTCCATGTCATGCATTGCTTTCCCTTGTCTCTCTTCCACTCTATCCTTCTAGTGAGCATCAGGTTCTCCAAACCCTCACTCCTCATTCAGTCAGTCAGTTAAGTGCCATACGTGAAACACGCTTGGACGATCATGTCTCGAAAGAGACATGACTGACTGGGCAGAAGATTATCCCGCAGTAGGTTGCCATTGCTTTCTGCGGTAGACTGGTTGCCAGCCAAGGCTATAGAACCCAATCTGTTCTGTTATTTAACCCATAACTGGAAGGAAGAAACGGATTAATAACTTTCCGAAGGGTATTTGCGCGTAAGTGAATGCAATGAATTCAACTACAATTCGAACTCGGGTCACCTGTTCTTCTTTCCTAGTCGATATCCACTGTACCACAACGCATATCCGACATGTCACAAAAACGTCAGCTGTTTTTTCCTGATTTTAAGTATTAGTTTCGTTCTCGTGTCCATCCACTCTAAAACATAGACGTTGTTCGCGTGTTTCGTCCATGGTATTCCCAGCATCCTTCTGTAGAACCACATTTAAGTTGCTTCAATCTTTCCTTCATCTTCGATGAGATTTTCCAGCATTCGCTTTCATATTGAAGGACAGACATCACATAACAATCCAGTACACTATTCTTTGTTTCCAGCAAAATTTTCCTGCCTCTTAATACTCTACTCAGCTTCTGGAATGGAACTTTGGCCATGTCAACACGCTCCCGTATCGCACTTACCGTCCTCTGTTATAAAACTTCCCAGGTATTCAAATTTCTGCACTTCTTTGATTTTAGTATCTCTAACTTGTAATTGGCATTTTGGGCTACTATTATTACTGATTATCATATACACTGTATTAACGGGAAGGAAAAAGAATGAATAGTTATCAGCAAATTTAATCGCCAAATGTGTGAGTTACAAATTAGAGATATCAAATCAAGCAGATGCAGGAATTTATCTATCAGGATAATGCATTAACATACGACAGAACGTGCGACACAGGAATCCGAATGCACATTAAAAGAAAAAATGATTCCTTTCAGAAATTAACCAAATTAATAAGAAGGAAAATGTCATTATAAACAGGTAAAGGCTGCTGAACTTCTATGCAATATCCAATATCTTATATGCTAGTAGATACGGAGGATGTGCGTCGTGGTGCAGTGAATATCGGCTCGGAACAAGAAACCGGGGAATCCGAGTTCGAATTCCACTCGTATTCCTTGCATTCACTTACGCGCAAATAACGTTCGGAAAGGTATTAATCCGTCTCTTCCCTCCAGTTATGGGTTAAATAATAGGACAGACTGGGTTCTGTAGCCTTGGTCGGCAACCAGTCTACCGCAGAAAGCAATGGCAACCTACTGCGGGATAATCTTCTGCCCAGTCAGTCATGTCTCTTTCGAGACATGATCGCCCAAAGCGTGTATCACGTATGGCACTTAACTGACTGAAAGGCTGCTGAACTTCTATGCAATATCCAATATCTTATATGCTAGTAGATACTGGACCATTTTTTCAAAGATGAAGAAGTGTTAATCTCTCCCAGCTTTCTTTCCTCATTAGATGACACAGAAATTTCAGCAGTTTCCATGTAGTTTCTTTTTCTCTGTAAAAATTAATTTATTCTTCAGTTGTATTCTTGCCATTCATTAGTAGAACCACGTTGTTGTATCAAGTTTCCTCTTTCCATTTGAGTAAATTATCCACCATTCACTATGTATACAAAACAATAAATATCTATTAAACCTTTTTCTCACTATCTTTTGGTCTCAACAATCAAACAGTACTTTGTCACTCAAACTGTAAAACGGATTTAAAAAGTTGTTGAAAGTCAAAAGCCGGCAAGCTTCTTTAAATTAAATTTTGTTTCCATCTTGCACGCACGTGTTAAAATGCCTTTAAACTGTCAGTATTTTTTATGTGTCATAAACTGTGCGAACACCAAGTTTATTTCAAAGTTTGAACCATCGTTATCGACATAATCGCTACACTGGTTATTTGTTGACTTTTCACTCTCTTTTTTTGAAAACGATCAACGATGGTCATAAGTACTTGAAGCATGACACATCATTTCGAGAAGTTCTTTTGAAAATTTACACCCGACATCAAACAGGTTATTTATTAGCAGGAGAAACTAAACGAATGCTTAAGAGACATTCCCTATTTCATGAAACTTTTTTAAACGAAGTATTTCTGCCCATATATACAATGCTGTTCATATATATATATATATATTTATATGTCAACTCTATCACTGATATTGAGCGCTTTCAAATAAGTACCTTGCATATATATGTAAATAATATAATATATATAACAAATTGCATATATATATATATATTTAAAAAACGGTTTCCACTTCTGCTAAAAGCGTGACTCTTAAGAAATGAATTGAGTTCTTTCGATGACTGACATGTGTATACACTGCTTATATACAACATGTTAAAATTTCCCTTCTCTGATTCTATGGCTTAGGGAGTAGAGACTCCGACGGACACCAAATCGGTCGGTTTTCAATCCCGGCCAGAGGCAAGTGGATGTGTCTAGCCACACTGATGATTTGTGATACAGCAAAACAGGCTTGTATGTGGATGACTAATATATATATATATTTAGTCAGTCAGTTAAGTGCCATACGTGAAACACACTTGGGCGATCATGTCTCGAAAGAGACATGACTGACTGGGCAGAAGATTATCCCGCAGTAGGTTGCAATTGCTTTCTGCAGTAGACTGGTTGCCAGCCAAGGCTATAGAACCCAATCTGTCTTGTTATTTGTCCCATAACTGGGAGGAAGAGATGAATTAATACCTTTCCGAAGGGTATTTGCGCGTAAGTGAATGCAATGAATTCAACTGGAATTCGAACTCGGCTCTCCGATTTCTCTTTCCGAGCCGATATCCATTGCACCACAACGCACATCCTATATATATACAGTTCTTAACACCGTTCTAATTTTTATGTTCGCTATATATACAGTAGCGAGCATAAAAATCAGAACGGTGTTAGGAAAAAAGTCTAAATATGAATAAATTTTTATTTTAAAGCTTCAAAGAAAATTTTATCAAAGAAAAAAGGTTATAAATGTATATTATATAATTCCAAAATATAAAGTTCAATAAACTTATTTTGATAAAGTTATATGAATAATTATATAACATTTGAAAAAAAAAATTAGGACGTAGACTAACCCTGCCTCTCAACATCTTTCTATTTGTACCTATTGGCAATTATCTTTTTACCATTCCTTTAACACCCGATACGCTATCTATTCACTTCTTCTTGCCAGAGAGGTGACTTGTTGATTCATTCTCTTTTTTCCCTACGATACCTACTGTAAGTCTCAAATTCTCCAAGCGCATCTTCCTTATTATGTATTGAAAAATGTTCTATTGTCACCTGTTGTTGATTCAGTGCTTAAATAAGAAAATCACTACTACTACCATCAACACTAATAATGATAATAATAATAATAATAATAATAATAATAATAATAATAATAATAATAATAATAATAATAATAAAAAGATCCAAATTCTGCGATAAATACCAGGAAACAATAAACCATCTAATCTCAGGATATTTTGTACTTGGCCCAAATGAATATAAAAATCGATAGAGCGGGACAATATTTACACTAGACAATGTGCAAACACTTTGGAAAATATGTAAACAAACACTGGTACGAACATCACTCAGCATCAGTTACAGAAATAAAAGATATCAACATTGTATGAGATTACACCATTTACACAGAAAGGAAAAATGAAACAAATAGACCAAACATTAATGTAAAAAAAAAAACGAAAAAAAAAAAAAAACGCATACTAATTGAAATGGTTTCCCAGCGAATTGTAACATAGCAACTAAAGAATTTGAAAAATTATCAAAGTATAAAGACCTAGAAATTGAAATAGAAAAAATGTGGAAATTGAAAACAAGAGTACCAGTGATAGTAAGTGCACATGGAATGGAAAAAAAAAAGAAAAAAAAAAGAAAGAAAAGGAACAAAGTAACAGATGAAAGAATTCCTGGAAATCCCATCTTAAGAGAAATACAAAAAATTGTCTTGATAGGTACAGCCCACAAATTAAGAAGAAATTTGCCCATGTAAAGCTACTTATCTTTACATTTTCTATTTTCCATATAACTTCCTAATTGTGCACACGCTTTATCAATGATATTCTTCTGCAGAACACATCTCTGTTGTTTCGAAGGTCTCCTTTATTTGTTGTTATTTATTTTTAGAAGCTATATTTTCTTATTCAAATGCACATTGAGATCTTTGTGTCACAGCCTCTGTTAAAGCACCCCTGGGGATTTTCTTTGATCGTATATTAAAAACGAGAAAATCATTATTTACTGTCAAACTAATATCTTTCTATTCGGTTACTGTGATAGCAACAGCAAAGATAATAACCACAAAGATGACGATATTAGTCCAAACTTGTAATATTGTAAAAAATAACTCCTCACCTTAGAAATTCAGGTAGAAATAAAAACGTCATCACTAGCAATGTCAACTTAAGTTTCTACTAATTGCTTTGAGAATTCGAAAACTTGGATTTTAGCTAGGATCGACCACTGAACCCTGATTTCAACAGAAATGCATAGCTGATAGCAACAAAATATAATAAAAATTATAAAAAAGGTGAAAAGTTTAATTTTAAAAATCAAATTAAATCACAGTTAATCAAAAGCCAGAGTTGGATATTTCTGGGGCTAACCAAGATATCCTCACGGGTGTGACCAAATGAGATTTATTTTTCAATATAGCCGCCTCCTTATAGACCGTTCATTTTTGCCTTTGGTGTTGCAATGCTTGGATTCCATTGAGGATAAACTTACGTCATATTGGTAAAGAAAAACAAAAAGAAAAAAAAAAAAGAAAAAAAAAAAGAGAAACATCGACAAGAGATATGAAATAGTCACTACGATTCCCAATCAACTGTTTTTTATGTTAAGGAACAGATGATAGCCAGATGTGACCAAATCAGATGAATAAGTGTGACCAACCATTTCAAAGTCACAGTAGCCATCTAAACTAACGGCTTATGATCTGGAGAATTTTTCTGTTGAAACAAGAGCCCATTTTTCAGTTTTTCTAGGTGTTTCATCTTGATAGCCTTTCATAACTGACTGGGAAAGTTGGTATAGTACTCTCCATTGATGGCGTGGCCCTTTTTAAGATCTCCAGTAAAAACAATACCTTTTTAAACCCAAACGGAGGTTATCATCTCCCCTGCATATAAAATGACCTTAGTCTATTTTGAAGCAGGTGAGAGGGTTGTTTCGACTGCATAGATTGTGTCTTTGTCTAGCTCAAAGTGATGAATTCAACATTCAATTTGAGTTAGAAAACATTCAAAGACCCCAGCTCAATTTGCTTCAAACAATGTGAGATGTTCCCATGATGTAATCAGCCTGGTGCGCTTTTGATCTGGTGTCAGAAGACGTGGCAACCACTGAGCAGAAACATTCGTCATGTCAAGTTCATTGTGCAGTATATACTCAGCTCTCTCACAGAAAATAAGAATAGTAATTCGAATGTCATCCATCAGCATATGATGAACACGATGAAGGTTTCCTTGATTTCAGGATGTCCAGACTTTTGTTCCTCTTCAAGACTCTCTCCTCTAAATTTATTTTTCCCTTTTTGTACTACTGAGCACTATCGTCTAATGTAACAACCATGTTAGCATGAATTTCATTGGAGGTTAAACACCTTTTTCGCTAGTACTTAATAACGATGCTACATTTTGTATATCTGCAGAATAAGTTACTACTGGTTATTTTTTAAGTTCCCTTTGCACAGTTAGATGTCAGTTTATCTAGAAAAAAGCAATACACTTATTATTTTAAAGAGCTGAAATTTATGAATTTCGAAATTCACAGCCCCAGTCCCCCTCTTTCATAGTCAGATTATTAATTTTTCAACCCACCTTATTTTTTTTTTTGAGGAAGCGAAGATAACAATAACAAAAACGTCAGATGAATATTTTGATTCTGGAATACATAATCTACTGATAACTGTGCAAACAACAGATATGTCTGTAGAAACCAAGGATTGCTGCACAAATTTATCTTGTAATTTTGAAATGCAAATGGAACATACAAACCAGGTTACAAAACAGAATAGCCAATTTAGTTCTCTTAGGCGATATATCTAGCGTTTTTTTTAATAAATATATTTGCTCTCTGTAAATAAGCATCTCTTTCTTTTTCGTATTTATGAAATAATAAATATGAATAAAAAAATGATCTAAATACACCGAAAAAGAATTATAGCTAAAAACGAAGCTAAATTGGTAACTTTGAAAACGTCATAACATTGGAAACAAGAAGAGGAAAATATATGAGTTATGAGATTCCGTTTTTCTATTATTGTACGGGAAAAATCTTGGATCTTGGGAGAGAAGTGAGGACATGAGGATGACAGTTGTGCTTTTCATTTCTGAAGAACTTGGAACAATACCAAAGATTCCAGTAGAAAAAACACTGAGAAAGAATCAGATTCTTGCAAATGACTGCATGACTACATTAAAGAATTAGCTATAATACTGAGAAGGGTTATAGAGTTTTAGGGAAATTTACTTTCATTTAATCTCAAGGTGTAACACATAAGTATACAGGTAAGAAATTCAGTGATTAAATAAGAAAATCACTACTACCAACACCAACATTAATAATAAAAATAATAATAATAAAAAGATCCAAATTCTGCGACAAATACCAGGAAACAATAAACCATCTAATCTCAGGATGTTTTGTACTTGGCCCAAATGAATATAAAAATCGATAGAGCGGGACAATATTTACACTAGACAATGTGCAAACACAGTGGAAAATATGTAAACAAACACTGGTACGAACATCACTCAGCATCAGTTACAGAAATAAAAGATATCAACATTGTATGAGATTACACCATTTACACAGAAAGGAAAAATGAAACAAATAGACCAAACATTAATGTAAAAAAAAAACGAAAAAAAAAAAATATACTAATTGAAATGGTTTCCCAGCGAATTGTAACATAGCAACTAAAGAATTTGAAAAATTATCAAAGTATAAAGACCTAGAAATTGAAATAGAAAAAATGTGGAAATTGAAAACAAGAAGAGTACCAGTGATAGTAAGTGCACATGGAATGGAAAAAACAAAAAAACAAAAAAACAAAAAACAAAAACAAAAAACAAACAAACAAAAAAAAACAAACAAAAAACAAACAAAGCAACAGACTGAAAGAATTCCTGGAAATCCCATCTGAAGAGAAATACAAAAAATTGTCTTAATAGGTCAGTCAGTTAAGTGTCATACTTGAAACACTCTTGGGCGATCATGTCTCGAAAGAGACATGACTGACTGTGCAGAAGATTATCCCGCAGTAGGTTGCCATTGCTTTCTGCGGTAGACTGGTTGCCGACCAAGGCTATAGAACCCAGTCTGTCCTGCTATTTAACCCATAACTGGAAGGAAGAGACGGATTAATACCTTTCCCAAGGGTACTCGCGCGTAAGTGAATGCAATGGATTCAACTCGAATTCGAACTCGGATTCCCCGATTTCTCGTTCCGAGCCGATATCCATTTCACCACAACGCACATCAGCCCACAAATTAAGAAGAAATTTGCCCCTGTAACGCTACTGATATTATGGGAGATAGAAAAACAAATGGAATGTACCCATAACAACACACCACTATCTGCCTTAGGTCTTTCCGAAGACTTAGTAGGTAGGGTGACCATAACAGAAATCGAATTATGATGAAAATTAAATACTACTACTACTAATAATATGACGTAGCATCTATCTCAAAAGATTAAGGATCATTGTCTAAAGAATTATGCTTAACCTGCAGATGGCGATGCAGTATTTGTTATTACTGTTCAGGCCCACAAAAGAGTGACAGTCTCGATTGCAACGAACGTATTTCAAGACGTTCTCCTCCAATGTCGCCGTCTACAGCATGACCGATCATTGTCGATGTCTTCCCACTTATCTATGTCTGTGTTCATCGCCCTCATGTCTCTTTTGCGGTCGTCCTTAACAAAGTTTTAACGTGTTAAGTGAAGAGGTTGCCCGCATGCCCTCTTGTCGGTAATCAGTTCCCTGTAGAGAAGAACCTTCGGAATCCTTTCATGAGTAGACTTGCCTCTTGTGTTTTGCTGTCGCAGTGAGGCGGCCTTGGAATGTACTCTTCATGTCGCAGGGCTGGGTAGGGTTTTATAAGAGATCGGCAGTATAGAAAGGCGTTGCTCGGGTGTAATGAAAGCTTTAAAACTAATCCATGGACCCGGAGCTCAGATTCTTTGGACGTTGGCACGAAAGACTAAAAAGCAACAGTTGTTTCCAGTTAAAGCGAAACCGTAGACTGAAAGAAAATTGAATGGATGTAAGTCAAATTTTGATTTCCTGGTATTGATATCAAATAAGTTTTGTCGTCGTAAACTGAATTTTGAAGGCTAAAGAAGTTCTCTGAGTAAATGGTATCATGGCTGAGACTAAGAACTACAATTATACCTACTTAGAGCCAAACCCGAAGAAAAAACTAAAATAAAAGGGCTGAAAAAAAATACAGACATACAGGCAAATAAACAGACACACACACAAACATCTTGCTTTATATATATATATATATATATATATATATATATATATATATATATATATTATCGATTTTCTGCACTATTGTAAGAACTGAAACCTTGAAACTTCTGAATATCGTTTCTTATGTCTTTGTCTATGAGTGTATTAAATTTGATTAAAATCGGACCACTCCGTCTATAACCCGATTTTTTCGATTATCGATTTTCGATATTTATCAGGGGTACCTCGACACAAAACCTAGCTAAGAACACTC
The DNA here is from genome assembly GCA_037127315.1 of Ascarosepion bandense. Lineage (NCBI taxonomy): Eukaryota > Metazoa > Mollusca > Cephalopoda > Sepiida > Sepiidae > Ascarosepion > Ascarosepion bandense. The sequence continues at coordinate 9,957,997 of JBBBDQ010029769.1, read as the reverse complement.
GCAGACGCTTATAGTACAACTTTGTAAATTTTCGGTTCAGCCGTTTCGGAGTCTATAGGTAACGATATATATATATATATATATATATATATATATATATATATATATACACACACACACACACACACACACAGACAAAGTTCCATTTATAAAATAAGTTTAGTTCGGCTGTTGCCCATTCAAGACATCTCTCTGCCCGTCAGTGAGGTTTTCCAATGGAAAGATAGGAGGCATTACAGCTTGATACCGGTGTCGTCGCATGAGTTGCCAGTATAAAATTAAACATACCATCGGACTGTCTTAGGGAATTTCGAATTTGTTCTCAGAGTTTCCTTCGGAAGTCTTCCCCATGATTAGCTATGGCCATAAACAGCGGAGGTTAAAAATCTTCTTCTTCTTCTATGTGCCCTGTCCTTTCAGGACGTAGGCTTTCTACATTTACCTATCCCTGGTGGCTCTTAGCACGCCTTCTCCTGTTACACCATGCAACCCTCGTTCCATCCTACACATAATTAGGTCCTTTAAATATATTATTCGTTTCTTTCCCATGTCATTTTTCCCTCTATCTGGCTTGTTAGTATCAGGTTCTCCAAGCCCTCCTTCCTCAATGCATGTCCCAGGAACTTCAGCTGTCTTTTCCTGATGCTCATTATTAATTTCTTTTTTGTTTCCATCATTTCTAAGACCTCATCATTGCTCACATGCTCGATCCATGATATTCGCAGCATCCTTCTGTAGAACCACATTTCAGTTACTTCAAGTTTTTCCTTCATCTTTGATGGTATTGTGTTAACATTTACTGCCATATTGAAGAACTAACAACATATAGCAATCTCTTCTTTGTTTTTAGCGAAATTGTTCTGTTTCTTAATACTTTACTCAGCTTCTGGAATGATTCAGTTTTCTTGAAAATGGCTATTCCTGATCAATGTAATATCAGAGCCAATGGAATTGATAAACACGGGAAATACATCAACCTGTGGAATAATGTTGACAGAATCTGGACATTCAAGTCATTATCCAACTTATAATAATAACAATACAGGAAGAAAACAGCAGGGAACTGGTATGAACATCACCCAGATTCATTCAGTCAGTTAAGTGCCATACGTGAAACACGCTTGGGCGATCATGTCTCGAAAGAGACATGACTGACTGGGCAGAAGATTATCCCGCAGTAGGTTGCCGTTGCTTTCTGCAGTAGACTGGTTGCCAGCCAATGCTATAGAACCCAATCTGTCCTGTTATATAACCCATAACTGGAAGGAAGAGACGGATTAATACCTTTCTCAAGGGTATTTGTGCGTAAGTGAATGCAAGGAATTCAACTGGAATTCGAACTCGGCTCTCCGATTTCTTGTTCCGAGCCGATATCCACTGGACCACCACGCACACCCCAGATTCATTACATGGAGAGAATCTGTAACAATTTTATGGGACTTTGCAGCACGCATAGACAAAACAAACAAAGCTAATTGTCAAGACATCGTGATCAAAGACCACGAAACAGAACATTTTTTCTTATTGAAAGTCTTAACAGTTCCAGCAGGTGTAATCTGTCTTTGAAGATTCTCAAAAAGTCTATTAAATTCAAGTATTTGACGTGGGAATCTAACAAAAAGTAGAATATGAGGACATTGATAATTGGTTGTAGTTAGATCCCTCGGATTGATTAGAAAAAGTGTCATAAAGACTTACTGAAGGGATCCCTGGTAGCCAATACTTTAAAAAAAGAAATACAAAAATGTATTTACAATATGGTTAGGTCTTGAAGGCTGTCACAATGCGTTTAGTAAAATAAAGGAAGGTAAAGAAGTTTTTAGGTATTACCTAGTTATTATACATTAATATTTTGAGATCAAAATCTCATCAAAATGGCAGAGAAGCATGTGTCTGTCCGAGTGAGTCCATGCCTTTCAAGGAAGGGCCATTCCTGGCTGTATGCTGCTGCTGCTGTCATTAATTTTACTGTGTGTTTGTGTGTGTGTATGTAAGTAATGTATTTACAAGTACAGTTCGCAAATTACCAAGAGCTTTATCTATGTAAAATATGTCTGATCTTGATTGTTTTTTTATTTTTACAAAAATGATCAGTGGAAAATGTCATGATGTCATTTCTGTCCTTAGGTTTTTGGTAGGAACCCGGGAGAGAATGTTCTGATAGATTTACCAGGCCCAGCCGACAAAAATACATCTGAGAAAACGCTTGAGAAACAAAGTAAATACCAGGATCTTAAGAGAGAAATCAGTAGAAAGTATCATTTAAAAGACACCATTACCTGTTGTTTGCCATACTCTGAGAAAAGCAAGAAATAAATATGAATAACATTTCTGGTTACCCTAAAATATATGAATAGAAAAAAAACATACTTATGCATACTTCAGACAATTTGTGTAGGTTTCTTCTGATGTAATGACAACAATTTCATATTTTGTCTCTGATTGCATAGCACCTCAACAGTTTGCATCTTGAGTGTTTTGCACAAGAAGATTTTGTTTCTTGAGGTCTATGCTTGAGACTTGAGGTCTACTCGTACTTTCCAAATCAAAAGCAAAACACAATAATAATAACAAAGTAATTGGCGTAAATCTTCCAATATTCTTCAACACTTAGAGAAGAAAGCAACTGTAGAAAAGAACAATGTTTGACTCTGGTGAGCTGTCCGACCCTTTCAACTATCGACTTTTTATCCTTCTACCACTTTTTGAAAAACTCATAGAGGCCCTAATCAATGATGAATTGGTTTATAATTTCTCACCGCGTCTGTTGCGTTCACTTTTGTACCAATGCCCTTTGAATAAAGCATGAATTGATCTTTTCTCGACTAGAGTTAAATAGCATTGTCGAATGAGCTCACGTATGAGAAATTTCAGCTGATTGAACGCGTATCGTCTGCTTTTTCGGAGTAAAGATGATACGTTGGGCTCTTGCTTAATTTTGAATTTAAAGATATTTTGGTAGATTTCGATTTGTGAGAAAACAGTTGTGTTTTTTTCATCCAGAACTAATCATTTCCCCCCCCCCCCGAATTCCGAGGGTAGGTAATAAAAGGGGGATCAGGAGTTAATTCAGGGAGTCGACGATTATCTGCTGCTTAAACCCAGGTCGCTCCAATCCAGTAGGTAAAACTACAAAAGAGATTTGACAAGCACCAGACGAAAATGGAAAAGAACATCAAAATTGCTTTTACATCAACAACAAGTTTTTGGCTGGTGTAATTGTTTTATTCTTAGTTGTTAGCACGAACTTTGCTTCGAAAATTGTAAAATTTCTATTCCAAGAAGTATTTTTCTCATTTCATACATTTTATATGTAGTTTTCTTTTCCGATGTTCATATAACTCATTATAATTTTTTTTGTAAAAAGGACATATTTCATTTTCAAAAATCAGCTTTACATACAAGTTATTGACCCTCATTTAGCACACAATGCATTTACTTTATGTAATTCTTTCCATTTTGCGTGTTAACAATAAAATAAATAATCGCTTCTTCTTAAATTCGGCTCGTGTCAGCTGTCTTTGTTGTGTGTTCATATAAATTAAGTGTTACCTCAAAAATGTCTCTGAACTGCTTTTTCTTAGCGTTTTATACCAAATAATTTTTTTTACACGAGCGTTTGGTACCGCGTTTAATTTCCTGTAGCCAGGAAAATCCTCATTAGAGCAATTACCATGAAAATATTTGCAGACAATGGGAAGCCACGTCAAGTCGGTGAGAAAGTGAGTGAAGTCGAGATGGTTGGTCAGGATCAATTGATTCGATATTGCCGTTCCAAATCATGTTAGTGGAAGAGATGAGGCCAAGAAGGCGTAGAATGTTGCTCTCTTGGAGATTAGCATCAGTTATGGCAGGCATAAAAAGGTTCTCTGTGGTGATTAAATGCAGTAATTTTATTTTGGAGGTGTTCAAATTTACAAATCATGTATTGCCCCAATTAACCACTGATTGGGTCACCTTCAAGACATCTGGCAGGTTTACTTTCTCGGTTCTGTTGGATTTCTTATTAAGACAGGGGTAAATGGTTGTGTCATCTACCTAAATATCTAATTAAGAACTAATAACATTGGGGAGATAGATAAAAATCATCGCAGGTCAAAGATAGAACCCTGAGGGATTCCCGCTTTTTTCTTTTATAGTACTAATATAACATGTGCACATATTAATTATATCATATGCACGTCAAGATAATCTCTCCGGTGGTGAAGGATACTTTATATAATGTGGGCTGTTTATTTTGTATATTAACCCTCTAGGGCCATTCGTATCATATTTGATACAGTATGAAAACAAGCCTTGAAAGAAATATTTTCCTGAAACATTTTTTAAGAGAAATATTTTATAAATTTCAAATGAAAGCAGTACTGACTGCTCAGTCAATGAATACCAAATGTTTCCTTATAGGGAAATACCAAATGTTTCCTTATAGGGAAATACTGTATCAAATATGATACGAATGGCCCTAGAGGGTTAATAACTTTTGGAGTTTTGTCTATTTCCTTGCTTTGGGTGCAGTACAGTATTTTGGTGTTACAATATTTATTATATGTTAATGAAAAATAAATTTTGTAGTACATGATAAATTTTAGAAGTTTGCTAGGATCATTAAGTCATATGCACCGGCGATTTATGTTTTTAATTGATTTTTTGATCGTGTTTATAGTTAGAGCACATTTGGATACGATAGAAATGGTATATTTATTATTGTTTGGTTAAGATAGTGGTCTGGCGTCATTTGTTCTAAATTTTGTTAAAGTTAATTTTATTTGTTCTTCGACGACATGCCTTGGGAAAGTATTGTTGAGTTTTTTAATAGTTTCACCCCAAGCAAGATGGTACTGCTACTGATGTGCAGGGGTCTACATAAGAGTAAAAGTTTAAACAGGAGAGAGTGAAGAGAAAGACCGACCAGTTACAGGGGGTGTCAGAGAAAGGGCAAGAGAAGCATAGGAACACAGGTGTGAAGACAGTTGCGAAGGTAGAGAGAAAGGAAATGGTATACAGGGTGATGTAGATGGAACTGGAGTCAAGTGGATAGGAGATGTTTATTGACATTACATTTAAATTCCTGGAGTTTGTAGCAGTCAGGAAAGCAGGTATATGGAAGGGTGTTCCACAGGCGGAAAGTGTGAGAAAAGAAGCTGATGGAGTAGAATTGTCGGCAGCATTTGGTTGATCTAACTGTAAATGGGTGGGACCTGGTTGTACGAGTAACTTCTTGTGGCGGAGACACCAGTTAACTAAGTTCGTCAGAGCAGAAGCCATGAAAATATTTGTAGGATAGACAGATGGAAGCCACATCTCACCGGTGAGAAAGTGGTTGGACTCGAGAGAGTGGAAAAAGTCAGGCCAAACAGACGTAGAGTAATGTTCTCCTGGAAATTCGTATCAGCCATGCTTATGGTAGGCAGAACAGATTTCATGTGGTGATTAAATGAAACCAGTTTGAAGGTGTTAAAATTTACAAGCCGTTTATTGCCTACTACTGATTAGAGATTCTTTTCAAGATTAGTTCTCATGTTTACTATGTAAGTTCTGTCAGATTTGCTACTAAGAAGTAAATGGCTGTTTGATCTGCATAAATATCTAGGTGGGAACTTATGACATCGAAGAACCATCCTTTCTCACCAGTTTGCCCTCTATGTAAACCCCTGCGCAATAGTGGCAGTGAAATGCCTTGCTCAGGGTGAAACGATTATTAAAATAAAATGTTTGATGAAGATCAGAAACAACGTATGTTCAAAGATACAAACCTGGGGAACGACGCGTCAGTATGAAGTGACATGTAAGCGTGCCCGATCAACAAGGACTTCGTTAATTTGAAAATAGGACCATACCCGAGATTGCAAAATAAAAAAAAATTCAAAATATAAAGATAGGACAAATGCATAACAAAACAAACCATATTTGTTATCATTGACATCACATGTTTCATTTCAGGTATTTTTCAATGTTTGTAGGCTGCAACATGACTAGAAATCTAAAGGGGGCGATAATGTATTTTGCTTCTGTTGTTATATTATTTATTAGTTCAATGAAGATGTGTATGTCGCAGAGGCAACCATACAATATGCTAAGCTTTTAACAGGTCTGTCCGCCATATAATGACTGACAGACTCGTTCCTGAGTTCAATTAATATGTAAGCAAGTAGAAGTGACAAGCGATTTGGATAGGTCAATATGCAAGACACGTCGATACAAAGCGCCGAAACAATGAAACATTGATTTGAACAATACTGTGTGCACCAACGATTACTGGTAATTAGCAGGTCCGCTGGAAATTTCATGGGTGTTGACAGGTAAGATAATCTTTAATTCGTGTGTCTTCTTCTCTTTCACCGTTTGCCTGTAATTTCTCATTCTCTCACTTATCCCTTCCAATGCAACTAAAATTATACATTATCTCATGGTTCATGCTCTTCTTTCACCTTTTGCTAGTAAGATTCTCATTGTCTCCCTTATCTATTCCGATAGAAACAAATTATCCATTATCTCATGTTTCATGCTCTTCTTTCACCTTTTGCTAGTAAGATTCACATTGTCTCCCTTATCTATTCCGATAGTATTGAAATTATCCATTATCTCATGGTTCATGCTCTTCTTTCACCTTTTGCTAGTAAGATTCTCATTGTCTCCCTTATCTATTCCGATAGTATTGAAATTATCCATTATCTCATGTTTCATGCTCTTTTTTCACCTTTTGCTAGTAAGATTCTCATTGTCTCTCTTATCTATTCCGATAGTATTGAAATTATCCATTATCTCATGTTTCATGCTCTTTTTTCACCTTTTGCTAGTAAGATTCTCATTGTCTCACTTATCTATTCCGATAGTATTGAAATTATCCATTATCTCATGTTTCATGCTCTTTTTTCACCTTTTGCTAGTAAGATTCTCATTGTCTCTCTTATCTATTCCGATAGTATTAAAATTATCCATTATCTCATGTTTCATGCTCTTCTTTCACATTTTGCTAGTAAGATTCTCATTGTCTCCCTTATCTATTCCGATAGAATTAAAATTATCCATTATCTCATGTTTCATGCTCTTCTTTCACCTTTTGCTAGTAAGATTCTCATTGTCTCCCTTATCTATTCCGATAGTATTGAAATTATCCATTATCTCATGTTTCATGCTCTTCTTTCACCTTTTGCTAGTAAAATTCTCATTGTCTCTCTTATCTATTCCGATAGTATTGAAATTATCCATTATCTCATGTTTCATGCTCTTTTTTCACCTTTTGCTAGTAAGATTCTCATTGTCTCTCTTATCTATTCCGATAGAATTAAAATCATCCATTATCTCATGTTTCATGCTCTTCTTTCACCTTTTGCTAGTAAGATTCTCATTGTCTCCCTTATCTATTCCGATAGTATTAAAATTATCCATTATCTCATGGTTCATGCTCTTCTTTCACCTTTTGCTAGTAAGATTCTCATTGTCTCCCTTATCTATTCCGATAGTATTGAAATTATCCATTATCTCATGTTTCATGCTCTTTTTTCACCTTTTGCTAGTAAGATTCTCATTGTCTCTCTTATCTATTCCGATAGTATTGAAATTATCCATTATCTCATGTTTCATGCTCTTTTTTCACCTTTTGCTAGTAAGATTCTCATTGTCTCTCTTATCTATTCCGATAGTATTGAAATTATCCATTATCTCATGTTTCATGCTCTTTTTTCACCTTTTGCTAGTAAGATTCTCATTGTCTCCCTTATCTATTCCGATAGAATTAAAATTATCCATTATCTCATGGTTCATGCTCTTCTTTCACCTTTTGCTAGTAAGATTCTCATTGTCTCTCTTATCTATTCCGATAGTATTGAAATTATCCATTATCTCAGGATCCATGCTCTTTTTTCACCTTTTGCTAGTAAGATTCTCATTGTCTCTCTTATCTATTCCGATAGTATTGAAATTATCCATTATCTCATGTTTCATGCTCTTTTTTCACCTTTTGCTAGTAAGATTCTCATTGTCTCTCTTATCTATTCCGATAGTATTGAAATTATCCATTATCTCATGTTTCATGCTCTTTTTCACCTTTTGCTAGTAAGATACTCATTGTCTCTCTTATCTATTCCGATAGTATTAAAATTATCCATTATCTCATGTTTCATGCTCTTCTTTCACCTTTTGCTAGTAAGATTCTCATTGTCTCCCTTATGTATTCCGATAGAATTAAAATTATCCATTATCTCATGTTTCATGCTCTTCTTTCATCTTTTGCTAGTAAGATTCTCATTGTCTCCCTTATCTATTCCGATAGTATTGAAATTATCCATTATCTCATGTTTCATGCTCTTCTTTCACCTTTTGCTAGTAAGATTCTCATTGTCTCTCTTATCTATTCCGATAGTATTGAAATTATCCATTATCTCATGTTTCATGCTCTTTTTTCACCGTTTGCTAGTAAGATTCTCATTGTCTCTCTTATCTATTCCGATAGAATTAAAATCATCCATTATCTCATGTTTCATGCTCTTCTTTCAACTTTTGCTAGTAAGATTCTCATTGTCTCCCTTATCTATTCCGATAGTATTAAAATTATCCATTATCTCATGGTTCTTGCTCTTCTTTCACCTTTTGCTAGTAAGATTTTCTAGATTCTCATTGACTCTCTCTTATCTATTCCGATAGTATTGAAATTATCCATTATCTCATGTTTCATGCTCTTCTTTCACCTTTTGCTAGTAAGATTCTCATTGTCTCCCTTATCTATTCCGATAGAATTAAAATTATACATTATCTCATGTTTCATGCTCTTCTTTCACATTTTGCTAGTAAGATTCTCATTGTCTCTCTTATCTATTCCGATAGTATTGAAATTATCCATTATCTCATGTTTCATGCTCTTTTTTTCACCTTTTGCTAGTAAGATTCTCATTGTCTCACTCATCTATTCCGATAGAATTAAAATTATCCATTATCTCATGTTTCCTGCTGTCTTTTTTCACCTTTTGCTAGTAAGATTCTCATTGTCTCTCTTATCTATTCCGATAGTATTGAAATTATCCATTATCTCATGTTTCACTCTTCTTTTGCTAGTAAGATTCTCATTGTCTCTCTTATCTATTCCGATAGAATTAAAATTATCCATTATCTCATGTTTCATGCTCTTTTTTCACCTTTTCTAGTAAGATTCTCATTGTCTCTCTTATCTATTCCGATAGTATTGAAATTATCCATTATCTCATGTTTCATGCTCTTTTTTTCACCTTTTGCTAGTAAGATTCTCATTGTCTCTCTTATCTATTCCGATAGAATTAAAATTATCCATTATCTCATGTTTCATGCTCTTTTTTCATTTGCTAGTAAGATTCACATTGTCTCCCTTATCTATTCCGACAGAATTAAAATTATCCATTGTCTCATGTTTCATGCTCTTCTTTCACCTTTTGCTAGTAAGATTCTCATTGTCTCCCTTGTCTATTCCGATAGTATTGAAAATTATCCATTATCTCATGTTTCATGCTCTTTTCACACCTTTTGCTAGTAAGATTCTCATTGTCTCTCTTATCTATTCCGATAGTATTGAAATTATCCATTATCTCATGTTTCATGCTCTTCTTTCACCTTTTGCTAGTAAGATTCTCATTGTCTCTCTTATCTATTCCGATAGTATTGAAATTATCCATTATCTCATGTTTCATGCTCTTTTTTCACCTTTTGCTAGTAAGATTCTCATTGTCTCTCTTATCTATTCCGATAGTATTGAAATTATCCATTATCTCATGGTTCATGCTCTTCTTTCATCTTTTGCTAGTAAATTCCACATTGTCTCCCTTATCTATTCCGATAGTAGTAAAATTATCCATTATCTCATGTTTCATGCTCTTCTTTCATCTTTTGCTAGTAAGATTCTCATTTGTCTCCCTTATCTATTCCGACAGAATTAAAATTATCCATTGTCTCATGTTTCATGCTCTTCTTTCACCTTTTGCTAAATGAGATTCTCATTGTCTCCTTATCTATTCCGATAGTATTGAGTACATCCATTATCTCATGTTTCATGCTCTTTTTCACCTTTTGCTAGTAAGATTCTCATTGTCTCTCTTATCTATTCCGATAGAATTAAAATTATCCATTATCTCATGTTCATGCTCTTTTTCACCTTTTCTAGTAAGATTCTCATTGTCTCTTATCTATTCGATAGTATTGAAATTATCATTATCTCATGTTTCAATGCTCTTTTTTCACCTTTTGCTAGTAAGATTCTCATTGTCTCTCTTTTATCTATTCCGATAGAATTAAAATTATCCATTATCTCATGTTTCATGCTCTTTTTTCACATTTTGCTAGTAAGATTCACATTGTCTCCTTATCTATTCCGACAGAATTAAAATTATCCATTGTCTCATGTTTCATTGTCTTCTTTCACCTTTTGCTAGTAAGATTCTCATTGTCTCACTTATCTATTCCGATAGTATTGAAATTATCCATTATCTCATGTTTCATGCTCTTTTTTCACCTTTTGCTAGTAAGATTCTCATTGTCTCTCTTATCTATTCCGATAGTATTGAAATTATCCATTATCATGTTTCATGCTCTTCTTTCACCTTTTGCTAGTAAGATTCTCATTGTCTCTCTTATCTATTCCGATAGTATTGAAATTATCCATTATCTCATGTTTCATGCTCTTTTTTCACCTTTTGCTAGTAGATTCTCATTGTCTCTCTTATCTATTCCGATAGTATTGAAATTATCCATTATCTCATGTTTCATGCTCTTTTTCACCTTTTGCTACAATGAATTCTCTCATTGTCTCTCTTATCTATTCCGATAGAATTAAAATTATCCATTATCTCATGTTTCGCCGTCTTTTCACCTTTTCTAGTAAGATTCTCATTGTCTCTCTTATCTATTCCGATAGTATTGAAATTATCCATTATCTCATGTTTCATGCTCTTTTTTCACCTTTGCTAGTAAGATTCTCATTGTCTCTCTTATCTATTCCGATAGAATTAAAATTATCCATTATCTCATGTTTCATGCTCTTTTTCACATTTGCTGGTAAGATTCACATTGTCTCCTTATCTATTCCGACAGAATTAAAAATTATCCATTGTCTCATGTTTCATGCTCTTCTTTCACCTTTTGCTAGTAAGATTCTCATTGTCTCCCTTATCTATTCGAATAGTATTGAAATTATCCATTATCTCATGTTTCATTACTCTTTTTTCACCTTTGCTAGTAAAATTCTCATTGTCTCTTTCTGTCTATTCCGATAGTATTGAAATTATCCATTATCTCATGTTTCATGCTCTTCTTTCACCTTTTGCTAGTAGATTCATTGTCTCTCTTATCTATTCCGATAGTATTGAAATTATCCATTATCTCATGGTTTCATGCTCTTTTTTCACCTTTTGTAGTAAGATTCTCATTGTCTCTCTTATCTATTCCGATAGTATTGAAATTATCCATTATCTCATGTTTCATGCTCTTTCCCTGCTGCTAGTAAGATTCTCATTTGTCTCTCTTATCTATTCCGATAGTATTGGTATCCATTATCTCATGTTTCATGCTCTTTTCACCTTTTGCTAGTAAGATTCTCATTGTCTCTCTTATCTATTCCGATAGAATTAAAATTATCCATTATACCATGTTTCATGCTCTTTTTTCACCTTTTGCTAGTAGATTCTCATTGTCTCTCTTATCTATTCCGATAGTATTGAAATTATCCATTATCTCATGTTTTCCATGCTCTTCCTTCACCTTTTGCTAGTAGATTCTGTTGTCTCTCTTATCTATTCCGATAGAATTCAAATTATCCATTATCTCATGTTTCATGCTCTTTTTTCACCTTTTGCTAGTAAGATTCACATTGTCTCCACTTATCTGTTCAAACAGGATAAAATTATCCATTGTCTCATGTTTCATGCTCTTCTTTCACCTTTTTATTAGATTCTCATTGTCTCACTTATCTACTCCGATAGTATTGAAATTATCATTATCTGTGACTTTAATTGCTCTTTTTTCACCTTTTGCTAGTAAGATTCTCATGTCTCTCTTATCTATTCCGATAGTATTGAAATTGTCCATTATCTCATGTTTCATGCTCTTCTTTCACCTTTTGCTAGTAAGATTCTCATTGTCTCTCTTATCTATTCCGATAGTATTGAAATTATCCATTATCTCATGTTTCATGCTCTTTTTTCACATTGCTATTAAAGATTCTCATTGTCTCTCTTATCTATTCCGATAGTATTGAAATTATCAATATCTCATGTTTCATGCTCTTTTTTCCACCTTTGCTAGTAAGATTCTCATTGTCTCTCTTATCTATTCCGATAGTATTGAAATTATCCATTATCTCATGTTTCATGCTCTTCTTTCACCTTTTGCTAGTAAAGATTCTCTATGTTGTCTCTCTTATCTATTCCGATAGTATTGAAATTATCATTATCTCATGTTTTTTGCTCTTTTTTCACCTTTTGCTATTAAGATTCTCATTGTCTCTCTTATCTATTCCGATAGTATTGAAATTATCCATTATCTCATGTTTCATGCTCTTTTTCACCTTTTGCTAGTAAGATTCTCATTGTCTCTCTTATCTATTCGATAGTATTGAAATTATCCATGATCTCATGTTTCATGCTCTTCTTTCACCTTTTGCTAGTAAGATTCTCATTTATACTGCTCTTATCTATTCCGATAGTATTGGTATATCCATTATCTCATGTTTCATGCTCTTTTGCCACCTTTTGCTAGTAAGATTCTCATTCTCTCTTATCTATTCCGATAGTATTGAAATTATCCATTATCTCATGTTTCATGCTCTTTTTTCAACTTTTGCTAGTAAGATTCTCATTGTCTCTCTTATCTATTCCGATAGTATTGAAATTATCCATTATCTCATGTTTCATGCTCTTTTTTCACCTTTTGCTAGTAAGATTCTCATTGTCTCTCTTATCTATTCCGATAGTATTGAAATTATCCATTATCCTGCTGTTCATGGTCTTTTTTTCACCTTTTGCTAGTAAGATTCTCATTGTCTCTCTTATCTATTCCGATAGTATTGAAATTATCCATTATCTCATGTTTCATGCTCTTTTTCACCTTTTGCTAGTAAGATTCTCATTGTCTCTCTTATCTATTCCGATAGTATTGAAATTATCTGTTATCTCATGTTTCATGCTCTTTTTTCACCTTTTGTAGTAAAGATTCTCATTGTCTCTCTTATCTATTCCGATAGTATTATTGAAATTATCCATTATCTCATGTTTCATGCTCTTTTTTCACCTTTTACTAGTAAGATTCTCATTGTCTCTCTTATCTATTCCGTAGAATTAAATTATCCATTATACCATGTTTCATGCTCTTTTCACCTTTTGCTAGTAAGATTCTCATTGTCTCTCTTATCTATTCCGATAGTATTGAAATTATCCATTATCTGCATGTTTCATGCTCTTCCTTCACCTTTTGTAGTAAGATTCTCTGAGCTGTCTCTCTTATCTATTCCATTAAAATTCAAAATTATCCATTATCTCATGTTTCATGCTCTTTTTTCACCTTTTGCTAGTAAGATTCACATTGTCTCCCTTATCTATTCCGACAGAATTAAAATTATCCATTGTCTCATGTTTCATGCTCTTCTTTCACCTTTTTGCTAGTAAGATTCTCATTGTCTCCCTTATCTACTCCGATAGTATTGAAATTAGCCATTATCTCATGTTTCATGCTCTTTTTTCACCTTTTGCTAGTAAGATTCTCATTGTCTCTCTTATCTATTCCGATAGTATTGGTGTCATTATCTCATGTTTCATGCTTTCTTCTTTCACCTTTTGCTATTAAGATTCTCATTGTCTCTCTTATCTATTCACGATAGTATTTAAAATTATCATTATCTCATGTTTCATGCTCTTTTTTCACCTTTTGCTAGTAGATTCTCATTGTCTCTTTTCATCTATTCCGATAGTATTGAAATTCATCGATATCTCATGTTTCATGCTCTTTTTTCACCTTTGCTAGTAAGATTCTCCTTGTCTCTCTTATCTATTCGATGATATTGAGTATCCCATTATCTCATGTTTCGTATACTTCTTTCTATTTTGTAGTAGATTCTCATTGTCTCTCTTATCTATTCCGATAGTAGTAGGTATCCATTATCATGTTTTTTGCTCTTTTTTTCACCTTTTGCTATTAAGATTCTCATTGTCTCTCTTATCTATTCCGATATTGTTGAAATTATCCATTATCTCATGTTTCATGCTCTTTTTCACCTTTTACTTTAGTAAGATTCTCGGTGTCCTCTCTTATCTATTCCGATAGTATTGAAATTATCATGATCTCATGTTTCATGCTCTTCTTTCACCTTTGCTAGTAGATTCTCATTGTCTCTCTTATCTATTCCGATAGTATTGAAATTATCCATTATCTCATGTTTCATGCTCTTTTTTCACCTTTTGCTAGTAAGATTCTCACATTGTCTCCCTTATCTATTCCGATAGTATTGAAATTATCCATTATCTCATGTTTCATGCTCTTTTTTCAACTTTTGCTAGTAAGATTCTCATTGTCTCTCTTATCTATTCCGATAGTATTTAAATTATCCATTATCTCATGTTTCATGCTCTTTCACCTTTTGCTAGTAAGATTCTCATTGTCTCTCTTATCTATTCCGATAGTATTGAAATTACAATATCCATTATCTCATGTTTCATGGTCTTTTTTCACCTTTTGCTAGTAAGATTCTCACATTTGTCTCTCTTATCTATTTCGATGGTAAATTATCCATTATATCATGTTTCATGCTATTTTTTCACCTTTTGCTAGTAAGATTCTCATTGTCTCTCTTATCTATTCCGATAGTATTGAAATTATCCATTATCTCATGTTTCATGCTCTTCTTTCACCATTTGCTAGTAAGATTCTCATTGTCTCTCTTATCTATTCCGATAGTATTGAAATTATCCATTATCTCATGTTTCATGCTCTTCTTTCACCTTTTGCTAGTAAGATTCTCATTGTCTCCCTTATCTATTCCGATAGTATTGAAATTATCCATCATCTCATGTTTCATGCTCTTTTTTCACCTTTTGCTAGTAAGATTCTCATTGTCTCTTTTATCTATTCCGATAGTATTGAAATTATCCATTATCTCATGTTTCATGCTCTTTTTTTCACCTTTTGCTAGTAAGATTCTCATTGTCTCTCTTATCTATTCCGATAGTATTGAAATTATCCATTATCTCATGTTTCATGCTCTTCTTTCACCTTTTGCTAGTAAGATTCTCATTGTCTCCCTTATCTATTCCGATAGTATTGAAATTATCCATTATCTCATGTTTCCTGCTCTTTTTTCACCTTTTGCTATTAAGATTCTCATTGTCTCCCTTATCTATTCCGATAGTATTGAAATTATCCATTATCTCATATTTCATTCTTTTTTTCACTTTTTGCTAGTAAGATTCTCATTGTCTCTCTTATCTATTCCGATAGTATTGAAATTATCCATTATCTCATGTTTCATGCTCTTCTTTCACCTTTTGCTAGTAAGATTCTCATTGTCTCCTCATTCATTCCGATAGTATTGAAATTATCCATTATCTCATGTTTCATGCTCTTTTTTTCACCTTTGCTAGTAAGATTTCATTGTCTCTCTTATCTATTCCGATAGTATTGAAATTATCCATTATCTCATGTTTCATGCTCTTTTTTTCACCTTTTTGCTAGTAAGATTCTCATTGTCTCTCTTATCTATTCCGATAGTATTGAAATTATCCATTATCTCATGTTTCATGCTCTTTTTCACCTTTTGCTAGTAAGATTCTCATTGTCTCTCTTATCTATTCCGATAGTATTAAAATTATCCATTATCTCATGTTTCCGCTCTTCTTCTACCTTTGCTAGTAAGATTCTCATTGTCTCCCTTATCTATTCCGATAGTATAGAAATTATCCATTATCTCATGTTTCATGCTCTTTTTTCACCTTTTGCTAGTAAGATTCTCATTGTCTCTCTTATCTATTCCGATAGTATTGAAATTATCCATTATCTCATGTTTCATGCTCTTTTTTTCACCTTTGCTAGTAAGATTCTCATTGTCTCTCTTATCTATTTCGATAGTATTGAAATTATCCATTATCTCATGTTTCATGCTCTTTTTTTCACCTTTGTTAGTAAGATTCTCATTGTCTCTCTTATCTATTCCGATAGTATTGAAATTATCCATTATCTCATGTTTCATGCTCTTCTTCATCTTTTGCTAGTAAGATTCTCATTGTCTCTCTTATCTATTCCGATAGTATTGAAATTATCCATTATCTCATGTTTCATGCTCTTTTTTCACCTTTTGCTAGTAAGATTTCTATTGTCTCCTTATCTATTCCGATAGTATTGAAATTATCCATTATTCCATGTTTCATGCTCTTTTTTCACCTTTGCTAATAAGATTCTCATTGTCTCTTTTATCTATTCCGATAGTATTGAAATTATCCATTATCTCATGTTTCATGCTCTTTTTCCACCATTTGCTAGTAAGATTCTCATTGTCTCTCTTATCTATTCCGATAGTATTGAAATTATCCATTATCTCATGTTTCATGCTCTTCTTTCACCTTTTTGCTAGTAAGATTCTCATTGTCTCCCTTATCTATTCCGATAGTATTGAAATTATCCATTATCTCATGTTTCCCAAGTCTCTTTTTTCACCTTTTGCTAGTAAGATTCTCATTGTCTCCCTTATCTATTCCGATAGTATTGAAATTATCCATTATCTCATGTTTCATTCTCTTTTTTCACCTTTTGCTAGTAAGATTCTCATTGTCCTCTTATCTATTCCGATAGTATTGAAATTATCCATTATCTCATGTTTCATGCTCTTTCTTCACCTTTTGCTAGTAAGATTCTCATTGCTCTCTTATCTATTCCGATAGTATTGAAATTATCCATTATCTCATGTTTCATGCTCTTTTTCACCTTTGCTAGTAAGATTCTCATTGTCTCTCTTATCTATTCCGATAGTATTGAAATTATCCATTATCTCATGTTTCATGCTCTTTTTCACCTTTTACAAGTAAGATTCTCATTGTCTCTATCTATTCCGATAGTATTGAAATTATCCATTATCCTTGCTGCTTCATGCTCTTTCAACTTTTATTAGTAATTCTCATTGTCTCTCTTATCTATTCCGATAGTATTAAAATTATCCATTATCTCATGTTTCATGCTCTTCTTTCACCTTTTGCTAGTAAGATTCTCATTGTCTCCCTTATGTATTCCGATAGTATAGAAATTATCCATTATCTCATGTTTCATGCTCTTTTTTCACCTTTTGCTAGTAAGATTCTCATTGTCTCTCTTATCTATTCCGATAGTATTGAAATTATCCATTATCTCATGTTTCATGCTCTTTTTTCACCTTTTGCTAGTAAGATTCTCATTGTCTCTCTTATCTATTCCGAGAGAATTAAAATTACCCATTATCTCATGTTTCATGCTCTTCTTTCACCTTTTGCTAGTAAGATTCACATTGTCTCCCTTATCTATTCCGATAGTATTAAAATTATCCATTATCTCATGGTTCATGCTCTTCTTTCAACTTTTGCTAGTAAGATTCTCATTGTCTGCCTTATCTTTTCCGATAGTATTGAAATTATCCATTATCTCATCTTTCATGCTCTTTTTTCACCTTTTGCTAGTAAGATTCTCATTGTCTCCCTTATCTATTCCGATAGTATTGAAATTATCCATTATCTCATCTTTCATGCTCTTTTTTCACTTTTGCTAGTAAGATTCTCATTGTCTCCCTTATCTATTCCGAGAGAATTAAAATTATCCATTATCTCATGTTTCATGCTCTTCTTTCACTTTTTGCTAGTAAGATTCACATTGTCTCCCTTATCTATTCCGATAGTATTAAAATTATCCATTATCTCATGGTTCATGCTCTTCTTTCACTTTTTGCTAGTAAGATTCTCATTGTCTCCCTTATCTAATCCGATAGTACTAAATTTATCCATTATCTCATGTTTCATGCTCTTCTTTCATCTTTTGCTAGTAAGAGTCACATTGTCTCCCTTATCTATTCCGATAGTATTAAAATTATCCATTATCTCATGGTTCATGCTCTTCTTTCATCTTTTGCTAGTAAGATTCACATTGTCTCCCTTATCTATTCCGATAGTATTAAAATTATCCATTATCTCATGTTTCATGCTCTTCTTTCACCTTTTGCTAGTAAGATTCTCATTGTCTCTCTTATCTATTCCGATAGTACTAAAATTATCCATTATATCATGTTTCATGCTCTTTTTTCACCTTTTGCTAGTAAGATTCTCATTGTCTCTCTTATCTATTCCGATAGTACTAAAATTATCCATTATCTCATGTTTCATGCTCTTCTTTCATCTTTTGCTAGTAAGATTCACATTGTCTCCCTTATCTATTCCGATAGTATTAAAATTATCCATTATCTCATGGTTCTTGCTCTTCTTTCACCTTTTGCTAGTAAGATTCTCATTGACCCTCTTATCTATTCCGATAGTATTGAAATTATCCATTATCTCATGTTTCATGCTCTTTTTTCACCTTTTGCTAGTAAGATTCTCATTGTCTCTCTTATCTATTCCGATAGTATTGAAATTGTCCATTATCTCATGTTTCATGCACTTTTTTCACCTTTTGCTAGTAAGATTCTCATTGTCTCTCTTATCTATTCCGATAGTATTGAAATTATCCATTATCTCATGTTTCATGCTCTTCTTTCACCTTTTGCTAGTAAGATTCTCATTGTCTCCCTTATCTATTCCGATAGAATTAAAATTATACATTATCTCATGTTTCATGCTCTTCTTTCACCTTTTGCTAGTAAGATTCTCATTGTCTCCCTTATCTATTCCGATAGTATTAAAATTATCCATTATCTCATGTTTCATGCTCTTTTTTCATCTTTTGCTAGTAAGATTCTCATTGTCTCTCTTATCTATTCCGATAGTATTGAAATTATCCATTATCTCATGTTTCATGCTCTTTTTTCACCTTTTGCTAGTACGATTCTCATTGTCTCTCTTATCTATTCCGATAGAATTAAAATTATCCATTATCTCATGTTTCATGCTCTTTTTTCACCTTTTGCTAGTAAGATTCTCATTGTCTCCCTTATCTATTCCGACAGAATTAAAATTATCCATTGTCTCATGTTTCATGCTCTTCTTTCACCTTTTGCTAGTAAGATTCTCATTGTCTCCCTTATCTATTCCGATAGTATTGAAATTATCCATTATCTCATGTTTCATGCTCTTTTTTCACCTTTTGCTAGTAAGATTCTCATTGTCTCTCTTATCTATTCCGATAGTATTGAAATTATCCATTATCTCATGTTTCATGCTCTTCTTTCACCTTTTGCTAGTAAGATTCTCATTGTCTCTCTTATCTATTCCGATAGTATTGAAATTATCCATTATCTCATGTTTCATGCTCTTTTTTCACCTTTTGCTAGTAAGATTCTCATTGTCTCTCTTATCTATTCCGATAGTATTGAAATTATCCATTATCTCATGTTTCATGCTCTTTTTTCACCTTTTGCTAGTAAGATTCTCATTGTCTCTCTTATCTATTCCGATAGTATTGAAATTATCCATTATCTCATGTTTCATGCTCTTTTTTCACCTTTTGCTAGTAAGATTCTCATTGTCTCTCTTATCTATTCCGATAGAATTAAAATTATCCATTATACCATGTTTCATGCTCTTTTTTCACCTTTTGCTAGTAAGATTCTCATTGTCTCTGTATCTATTCCGATAGTATTGAAATTATCCATTATCTCATGTTTCATGCTCTTCCTTCACCTTTTGCTAGTAAGATTCTCATTGTCTCTCTTATCTATTCCGATAGAATTAAAATTATCCATTATCTCATGTTTCATGCTCTTTTTCCACCTTTTGCTAGTAAGATTCACATTGTCTCCCTTATCTATTCCGACAGAATTAAAATTATCCATTGTCTCATGTTTTTCAATGCTCTTCTTTCACACTTTTGCTAGTAAGATTCTCATTGTCTCCCTTATCTGTCCCGATAGTATTGAAATTATCCATTATCTCATGTTTCATGCTCTTTTTTCACCTTTTGCTAGTAAAGATTCTCCATTGTCTCTCTTATCTATTCCGATAGTATTGAAATTGTCCATTATCATGTTTCATGCTCTTCTTTCACCATTTGCTAGTAAGATTCTCATTGTCTCTCTTATCTATTCCGATAGTATTGAAATTATCCATTATCTCATGTTTCATGCTCTTTTTTCACCTTTTGCTAGTAAGATTCTCATTGTCTCTCTTATCTATTCCGATAGTATTGAAATTATCCATTATCTCATGTTTCATGCTCTTTTTTCACAACTTTTGCTAGTAAGATTCTCATTGTCTCTCTTATCTATTCCGATAGTATTGAAATTATCCATCTCATGTTTCATGCTCTTCTTTCACCTTTTTGCTAGTAAGATTCTCATTGTCTCTCTTATCTATTCCGATAGTATTGAAATTATCCATTATCTCATGTTTTTTGCTCTTTTTTCACACTTTTGCTATTAAGATTCTCATTGTCTCTCTTATGTATTCCGATAGTATTGAAATTATCCATTATCTCATGTTTCATGCTCTTTTTTCACCTTTTGCTAGTAAGATTCTCATTGTCTCTCTTATCTATTCCGATAGTATTGAAATTATCCATGATCTCATGTTTCATGCTCTTCTTTCACCTTTTGCTAGCCAGATTCTCATTGTCTCTCTTGTACTCTATTTCCGATAGTATTGAAATTATCCATTATCTCATGTTTCATGCTCTTTTTTCACCTTTTTTGCTAGTAAGATTCTCATTGTCTCTCTTATCTATTCCGATAGTATTGAAATTATCCATTATCTCATGTTTCATGCTCTTTTTTCAACTTTTTGCTAGTAAGATTCTCATTGTCTCTCTTATCTATTCCGATAGTATTGAAATTATCCATTATCTCATGTTTCATGCTCTTTTTTCACCTTTTGCTAGTAAGATTCTCATTGTCTCTCTTATCTATTCCGATAGTATTGAAATTATCCATTATCTCATGTTTCATGGTCTTTTTCACCTTTTGCTAGTAAGATTCTCATTGTCTCTCTTATCTATTTCGATAGTATTGAAATTATCCATTATCTCATGTTTCATGCTCTTTTTTCACCTTTTGCTAGTAAGATTCTCATTGTCTCTCTTATCTATTCCGATAGTATTGAAATTATCCATTATCTCATGTTTCATGCTCTTCTTTCACCATTTGCTAGTAAGATTCTCATTGTCTCTCTTATCTATTCCGATAGGATTGAAATTATCCATTATCTCATGTTTCATGCTCTTCTTTCACCTTTTGCTAGTAAGATTCTCATTGTCTCCCTTATCTATTCCGATAGTATTGAAATTATCCATTATCTCATGTTTCATGCTCTTTTTTCACCCAGCCTTTTGCTAGTAAGATTCTCATTGTCTCTTTTATCTATTCCGATAGTATTGAAATTATCCATTATCTCATGTTTCATGCTCTTTTTCACCTTTTTGCTAGTAAGATTCTCATTGTCTCTCTTATCTATTCCGATAGTATTGAAATTATCCATTATCTCATGTTTCATGCTCTTCTTTCACCTTTTGCTAGTAAGATTCTCATTGTCTCCCTTATCTATTCCGATAGTATTGAAATTATCCATTATCTCATGTTTCCTGCTCTTTTTTCACCTTTTGCTAGTAAGATTCTCATTGTCTCCCACTTATCTATTCCGATAGTATTGAAATTATCCATTATCTCATGTTTCATGCTCTTTTTTCACCTTTTGCTAGTAAGATTCTCATTGTCTCTCTTATCTATTCCGATAGTATTGAAATTATCCATTATCTCATGTTTCATGCTCTTTTTCCACCCTTTGCTAGTAAGATTCTCATTGTCTCTCTTATCTATTCCGATAGTATTGAAATTATCCATTATCTCATGTTTCATGCTCTTTTTTTCACCTTTTGCTAGTAAGATTCTCATTGTCTCTCTTATCTATTCCGATAGTATTGAAATTATCCATTATCTCATGTTTCATGCTCTTTTTTCACCTTTTGCTAGTAAGATTCTCATTGTCTCTCTTATCTATTCCGATAGTATTGAAATTATCCATTATCTCATGTTTCATGCTCTTTTTTCACCTTTTTTGCTAGTAAGATTCTCATTGTCTCCCTTATCTATTCCGATAGTATAGAAATTATCCATTATCTCATGTTTCATGCTCTTTTTTCACCTTTTTTGCTAGTAAGATTCTCATTGTCTCTCTTATCTATTCCGATAGTATTGAAATTATCCATTATCTCATGTTTCATGCTCTTTTTTCACCTTTTGCTAGTAAGATTCTCATTGTCTCTCTTATCTATTTCGATAGTATTGAAATTATCCATTATCTCATTTTTCATGCTCTTTTTTCACCTTTTGCTAGTAAGATTCTCATTGTCTCTCTTATCTATTTCGATAGTATTGAAATTATCCATTATCTCATGTTTCATGCTCTTTTCAGCTTTTGCTAGTAAGATTCTCATTGTCTCTTATATTCGACTAGTATTGAAATTATCCATTATCTCATGTTTCATGCTCTTTTTCTACCTTTTGCTAGTAAGATTCTCATTGTCTCTCTTATCTATTCCGATAGTATTGAAATTATCCATTATCTCATGTTTCATGGTCTTTTTTCACCTTTTGCTAGTAAGATTCTCATTGTCTCTTGTCTATTTCAGTAGTATTGAAATTATCCATTATCTCATGTTTCATGCTCTTTTTTCACCTTTTGCTAGTAAGATTCTCATTGTCTCTCTTATCTATTCCGATAGTATTGAAATTATCCATTATCTCATGTTTCATGTCTTCTTTCACCATTTGCTAGTAAGATTCTCATTGTCTCTCTTATCTATTCCGATAGGATTGAAATTATCCATTATCTCATGTTTCATGCTCTTCTTTCACCTTTTGCTAGTAAGATTCTCATTGTCTCCCTTATCTATTCCGATAGTATTGAAATTATCCATTATCTCATGTTTCATGCTCTTTTTTTCACCTTTTGCTAGTAAGATTCTCATTGTCTCTTTTATCTATTCCGATAGTATTGAAATTATCCATTATCTCATGTTTCATGCTCTTTCACCTTTTGCTAGTAAGATTCTCATTGTCTCTCTTATCTATTTCCGATAGTATTGAAATTATCCATTATCTCATGTTTCATGCTCTTCTTTCACCTTTTGCTAGTAAGATTCTCATTGTCTCCTTATCTATTCCAATAGTATTGAAATTATCCATTATCTCATGTTTCCTGCTCTTTTTCCACCTTTTGCTAGTAAGATTCTCATTGTCTCCCTTATCTATTCCGATAGTATTGAAATTATCCATTATCTCATGTTTCATGCTCTTTTTTCACCTTTTGCTAGTAAGATTCTCATTGTCTCTCTTATCTATTCCGATAGTATTGAAATTATCCATTATCTCATGTTTCATGCTCTTTTTTCACCCTTTGCTAGTAAGATTCTCATTGTCTCTCTTATCTATTCCGATAGTATTGAAATTATCCATTATCTCATGTTTCATGCTCTTTTTTCACCTTTTGCTAGTAAGATTCTCATTGTCTCTCTTATCTATCCCGATAGTATTGAAATTATCCATTATCTCATGTTTCATGCTCTTTTTTCACCTTTTGCTAGTAAGATTCTCATTGTCTCTCTTATCTATTCCGATAGTATTGAAATTATCCATTATCTCATGTTTCATGCTCTTTTCACCTTTGCTAGTAAGATTCTCATTGTCTCCCTTATCTATTCCGATAGTATAGAAATTATCCATTATCTCATGTTTCATGCTCTTTTTTCACCTTTTGCTAGTAAGATTCTCATTGTCTCTCTTATCTCATTCCGATAGTATTGAAATTATCCATTATCTCATGTTTCATGCTCTTTTTTGCAACGCACTAGTAAGATTCTCATTGTCTCTCTCATCTATTTCGATAGTATTGAAATTATCCATTATCTCATTTTTCATGCTCTTTTTTTCACCTTTTGCTAGTAAGATTCTCATTGTCTCTTATCTAGTACCCGATAGTATTGAAATTATCCATTATCTCATGTTTCATGCTCTTCTTTCACCTTTTGCTAGTAAGATTCTCATTGTCTCTCTTATCTATTCCGATAGTATTGAAATTATCCATTATCTCATGTTTCATGTCTTTTTTTTCACCTTTTGCTAGTAAGATTCTCATTGTCTCCCTTATCTATTCCGATAGTATTGAAATTATCCATTATCTCATGTTTCATGCTCTTTTTTCACCTTTTGCTAATAAGATTCTCATTGTCTCATTTATCTATGCCGATAGTATTGAAATTATCCATTATCTCATGTTTCATGCTCTTTTTCCACCTTTTGCTAGTAAGATTCTCATTGTCTCTATTATCTATTCCGATAGTATTGAAATTATCCATTATTTCATGTTTCATGCTCTCTTTTCACCTTTGCTAGTAAGATTCTCATGGTCTCCCTTATCTATTCCGATAGTATTGAAATTATCCATTATCTCATGTTTCCTGCTCTTTTTTCACCTTTGCTATAAGATTCTCATTGTCTCCTTATCTATTCCGATAGTATTGAAATTATCCATTATCTCATGTTTCATTCTCTTTTTCACCTTTGCTAGTAAGATTCTCATTGTCTCTCTTATCTATTCCGATAGTATTGAAATTATCCATTATCTCATGTTTCATGCTCTTCTTTCACCTTTTGCTAGTAAGATTCTCATTGTCTCCCTTATCTATTCCGATAGTATTGAAATTATCCATTATCTCATGTTTCATGCTCTTTTTCTCACCTTTCTTAGTAAGATTCTCATTGTTCTTCTTATCTATTCCGATAGTATTGAAATTATCCATTATCTCATTTTTCATGCTCTTTTTTCACCTTTTGCTAGTAAGATTCTCATTGTCTCTCTTATCTATTCCGATAGTATTGAAATTATCCATTATCTCATGTTTCATGCTCTTTTTCAACTTTTGCTAGTAAGATTCTCATTGTCTCTCTTATCTATTCCGATAGTATTAAAATTATCCATTATCTCATGTTTCATGCTCTTCTTCACCTTTTGGTTGTAAGATTCTCATTGTCTCCTTATGTATTCCGATAGTATTGAAATTATCCATTATCTCATGTTTCATGCTCTTTTTCACCTTTTGCTAGTAAGATTCTCATTGTCTCTCTTATCTATTCCGATAGTATTGAAATTATCCATTATCTCATGTTTCATGCTCTTTTTTCACCTTTGCTAGTAAGATTCTCATTGTCTCCCTTATCTATTCCGATAGTATTGAAATTATCCATTATCTCATGTTTCATGCTCTTTTTTTCACCTTTTGCTAATAAGATTCTCATTGTCTCTTTTATCTATTCCGATAGTATTGAAATTATCCATTATCTCATGTTTCATGCTCTTTTTCCACCTTTTGCTAGTAAGATTCTCATTGTCTCTCTTATCTATTCCGATAGTATTGAAATTATCCATTATCTCATGTTCTTGCTGCTCTTCTTCACCTTTCTTTTGCTAGTAAGATTCTCATTGTCTCCTTATCTATTCCGATAGTGGCTGAAATATCCATTATCTCATGTTTCCTGCTCTTTTTTTCACCTTGTTGTAAGATTCTCATTGTCTCCCTTATCTATTCCGATAGTATTGAAATTATCCATTATCTCATGTTTCATTCTCTTTTTCAATATTTTGCTAGTAAGATTCTCATTGTCTCTCTTATCTATTCCGATAAGTATTGAAATTATCCATTATCTCATGTTTCATGCTCTTTCTTTCACCTTTTGCTAGTAAGATTCTCATTGTCTCCCTTATCTATTCCGATAGTATTGAAATTATCCATTATCTCATGTTTCATGCTCTTTTTTTCACCTTTTGCTAGTAAGTGATCATTATCTTCTTATCGTCTTGATAATGAAAATATCCATTATCTCATATTTCATGCTCTTTTTCACCTTTGCTAGTAAGATTCTCATTGTCTCTCTTATCTATTCCGATAGTATTGAAATTATCCATTATCTCATGTTTCATGCTCTTTTCAACTTTTGCTAGTAAGATTCTCATTGTCTCTCTTATCTATTCCGATAGTATTAAAATTATCCATTATCTCATGTTTCATGCTCTTCTTTCACCTTTTGCTAGTAAGATTCTCATTGTCTCCCTTATCTATTCCGATAGTATTGAAATTATCCATTATCTCATGTTTCATGCTCTTTTTCACCTTTTGCTAGTAAGATTCTCATTGTCTCTCTTATCTATTCCGATAGTATTAATGATTCATTATCTCATGTTTCATGCTCTTCTTTCACCTTTAAGTAGTAAGATTCTCATTGTCTCCCTTATCTATTCCGATAGTATTGAAATTATCCATTATCTCATGTTTCATGCTCTTTTTCACCTTTTGCTAGTAAGATTCTCATTGTCTCTTTATCTATTCCGATAGTATTGAAATTATCCATTATCTCATTTTTCATGCTCTTTTTTCACCTTTGCTAGTAAGATTCTCATTGTCTCTTCTTATCTATTCCGATGGTATTGAAATTATCCATTATCTCATGTTTCATGCTCTTTTTTCAACTTTTGCTAGTAAGATTCTCATTGTCTCTCTTATCTATTCCGATATTAGTATTAAAATTATCCATTATCTCATGTTTCATGCTCTTCTTTCACCTTTGCTAGTAAGATTCTCATTGTCTCCTTATGTATTCCGATAGTATTGAAAATTATCCATTATCTCATGTTTCATGCTCTTTTTCACCTTTTGCTAGTAAGATTCTCATTGTCTCTCTTATCTATTCCGATAGTATTGAAATTATCCATTATCCTTAAGGTTTCATGCTCTTTTTTCACCTTTTGCTAGTGTGACTCTCATTGTCTCCCTTATCTATTCCGATAGTATTGAAATTATCCATTATCTCATGTTTCATGCTCTTTTTCACCTTTTGCTAATAAGATTCTCATTGTCTCTTTTATCTATTCCGATAGTATTGAAATTATCCATTATCTCATGTTTCATGCTCTTTTTCCACCTTTGCTAGTAAGATTCTCATTGTCTCTCTTATCTATTCCGATAGTATTGAAATTATCCATTATCTCATGTTTCATGCTCTTCTTCTCTACCTTTGCTAGTAAGATTCTCATTGTCTCCCTTATCTATTCCGATAGTAGAAATTATCCATTATCTCATGTTTCCTGCTCTTTTTTCACCTTTTGCTAAGATTCTCATTGTCTCCTTATCTATTCCGATAGTATTGAAATTATCCATTATCTCATGTTTCATTCTCTTTTTCACATTTTGCTAGTAAGATTCTCATTGTCTCTCTTATCTATTCCGATAGTATTGAAATTATCCATTATCTCATGTTTCATGCTCTACTTTCACCTTTTGCTAGTAAGATTCTCATTGTCTCCCTTATCTATTCCGATAGTATTGAAATTATTCATTATCTCATGTTTCATGCTCTTTTTTCACCTTTTGCTAGTAAGATTCTCATTGTCTCTCTTATCTATTCCGATAGTATTGAAATTATCCATTATCTCATGTTTCATGCTCTTTTTTCACCTTTTGCTAGTAAGATTCTCATTGTCTCTCTTATCTATTCCGATAGTATTGAAATTATCCATTATCTCATGTTTCATGCTCTTTTTTCAACTTTTGCTAGTAAGATTCTCATTGTCTCTCTTATCTATTCCGATAGTATTAAAATTATCCATTATCTCATGTTTCATGCTCTTCTTTCACCTTTTGCTCGTAAGATTCTCATTGTCTCCCTTATCTATTCCGATAGTATTAAAATTATCCATTATCTCATGGTTCTTGCTCTTCTTTCACCTTTTGCTAGTAAGATTCTCATTGTCTCTCTTATCTATTCCGATAGTATTGAAATTATCCATTATCTCATGTTTCATGCTCTTTTTTCACCTTTTGCTAGTAAGATTCTCATTGTCTCTCTTATCTATTCCGATAGTATTGAAATTATCCATTATCTCATGTTTCATGCTCTTCTTTCACCTTTTGCTAGTAAGATTCTCATTATCTCTCTTATCTATTCCGATAGAATTAAAATTATCCATTATCTCATGTTTCATGCTCTTTTTTCACCTTTTGCTAGTAAGATTCTCATTGTCTCTCTTATCTATTCCGATAGTATTGAAATTATCCATTATCTCATGTTTCATGCTCTTTTTTCACATTTTGCTAGTAAGATTCTCATTGTCTCTCTTATCTATTCCGATAGAATTAAAATTATCCATTATCCCATGTTTCATGCTCTTCTTTCACCTTTTGCTAGTAAGATTCACATTGTCTCCCTTATCTATTCCGATAGTATTAAAATTATCCATTATCTCATGGTTCATGCTCTTCTTTCAACTTTTGCTAGTAAGATTCTCATTGTCTCCCTTATCTTTTCCGATAGTATTGAAATTATCCATTATCTCATCTTTCATGCTCTTTTTTCACCTTTTGCTAGTAAGATTCTCATTGTCTCCCTTATCTATTCCGATAGTATTGAAATTATCCATTATCTCATCTTTCATGCTCTTTTTTCACCTTTTGCTAGTAAGATTCTCATTGTCTCCCTTATCTATTCCGAGAGAATTAAAATTATCCATTATCTCATGTTTCATGCTCTTCTTTCACTTTTTGCTAGTAAGATTCACATTGTCTCCCTTATATATTACGATAGTATTAAAATTATCCATTATCTCATGGTTCATGCTCTTCTTTCACTTTTTGCTAGTAAGATTCTCATTGTCTCCCTTATCTAATCCGATAGTACTAAATTTATCCATTATCTCATGTTTCATGCTCTTCTTTCATCTTTTGCTAGTAAGAGTCACATTGTCTCCCTTATCTATTCCGATAGTATTAAAATTATCCATTATCTCATGTTTCATGCTCTTCTTTCACCTTTTGCTAGTAAGATTCTCATTGTCTCTCTTATCTATTCCGATAGTACTAAAATTATCCATTATATCATGTTTCATGCTCTTTTTTCACCTTTTGCTAGTAAGATTCTCATTGTCTCTCTTATCTATTCCGATAGTACTAAAATTAGCCATTATCTCATGTTTCATGCTCTTCTTTCATGTTTTGCTAGTAAGATTCACATTGTCTCTCTTATCTATTCCGATAGTATTAAAATTATCCATTATCTCATGGTTCATGCTCTTCTTTCATCTTTTGCTAGTAAGAGTCACATTGTCTCCCTTATCTATTCCGATAGTATTAAAATTATCCATTATCTCATGGTTCATGCTCTTTTTTCACCTTTTGCTAGTAAGATTCTCATTGTCTCTCTTATCTATTCCGATAGTACTAAAATAATCCATTATCTCATGTTTCATGCTCTTTTTTCACCTTTTGCTAGTAAGATTCTCATTGTCTCTCTTATCTATTCCGATATTACTAAAATTATCCATTATCTCATGGTTCATGCTCTTCTTTCATCTTTTGCTAGTAAGATTCACATTGTCTCCCTTATCTATTCCGATAGTACTAAAATTATCCATTATCTCATGGTTCATGCTGTTCTTTCATCTTTTGCTAGTAAGATTCACATTGTCTCCCTTATCTATTCCGATAGTATTAAAATTATCCATTATCTCATGGTTCATGCTGTTCTTTCATCTTTTGCTAGTAAGATTCACATTGTCTCCCTTATCTATTCCGATAGTACTAAAATTATCCATTATCTCATGGTTCATGCTCTTCTTTCATCTTTTGCTAGTAAGATTCACATTGTCTCCCTTATCTATTCCGATAGTACTAAAATTATCCATTATCTCATGTTTCATGCTCTTCTTTCACCTTTTGCTAGTAAGATTCTCATTGTCTCTCTTATCTATTCCGATAGTACTAAAATTATCCATTATCTCATGTTTCATGCTCTTCTTTCATCTTTTGCTAGTAAGATTCACATTGCCTCCCTTATCTATTCCGATAGTATTAAAATTATCCATTATCTCATGGTTCATGCTCTTCTTTCACCTTTTGCTAGTAAGATTCTCATTGTCTCTCTTATCTATTCCGATAGTATTGAAATTATCCATTATCTCATGTTTCATGCTCTTTTTTCACCTTTTGCTAGTAAGATTCTCATTGTCTCTCTTATCTATTCCGATAGTATTGAAATTATCCATTATCTCATGTTTCATGCTCTTTTTTCACCTTTTGCTAGTAAGATTCTCATTGTCTCTCTTATCTATTCCGATAGTATTGAAATTATCCATTATCTCATGTTTCATGCTCTTCTTTCACCTTTTGCTAGTAAGATTCTCATTATCTCTCTTATCTATTCCGATAGAATTAAAATTATCCATTATCTCATGTTTCATGCTCTTTTTTCACCTTTTGCTAGTAAGATTCTCATTGTCTCTCTTATCTATTCCGTTAGTATTGAAATTATCCATTATCTCATGTTTCATGCTCTTTTTTCACCTTTTGCTAGTAAGATTCTCATTGTCTCTCTTATCTATTCCGATAGAATTAAAATTATCCATTATCCCATGTTTCATGCTCTTTTTTCACCTTTTGCTAGTAAGATTCTCATTGTCTCTCTTATCTATTCCGATAGTATTGAAATTATCCATTATCTCATGTTTCATGCTCTTCTTTCACCTTTTGCTAGTAAGATTCTCATTGTCTCTATTATCTATTCCAATGGAATTAAAATTATCCATTATCTCATGTTTCATGCTCTTTTTTCACCTTTTGCTAGTAAGATTCACATTGTCTCCCTTATCTATTCCGACAGAATTAAAATTATCCATTGTCTCATGTTTCATGCTCTTCTTTCACCTTTTGCTAGTAAGATTCTCATTGTCTCCCTTATCTATTCCGATAGTATTGAAATTATCCATTATCTCATGTTTCATGCTCTTCTTTCACCTTTTGCTAGTAAGATTCTCATTGTCTCTCTTATCTATTCCGATAGTATTGAAATTATCCATTATCTCATGTTTCATGCTCTTCTTTCACCTTTTGCTAGTAAGATTCTCATTGTCTCTCTTATCTATTCCGATAGTATTGAAATTATCCATTATCTCATGTTTCATGCTCTTTTTTCACCTTTTGCTAGTAAGATTCTCATTGTCTCTCTTATCTATTCCGATAGTATTGAAATTATCCATTATCTCATGTTTCATGCTCTTTTTTCACCTTTTGCTACTAAGATTCTCATTGTCTCTCTTATCTATTCCGATAGTATTGAAATTATCCATTATCTCATGTTTCATGCTCTTTTTTCACCTTTTGCTAGTAAGATTCTCATTGTCTCTCTTATCTATTCCGATAGTATTGAAATTATCCATTATCTCATGTTTCATGCTCTTTTTTCACCTTTTGCTAGTAAGATTCTCATTGTCTCTCTTATCTATTTCGATAGTATTGAAATTATCCATTATCTCATGTTTCATGCTCTTTTTTCACATTTTGCTAGTAAGATTCTCATTGTCTCTCTTATCTATTCCGATAGTATTGAAATTATCCATTATCTCATGTTTCATGCTCTTCTTTCACCTTTTGCTAGTAAGATTCTCATTGTCTCTCTTATCTATTCCGATAGTATTGAAATTATCCATTATCTCATGTTTCATGCTCTTCTTTCACCTTTTGCTAGTAAGATTCTCATTGTATCCCTTATCTATTCCGATAGTATTGAAATTATCCATTATCTCATGTTTCATGCTCTTTTTTCACCTTTTGCTAGTAAGATTCTCATTGTCTCTTTTATCTATTCCGATAGTATTGAAATTATCCATTATCTCATGTTTCATGCTCTTTTTTCACCTTTTGCTAGTAAGATTCTCATTGTCTCTCTTATCTATTCCGATAGTACTGAAATTATCCATTATCTCATGTTTCATGCTCTTTTTTTCACCTTTTGCTAGTAAGATTCTCTTTGTCTCTCTTATCTATTTCGATAGTATTGAAATTATCCATTATCTCATGTTTCATGCTCTTTTTTCACCTTTTGCTAGTAAGATTC
Organism: Ascarosepion bandense; assembly: GCA_037127315.1. Classification (NCBI taxonomy): domain Eukaryota; kingdom Metazoa; phylum Mollusca; class Cephalopoda; order Sepiida; family Sepiidae; genus Ascarosepion; species Ascarosepion bandense. Next base: position 9,925,959 of record JBBBDQ010029769.1, on the reverse strand, counting down.
TCATTGTCTCTCTTATCTATTCCGATAGTATTGAAATTATCCATTATCTCATGTTTCATGCTCTTCTTTCACCTTTTGCTAGTAAGATTCTCATTGTCTCTCTTATCTATTCCGATAGTATAGAAATTATCCATTATCTCATGTTTCATGCTCTTCTTTCACCTTTTGCTAGTAAGATTCTCATTGTCTGCCTTATCTATTCCGATAGTATTGAAATTATCCATTATCTCATGTTTCATGTTCTTTTTTCACCTTTTGCTAGTAAGATTCTCATTGTCTCTCTTATCTATTCCGATAGTATTGAAATTATCCATTATCTCATGTTTCATGCTCTTTTTTCACCTTTTGCTAGTAAGATTCTCATTGTCTCTTTTATCTATTCCGATAGTATTGAAATTATCCATTATCTCATGTTTCATGCTCTTTTTCCACCTTTTGCTAGTAAGATTCTCATTGTCTCTCTTATCTATTCCGATAGAATTGAAATTATCCATTATCTCATGATTCATGCTCTTCTTTCACCTTTTGCTAGTAAGATTCTCATTGTCTCCCTTATCTATTCCGATAGTATTGAAATTATCCATTATCTCATGTTTCCTGCTCTTTTTTCACCTTTTGCTGGTAAGATTCTCATTGTCTCCCTTATCTATTCCGATAGTATTGAAATTATCCATTATCTCATGTTTCATTCTCTTTTTTCACCTTTTGCTAGTAAGATTCTCATTGTCTCTCTTATCTATTCCGATAGTATTGAAATTATCCATTATCTCATGTTTCATGCTCTTCTTTCACCTTTTGCTAGTAAGATTCTCATTGTCTCCCTTATCTATTCCGATAGTATTGAAATTATCCATTATCTCATGTTTCATGCTCTTTTTTCACCTTTTGCTAGTAAGATTCTCATTGTCTCTCTTATCTATTCCGATAGTATTGAAATTATCCATTATCTCATGTTTCATGCTCTTTTTTCACCTTTTGCTAGTAAGATTCTCATTGTCTCTCTTATCTATTCCGATAGTATTGAAATTATCCATTATCTCATGTTTCATGCTCTTTTTTCATTTTTTGCTAGTAAGATTCTCATTGTCTCTCTTATCTATTCCGATAGTATTAAAATTATCCATTATCTCATGTTTCCTATGCTCTTCTTCACCTTTGCTAGTAAGATTCTCATTGTCTCCCTTATGTCTTCCGATAGTATTGAAATTATCCATTATCTCATGTTTCATGCTCTTTTCACCTTTTGCTAGCAAGACTTTCATTGTCTCTCTTATCTATTCCGATAGTATTGAAATTATCCATTATCTCATGTTTCATGTTCTTTTCTTCACCTTTTGCTAGTAAGATTCTCATTGACTCTCTTATCTATTCCGAGAATTAAAATTACCCATTATCTCATGTTTCATGCTCTCTTTCAGCTTTTGCTAGTAAGATCTCACATTGTCTCCTTATCTATTCCGATAGTATTAAAATTATCCATTATCTCATGGTTCATGCTCTTCTTTTCACCTTTTCGCCAGGTAAGATTCTCATTGTCTCCCTTATCTTTCCGAGGTATTGAAATTATCCATTATCTCATCTTTCATGCTCTTTTTCACCTTTGCTAGTAAGATTCTCATTGTCTCCCTCATCTATTCCGATAGTATTGAAATTATCCATTATCTCATCTTCTATGCTCTTTTTCACCTTTTGCTAGTAAGATTCTCATTGTCTCCTTATCTATTCCGAGAGAATTAAAATTATCCATTATCTCATGTTTCATGCTCTTCTTTCACTTTTTGCTAGTAAGATTCTCATTGTCTCTCTTATCTATTCCGATAGAATTGAATGACCATTATCTCATGTTTCATGCTCTTCTTTCACCTTTTGCTAGTAAGATTCTCATATTGTCTCCCTTATCTATTCCGATAGTATTGAAATTATCCACATTCCATGTTTCCTGCTCTTTTTTCACCTTTTGCTAGTAAGATTCTCATTGTCTCCCTTATCTATTCCGATAGTATTGAAATTATCCATTATCTCATGTTTCATTCTCTTTTTTCATACCTTTTTTTGCTAGTAAGATTCTCATTGTCTCTCTTATCTGACCTGATAGTATTGAAATTATCCATTATCTCATGTTTCATGCTCTTTCTTCACCTTTTGCTAGTAAGATTCTCATTGTCTCCCTTATCTATTCCGATAGTATTGAAATTATCCATTATCTCATGTTTCATGCTCTTTTCACTTTGCTAGTAAGATTCTCATTGTCTCTCTTATCTATTCCGATAGTTAAATTATCCATTATCTCATGTTTCATGCTCTTTTTTCACCTTATTAAAGATTCTCATTGTCTCTCTTATCTATTCCGATAGTATTGAAATTATCCATTATCTCATGTTTCATGCTCTTTTTTCACCTTGCTAGTAAGATTCTCATTGTCTCTCTTATCTATTCCGACAGTATTAAAATTATCCATTATCTCATGTTTCATGCTCTTCTTTCACCTTTTGCTAGTAAGATTCTCATTGTCTCCCTAATGTCTTCCGATAGTATTGAAATTATCCATTATCTCATGTTTCCATGCTCTTTTTCACCTTTTGCTCGTAAGATTCTCATTGTCTCTCTTATCTATTCCGATAGTATTGAAATTATCCATTATCTCATGTTTCATGCTCTTCTTTCACCTTTTGCTAGTAAGATTCTCATTGACTCTCTTATCTATTCCGAGAGAATTAAAATTACCCATTATCTCATGTTTCATGCTCATCTTTCACCTTTTGCTAGTAAGATTCACATTGTCTCCCTTATCTATTCCGATAGTATTAAAATTATCCATTATCTCATGGTTCATGCTCTTCTTTCACCTTTTGCTAGTAAGATTCTCATTGTCTCCCTTATCTTTTCCGATAGTATTGAAATTATCCATTATCTCATCTTTCATGCTCTTTTTTCACCTTTTGCTAGTAAGATTCTCATTGTCTCCCTTATCTATTCCGATAGTATTGAAATTATCCATTATCTCATCTTTCATGCTCTTTTTTCACCTTTTGCTAGTAAGATTCTCATTGTCTCCCTTATCTATTCCGAGAGAATTAAAATTATCCATTATCTCATGTTTCATGCTCTTCTTTCACTTTTTGCTAGTAAGATTCACATTGTCTCCCTTATCTATTCCGATAGTATTAAAATTATCCATTATCTCATGGTTCATGCTCTTCTTTCACTTTTTGCTAGTAAGATTCTCATTGTCTCCCTTATCTAATCCGATAGAACTAAATTTATCCATTATCTCATGTTTCATGCTCTTCTGTCATCTTTTGCTAGTAAGATTCACATTGTCTCCCTTATCTATTCCGATAGTATTAAAATTATCCATTATCTCATGGTTCATGCTCTTCTTTCATCTTTTGCTAGTAAGATTCACATTGTCTCCCTTATCTATTCCGATAGTATTAAAATTATCCATTATCTCATGTTTCATGCTCTTCTTTCACCTTTTGCTAGTAAGATTCTCATTGTCTCTCTTATCTATTCCGATAGTACTAAAATTATCCATTATCTCATGTTTCATGCTCTTTTTTCACCTTTTGCTAGTAAGATTCTCATTGTCTCTCTTATCTATTCCGATAGTACTAAAATTATCCATTATCTCATGTTTCATTCTCTTTTTTCACCTTTTGCTAGTAAGATTCACATTGTCTCCCTTATCTATTCCGATAGTATTAAAATTATCCATTATCTCATGTTTCATGCTCTTTTTCCACCTTTTGCTAGTAAGATTCTCATTGTCTCTCTTATCTATTCCGATAGTATTGAAATTATCCATTATCTCATGTTTCATGCTCTTCTTTCACCTTTTGCTAGTAAGATTCTCATTGTCTCCCTTATCTATTCCGATAGTATTGAAATTATCCATTATCTCATGTTTCCTGCTCTTTTTTCACCTTTTGCTAGTAAGATTCTCATTGTCTCCCTTATCTATTCCGATAGTATTGAAATTATCCATTATCTCATGTTTCATTCTCTTTTTTCACCTTTTGCTAGTAAGATTCTCATTGTCTCTCTTATCTATTCCGATAGTATTGAAATTATCCATTATCTCATGTTTCATGCTCTTTTTTCACCTTTTGCTAGTAAGATTCTCATTGACTCTCTTATCTATTCCGAGAGAATTAAAATTACCCATTATCTCATGTTTCATGCTCTTCTTTCACCTTTTGCTAGCAAGATTCATATTGTCTCCCTTATGTTGGAAGGCCAGTATTAAAATTATCCATTATCTCATGGTTCATGCTCTTCTTTCACCTTTTACTGGTAAGATTCTTTCATTGTCTCCCTTGTCTTTTCCATTCTAGTATTGGTATCCATTATGTCCTTTCATGCTCTTTCCCTTTGCTGGTAAGATTCTCATTTAAAATATCCTGTTCCGTGTGTTGAAGGTATCCGTATCTATTTCATGCTCTTTTTCTCTTGCTTTTGCTAGTAAGATTCTCCATTTGTCTCCTTATCCATTCACAGAGAAGATTAAAATTATCCCTTATCGCCAAACAAGCACTCTTCTCCCTTTTTCGTCTGGAATTCATTGTCTCCCTTATCTATTCCGATAGTATTAAAATTATCCATTATCTCATGGTTCATGCTCTTCTTTCCTTTTTGCTAGTAAGATTCTCATTGTCTCCCTTATCTAATCCGATAGTACTAAATTTATCCGCCATCTCATGTTTCATGCTCTTCTTTCATCTTTGCCACCAGTAAGATTCATTAATATACACCATCTATTCCGATAGTATTAAAATTATCCATTATCTCCATGGTTCATGCTCTTCTTTCATCTTTTGTAGTAGGTCCATTGTCTCATATCTATTCCGATATTAAAATTATCCATTATCTCATGTTTCATGCTCTTCTTTCACCTTTTATACAATGGGTCTCATTATCTCTCTTATCTATTCCGATAGTACTAAAATTATCATTATCTGTTTCGTATCTTTTTCTCTATTTTCTTTATAGTAAGGTCTCATTGTCTCTCTTATCTATTCCGATAGTACTAAAATTATCCATTATCTCATGTTTCATTCTCTTTTCACCTTTTGCTAGTGAATTCATTGTCTCTATCTATTCCGATGGTATTCAATTATCCATTCTCTCATGTTTCATGTCTTTTTCCACTATTTTGCTAGTAAGATTCTCGTGTCTCTGCTCTATTCAGGTAAGTATTGAAATTATCCATTATCTCACTGTTTCACATTGCTCTTCTTTCCTTTTGAATTCTCATTGTCTCCCTTATCTATTGATAATGTTGAAATTGTCATTATCTCAGCCATTTCTGCTCTTTTTCCACCCTTTTATTTATTAGGTCTCATTGTCTCCCTTATCTATTGGTATCTATTACAGTATCAAGTATCTGTTTCTATTTCTCTTTCTTTACTAGTAGTTCTCATTGTCTCTACCCATCTATTCAAGATAGTAGTAGAGTGTATTCTCTCTATGCTGTGCTCTTTTTTCACCATAGTAAGGTCTCATTGACTCTTATCTGTTGAGAGAATTAAAATTGCCCATTATCTCATGTTTCATGCTCTTCTTTCACCTTTTGCTAGTAAGATTCACATTGTCTCCCTTATCTATTCCGATAGTATTAAAATTATCCATTATCTCATGGTTCATGCTCTTCTTTCACCTTTTGCTAGTAAGATTCTCATTGTCTCCCTTATCTTTTCCGATAGTATTGAAATTATCCATTATCTCATCTTTCATGCTCTTTTTTCACCTTTTGCTAGTAAGATTCTCATTGTCTCCCTTATCTATTCCGATAGTATTGAAATTATCCATTATCTCATCTTTCATGCTCTTTTTTCACCTTTTGCTAGTAAGATTCTCATTGTCTCCCTTATCCATTCCGAGAGAATTAAAATTATCCCTTATCTCATGTTTCATGCTCTTCTTTCACTTTTTGCTAGTAAGATTCACATTGTCTCCCTTATCTATTCCGATAGTATTAAAATTATCCATTATCTCATGGTTCATGCTCTTCTTTCACTTTTTGCTAGTAAGATTCTCATTGTCTCCCTTATCTAATCCGATAGTACTAAATTTATCCATTATCTCATGTTTCATGCTCTTCTTTCATCTTTTGCTAGTAAGATTCACATTGTCTCCCTTATCTATTCCGATAGTATTAAAATTATCCATTATCTCATGGTTCATGCTCTTCTTTCATCTTTTGCTAGTAAGATTCACATTGTCTCCCTTATCTATTCCGATAGTATTAAAATTATCCATTATCTCATGTTTCATGCTCTTCTTTCACCTTTTGCTAGTAAGATTCTCATTGTCTCTCTTATCTATTCCGATAGTACTAAAATTATCCATTATCTCATGTTTCATGCTCTTTTTTCACCTTTTGCTAGTAAGATTCTCATTGTCTCTCTTATCTATTCCGATAGTACTAAAATTATCCATTATCTCATGGTTCATGCTCTTCTTTCATCTTTTGCTAGTAAGATTCACATTGTCTCCCTTATCTATTCCGATAGTATTAAAATTATCCATTATCTCATGGTTCATGCTCTTCTTTCATCTTTTGCTAGTGAGAGTCACATTGTCTCCCTTATCTATTCCGATAGTATTAAAATTATCCATTATCTCATGGTTCATGCTCTTCTTTCACCTTTTGCTAGTAAGATTCTCATTGTCTCTCTTATCTATTCCGATGGTACTAAAATTATCCATTATCTCATGGTTCATGCTCTTTTTTCACCTTTTGCTAGTAACATTCTCATTGTCTCTCTTATCTATTCCGATAGTACTAAAATTATCCATTATCTCATGTTTCATGCTCTTTTTTTCACCTTTTGCTAGTAAGATTCTCATTGTCTCTCTTATCTATTCCGATAGTACTAAAATTATCCATTATCTCATGGTTCATGCTCTTTCATCTTTTGCTAGTAAGATTCATTGTCTCCCTTATCTATTCCGATAGTACTAAAATTATCCATTATCTCATGGTTCATGCTGTTCTTTCATCTTTGCTAGTAGATTCACATTGTCTCCCTTATCTATTCCGATAGTATTAAAATTATCCATTATCTCATGTTTCATGCTCTTCTTTCATCTTTTTTGTAGTAAGATTCACATTGTCTCCATATCTATTCCGATAGTACTAAAATTATCCATTATCTCATGGTTCATGCTCTTCTTTCATCTTTTGCTAGTAAGATTCACATTGTCTCCCTTATCTATTCCGATAGTATTAAAATTATCCATTATCTCATGGTTCATGCTCTTCTTTCACCTTTTGCTAGTAAGATTCTCATTGTCTCTCTTATCTATTCCGATAGTATTGAAATTATCCATTATCTCATGTTTCATGCTCTTTTTTCACCTTTTGCTAGTAAGATTCTCATTGTCTCTCTGATCTATTCCGATAGTATTGAAATTATCCATTATCTCATGTTTCATGCTCTTTTTTCACCTTTGCTAGTAAATTCTCATTGTCTCTCCTTCATCTATTCCGATAGTATTGAAATTATCCATTATCTCATGTTTCATGCTCTTTTTCACCTTTTGCTAGTAAGATTCTCATTGTCTCTCTTATCTATTCCGATAAATTAAAATCATCCATTATCTCATGTTTCATGCTCTTCTTTCACCTTTTTGCTCGTAAGATTCTCATTGTCTCATATCTATTCCGATAGTATTAAAATTATCCATTATCTCATAGTTTCTTGCTCTTCTTTCACCTTTTGCTAGTAAGATTCTCATTGTCTCTCTTATCTATTCCGATAGTATTGAAATTATCCATTATCTCATGTTTCATGCTCTTTTTTCACCTTTTGCTAGTAAGATTCTCATTGTCTCTCTTATCTATTCCGATAGTATTGAAATTATCCATTATCTCATGTTTCATGCTCTTCTTTCACCTTTTGCTAGTAGATTCTCATTATCTCTCTTATCTATTCCGATAGAATTAAAATTATCCATTATCTCATGTTTCATGCTCTTTTTCACCTTTTGCTAGTAAGATTCTCATTGTCTCTCTTATCTATTCCGATAGTATTGAAATTATCCATTATCTCATGTTTCATGCTCTTTTTTCACATTTTGCTAGTAAGATTCTCATTGTCTCTCTTATCTATTCCGATAGAATTAAAATTATCCATTATCCCATGTTTCATGCTCTTTTTTCACCTTTTGCTAGTAAGATTCTCATTGTCTCTCTTATCTATTCCGATAGTATTGAAATTATCCATTATCTCATATTTCATGCTCTTTCACCTTTTGCTAGTAAGATTCTCATTGTCTCTCTTATCTATTCCAATAGAATTAAAATTATCCATTATCTCATGTTTCATGCTCTTTTTTCACCTTTTTGTAATAGAATTCATTGTCTCATATCTATTCCGACAGAATTAAAATTATTCATTGTCTCATGTTTCATGCTCTTCTTTCGCCTTTTGCTAGTAAGATTCTCATTGTCTCCCTTATCTATTCCGATAGTATTGAAATTATCCATTATCTCATGTTTCATGCTCTTTTTTCACCTTTTGCTAGTAAGATTCTCATTGTCTCTCTTATCTATTCCGATAGTATTGAAATTATCCATTCTCCTCATGTTTCATGCTCTTCTTTCACCTTGTGCTAGTAAGATTCTCATTGTCTCTCTTATCTATTCCGATAGTATTGAAATTATCCATTATCTCATGTTTCATGCTCTTCTTTCACCTTTTGCTATTAAGATTCTCATTGTCTCTCTTATCTATTCCGATAGTATTGAAGTATCCATTATCTCATGTTTCATGCTCTTCTTTCACCTTTTGCTAGTAAGATTCTCATTGTCTCTCTTATCTATTCCGATAGTATTGAAATTATCCATTATCTCATGTTTCATGCTCTTCTTTTCACCTTTTGCTAGTAAGATTCTCATTGTATCCCTTATCTATTCCGATAGTATTGAAATTATCCATTATCTCATGTTTCATGCTCTTTTTTCACCTTTGCTAGTAAGATTCTCATTGTCTCTTTTATCTATTCCGATAGTATTGAAATTATCCATTATCTCATGTTTCATGCTCTTTTTTCACCTTTACATAGTAAGATTCTCATTGTCTCTCTTATCTATTCCGATAGTACTGAAATTATCCATTATCTCATGTTTCATGCTCTTTTTTTCACCTTTTGCTAATCAGATTCTCATTGTCTCTCTTATCTATTTCGATAGTATTGAAATTATCCATTATCTCATGTTTCATGTTCTTTTTTTCACCTTTTGCTAGTAAGATTCTCATTGTCTCTCTTATCTATTCCGATAGTATTGAAATTATCCATTATCTCATGTTTCATGCTCTTCTTTCACCTTTTTTGCTAGTAAGATTCTCATTGTCTCTCTTATCTATTCCGATAGTATTGAAATTATCCATTATCTCATGTTTCATGCTCTTCTTTCACCTTTTGCTAGTAAGATTCTCATTGTCACCTTATCTATTCCGATAGTATTGAAATTATCCATTATCTCATGTTTCATGCTCTTTTTTCACCTTTTGCTAGTAAGATTCTCATTGTCTCTTTTATCTATTCCGATAGTATTGAAATTATCCATTATCTCATGTTTCATGCTCTTCTTTCACCTTTTGCTAGTAAGATTCTCATTGTCTCTCTTCATCTATTCCGATAGTATTGAAATTATCCATTATCTCATGTTTCATGCTCTTCTTTCACCTTTTGCTAGTAAGATTCTCATTGTCTCTCTTATCTATTCCGATAGTATTGAAATTATCCATTATCTCATGTTTCATGCTCTTTTTCACCTTTTGCTAGTAAGATTCTCATTGTCTCTCTTATCTATTTCGATAGTATTGAAATTATCCATTATCTCATGTTTCATGCTCTTTTTTCACCTTTTGCTAGTAAGATTCTCATTGTCTCTCTTATCTATTCCGATAGTATTAGTATCCATTATCTCATGTTTCATGCTCTTCTTTCACCTTTTGCTAGTAAGATTCTCATTGTCTCTCTTATCTATTCCGATAGTATTGAAATTATCCATTATCTCATGTTTCATGCTCTTCTTTCACCTTTTGCTAGTAAGATTCTCATTGTATCCCTTATTCCGATAGTATTGAAATTATCCATTATCTCATGTTTCATGCTCTTTTTTCACCTTTTGCTAGTAAGATTCTCATTGTCTCTTTTATCTATTCCGATAGTATTGAAATTATCCATTATCTCATGTTTCATGCTCTTTTTTCACCTTTTGCTAGTAAGATTCTCATTGTCTCTCTTATCTATTCCGATAGTACTGAAATTATCCATTATCTCATGTTTCATGCTCTTTTTCACCTTTTGCTAGTAAGATTCTCATTGTCTCTCTTATCTATTTCGATAGTATTGAAATTATACATTATCTCATGTTTCCTGCTCTTTTCCTTTTTTGCTAGTAAGATTCTCATTGTCTCTCTTATCTATTCCGATAGTATTGAAATTATCCATTATCTCATGTTTCATGCTCTTCTTTCACCTTTTACTAGTAAGATTCTCATTGTCTCTCTTATCTATTCCGATAGTATTGAAATTATCCATTATCTCATGTTTCATGTGCTCTTCTTTCACCTTTTGCTAGTAAGATTCTCATTGTCTCTCTTATCTATTCCGATAGTATTGAAATTATCATTATCTCATGTTTCATGCTCTTCTTTCACCTTTTGCTAATAAGATTCTCATTGTATCCCTTATCTATTCCGATAGTATTGAAATTATCCATTATCTCATGTTTCATGCTCTTTTTTCACCTTTTGCTAGTAAGATTCTCATTGTCTCTTTTATCTATTCCGATAGTATTGAAATTATCCATTATCTCATGTTTCATGCTCTTTTTTCACCTTTTGCTAATAAGATTCTCATTGTCTCTCTTATCTATTCCGATAGTACTGAAATTATCCATTATCTCATGTTTGTCTCTTTTTTCACCTTTTGCTAGTAGATTCTCATTGTCTCTCTTATCTATTTCGATAGTATTGAAATTATCCATTATCTCATGTTTCATGTTCTTTTTTCACCTTTTGCTAGTAAGATTCTCATTGTCTCTTATCTATTCCGATAGTATTGAAATTATCCATTATCTCATGTTTCATGCTCTTCTTTCACCTTTTGCTAGTAAGATTCCTCATTGTCTCTCTTATCTATTCAAGTAGTATTGAAATTATCCATTATCTCATGTTTCATGCTCTTCTTTCACCTTTTGCTAGTAAGATTCTCATTGTCTGCCTTATCTATTCCGATAGTATTGAAATTATCCATTATCTCATGTTTCATGCTCTTTTTCACCTTTTGCTAATCAAGATTCTCATTGTCTCTTTTATCTATTCCGATAGTATTGAAGTATCCATTATCTCATGTTTCATGCACTTCTTTCACCTTTTGCTAGTAAGATTCTCATTGTCTCTGTCTATTCCGATAGTATTGAAATTATCCATTATCTCATGTTTCATGCTCTTTTCACACATTTTGCTAGTAAGATTCTCATTGTCTCTCTTATATCTATTCCGATAGAATTAAAATTATCCATTATCCCATGTTTCATGCTCTTTTTTCACCTTTTGCTAATAAGATTCTCATTGTCTCTCTTATCTATTCCGATAGTATTGAAATTATCCATTATCTCATATTTCATGCTCTTCTTTCACCTTTTGCTGATAAGATTCTCATTTTGTCTCTCTTATCTATTCCAATAGAATTAAAATTATCCATTATCTCATGTTTCATGCTCTTTTTTCACCTTTTGCTAATCAGATTCACATTGTCTCCCTTATCTATTCCGACAGAATTAAAATTATTCAATATCTCATGTTTCATGCTCTTCTTTCGCCTTTTGCTAGTAAGATTCTCATTGTCTCCCTTATCTATTCCGATAGTATTGAAATTATAATATCTCATGTTTCATGCTCTTTTTTCACCTTTTGCTAATGAATTCCTCATTGTCTCTCTTATCTATTCCGATAGTATTGAAATTATCCATTCTCTCATGTTTCATGCTCTTCTTTCACCTTGTGCTAGTAAGATTCTCATTGTCTCTCTTATCTATTCCGATAGTATTGAAATTATCCATTATCTCATGTTTCATGCTCTTCTTTTGCCTTTTGCTAGTAAGATTCTCATTGTCTCTCTCTTATCTGTTCAATAGTATTGAAATTATCCATTATCTCATGTTTCATGCTCTTCTTTCACCTTTTGCTAATCAAGATTCTCATTGTCTCTCTTATCTATTCCGATAGTATTGAAATTATCCATTATCTCATGTTTCATGCTCTTCTTTCACCTTTTGCTAGTAAGATTCTCATTGTATCCTTATCTATTCCGATAGTATTGAAATTATCCATTATCTCATGTTTCATGCTCTTTTTTCACCTTTTGCTAGTAAGATTCTCATTGTCTCTTTATCTATTCCGATAGTATTGAAATTATCCATTATCTCATGTTTCGCCTTCTTTTTCACCTTTTGCTAGTAAGATTCTCATTGTCTCTCTTATCTATTCCGATAGTACTGAAATTATCCATTATCTCATGTTTCATGCTCTTTTTTCACCTTTTGCTAAATGAATTCTCATTGTCTCTCTTATCTATTTCGATAGTATTGAAATTATCCATTATCTCATGTTTCATGTTCTTTTCACCTTTTGCTAGTAAGATTCTCATTGTCTCTCTTATCTATTCCGATAGTATTGAAATTATCCATTGTCTCATGTTTCATGCTCTTCTTTCACCTTTGCTGATAAAGATTCTCATTGTCTCTCTTATCTATTCCGATAGTATTGAAATTATCCATTATCTCATGTTTCATGCTCTTCTTTCACCTTTTGCTAATAAGATTCTGTTGTCTGCCTTATCTATTCCGATAGTATTGAAATTATCCATTATCTCATGTTTCATGCTCTTTTTTCACCTTTTTGCTAGTAAGATTCTCATTGTCTCTTTTGTAGCTATTCCGATAGTATTGAAATTATCCATTATCTCATGTTTCATGCTCTTCTTTCACCTTTTGCTAGTAATAAGATTCTCATTGTCTCTCTTATCTATTCCGATAGTATTGAAATTATCCATTATCTCATGTTTCATGCTCTTCTTTCACCTTTTGCTAGTAAGATTCTCATTGTCTCTCTTATCTATTCCGATAGTATTGAAATTATCCATTATCTCATGTTTCATGCTCTTTTTTCACCTTTTGCTAATCAGATTCTCATTGTCTCTCTTATCTATTTCGATAGTATTGAAATTATCCATTATCTCATGTTTCATGCTCTTTTTCACCTTGCATAGTAAGATTCTCATTGTCTCTCTTATCTATTCCGATAGTATTGAAATTATCCATTATCTCATGTTTCATGCTCTTCTTTCACCTTTTGCTAGTAAGATTCTCATTGTCTCTCTTATCTATTCCGATAGTATTGAAATTATCCATTATCTCATGTTTCGTACTCTTCTTTCACCTTTTGCTAGTAAGATTCTCATTGTATCCTTATCTATTCCGATAGTATTGAAATTATCCATTATCTCATGTTTCATGCCTCTTTTTTCACCTTTTGCTAGTAAGATTCTCATTTTTTATCTATTCCGATAGTATTGAAATTATCCATTATCTCATGTTTTGTGCTCTTTTCACCTTTTGCTAGTAAGATTCTCATTGTCTCTCTTATCTATTCCGATAGTACTGAAATTATCCATTATCTCATGTTTCATGCTCTTTTTTCACCTTTTGCTAGTAAGATTCTCATTGTCTCTCTTATCTATTTCGATAGTATTGAAATTATCCATTGTCATGTTTCCTGCTCTTTTTTCACCTTTTGCTAGTAAGATTCTCATTGTCTCTCTTATCTATTCCGATAGTATTGAAAGTATCCATTATCTCATGTTTCATGCTCTTCTTTCACCTTTTGCTAGCTAAAGTTCTCATTGTCTCTCTTATCTATTCCGACTAGTATTGAAATTATCCATTATCTCATGTTTCATGCTCTTCTTTTCACCTTTTGCTAATAAGATTCTCATTGTCTCTCTCTTATCTATTCCGATAGTATTGAAATTATCCATTATCTCATGTTTCATGCTCTTCTTTCACCTTTTTTATACAATAGATTCTCATTATTATCCCTTATCTATTCCGATAGTATTGAAATTATCATTATCTCATGTTTCATGCTCTTTTCACCTTTTGCCTAGTAAGATTCTCATTGTCTCTTTTATCTATTCCGATAGTATTGAAATTATCCATTATCTCATGTTTCATGCTCTTTTTTCACCTTTTTGCTAGTAAGATTCTCATTGTCTCTCTTATCTATTCCGATAGTACTGAAATTATCCATTATCTCATGTTTCATGCTCTTTTTCACCTTTTGCTAGTAAGATTCTCATTTGTCTCTCTTATCTATTTCGATGGTATTGAAATTATCCATTATCTCATGTTTCATGTTCTTTTTTTCACCTTTTGCCTAGTAAGATTCTCATTGTCTCTCTTATCTATTCCGATAGTATTGAAATTATCCATTATCTCATGTTTCATGCTCTTCTTTCACCTTTTGCTAATAAAGATTCTCATTGTCTCTCTTATCTATTCCGATAGTATTGAAATTATCCATTATCTCATGTTTCATGCTCTTCTTTCACCTTTTGCTAATCAAGATTCTCATTGTCTGCCTTATCTATTCCGATAGTATTGAAATTATCCATTATCTCATGTTTCATACTCTTTTTACCTTTTGCTAGTAAGATTCTCATTGTCTCTTTTATCTATTCCGATAGTATTGAAATTATCCATTATCTCATGTTTCATGCACTTCTTTCACCTTTTGCTAGTAAGATTCTCATTGTCTCTCTTATCTATTCCGATAGTATTGAAATTATCCATTATCTCATGTTTCATGCTCTTCTGCCTTTTGCTAGTAAGATTCTGCATTGTCTCTCTTATCTATTCCGATAGTATTGAAATTATCCATTATCTCATGTTTCATGCTCTTTTTTCACCTTTTGCTAAATAAAGTTCTCATTGTCTCTCTTATCTATTTCCGATAGTATTGAAATTATCCATTATCTCATGTTTCATGCTCTTTTTTCACCTTTTGCTAATAAGATTCTCATTGTCTCTCTTATCTATTCCGATAGTATTGAAATTATCCATTATCTCATGTTTCATACTCTTCTTTCACCTTTTGCTAGTAAGATTCTCATTGTCTCTCTCTTATCTATTCCGATAGTATTTGAAATTATCCATTATCTCATGTTTCATGCTCTTCTTTCACCTTTTGCTAATAAGATTCTCATTGTATCCCTTATCTATTCCGATAGTATTGAAATTATCCATTATCTCATGTTTCATGCTCTTTTCACCTTTTGCTAGTAAGATTCTCATTGTCTCTTTTATCTATTCCGATAGTATTAGTCATCATTATCTCATGTTTCATGCTCTTTTTTCACCTTTTGCTAGTAAGATTCTCATTGTCTCTCTTATCTATTCCGATAGTACTGAAATTATCCATTATCTCATGTTTCATGCTCTTTTCACCTTTTGCTAGTAAGATTCTCATTGTCTTTCTCTTATCTATTTCGATAGTATTGAAATTATCCATTATCTCATGTTTCCTGCTCTTTTTTCACCTTTTGCTAGTAAGATTCTCATTGTCTCTTATCTATTCCGATAGTATTGAAATTATCCATTATCTCATGTTTCATGCTCTTCTTTCACCTTTTGCTAGTAAGATTCTCATTGTCTCTCTTATCTATTCCGATAGTATTGAAATTATCCATTATCTCATGTTTCATGCTCTTCTTTCACCTTTTGCTAGTAAGATTCTCATTGTCTGCCTTATCTATTCCGATAGTATTGAAATTATCCATTATCTCATGTTTCATGCTCTTTTTTCACCTTTTGCTAAAAATAAGATTCTCATTGTCTCTTTTATCTATTCCGATAGTATTGAAATTATCCATTATCTCATGTTTCATGCTCTTTTTCACCTTTTGCTAGTAAGATTCTCATTGTCTCTCTTATCTATTCCGATAGTATTGAAATTATCCATTATCTCATGTTTCATGCTCTTCTTTCACCTTTTGCTAGTAAGATTCTCATTGTCTCCCTTATCTATTCCGATAGTATTGAAATTATCCATTATCTCATGTTTCCCTGCTCTTTTTTCACCTTTTGCTAGTAAGATTCTCATTGTCTCCCTTATCTATTCCGATAGTATTGAAATTATCCATTATCTCATGTTTCATTCTCTTTTTTCACCTTTGCTAGTAAGATTCTCATTGTCTCTCTTATCTATTCCGATAGTATTGAAATTATCCATTATCTCATGTTTAATGCTCTTTTCTTTTGCTATTAAGATTCTCATTGTCTCTCTTATCTATTCCGAGAGAATTAAAATTATCCATTATCTCATGTTTCATGCTCTTCTTTCACCTTTTGCTAGTAAGATTCACATTGTCTCTGTCTATTCCGATAGTATTAAAATTATCCATTATCTCATGTTTCATGCTCTTCTTTCACCTTTTGCTAGTAAGATTCTCATTGTCTCTCTTATCTATTCCGATAGTATTGAAATTATCCATTATCTCATGTTTCATGCTCTTCTTTCACCTTTTGCTAGTAAGATTCTCATTGTCTCTCTTATCTATTCCGATGGTATTGAAATTATCCATTATCTCATGTTTCATGCTCTTCTTTCACCTTTTACTAAATAAGATTCTCACGTCTCTCTCCCCTTATCTATTCCGATAGTATTGAAATTATCCATAATCTCATGTTTCATGCTCTTTTCACCTTTTTTGCTAGTAAGATTCTCATTGTCTCTTTTATCTATTTCGATAGTATTGAAATTATCCATTATCTCATGTTTCATGCTCTTTTTTCACCTTTTGCTAAATAAGATTCTCATTGTCTCTCTTATCTATTCCGATAGTACTAAAATTATCCATTATCTCATGGTTCATGCTCTTCTTTCATCTTTTTGCTAGTAAGATTCACATTGTCTCCTTATCTATTCCGATAGTATTAAAATTATCCATTATCTCATGGTTCATGCTCTTCTTTTCATCTTTTTTTGCTGAAGTAGAGTCATTGTCTCCCTTATCTATTCCGATAGTATTAAAATTATCCATTATCTCATGGTTCATGCTCTTCTTTCATCTTTTTGCTGGTAGAGTCACATTGTCCTCCTTATCTATTCCGATAGTATTAAAATTATCCATTATCTCATGGTTCATGCTCTTCTTTTCACCTTTTTTGCTGAATAAGATTCTCATTGTCTCTTATCTATTCCGATAGTAGTAAAATTATCCATTATCTCATGGTTCATGCTCTTTTTTCACCTTTTGCTAGTAAGATTCTCATTGTCTCTCTTATCTATTCCGATAGTACTAAAATTATCCATTATCTCATGTTTCATGCTCTTTTTTCACCTTTTGCTAGTAAGATTCTCATTGTCTCTCTTATCTATTCCGATAGTACTAAAATTATCCATTATCTCATGGTTCATGCTCTTCTTTCATCTTTTGCTAGTAAGATTCACATTGTCTCCCTTATCTATTCCGATAGTACTAAAATTATCCATTATCTCATGGTTCATGCTGTTCTTTCATCTTTTGCTAGTAAGATTCACATTGTCTCCCTTATCTATTCCGATAGTATTAAAATTATCCATTATCTCATGTTTCATGCTCTTCTTTCATCTTTTGCTAGTAAGATTCACATTGTCTCCCTTATCTATTCCGATAGTACTAAAATTATCCATTATCTCATGGTTCATGCTCTTCTTTCATCTTTTGCTAGTAAGATTCACATTGTCTCCCTTATCTATTCCGATAGTACTAAAATTATCCATTATCTCATGTTTCATGCTCTTTTTTCACCTTTTGCTAGTAAGATTCTCATTGTCTCTCTTATCTATTCCGATAGTACTAAAATTATCCATTATCTCATGTTTCATGCTCTTCTTTCATCTTTTGCTAGTAAGATTCACATTGTCTCCCTTATCTATTCCGATAGTATTAAAATTATCCATTATCTCATGGTTCATGCTCTTCTTTCACCTTTTGCTTGTAAGATTCTCATTGTCTCTCTTATCTATTCCGATAATATTGAAATTATCCATTATCTCATGTTTCATGCTCTTTTTTCACCTTTTGTATGGAGATTCACTCATTGTCTCTCTGATCTATTCCGATAGTATTGAAATTATCCATTATCTCATGTTTCATGCTCTTTTTTTCACCTTTTGCTATTAAGATTCTCATTGTCTCTCTTATCTATTCCGATAGTATTGAAATTATCCATTATCTCATGTTTCATGTCTTTTTTCACCTTTTGCTAGTAAGATTCTCATTGTCTCTCTTATCTATTCCAATATAATCGTCATCCATTATATAAATATTTCATAATGACTGACTTCCTTTTGCTCGTAGATTCTCATTGTGCTCTCCACTTATGTGTTTTCGATAGTATGGAATTAGTGCAGCTATCTCATGGTTCTTAATATTTGCACTTTTCTCTAAACAAGATTCTCATTGTCTCTCTTATCTATTCCGATAGTATTGGAAGTGATAATTTTATCAATGTTTGGTAACAACACTTTCACCTTTTGCTAGTAAGATTCATCAGCAATCTCTGCATCTGTTTCCATTGGTAGTATCAAATATCTCATGTTTCATGTATTTCTTTCACCTTTTTTCTCTTGAAGAACAAGATTATGCTGTTAATATCTCTTCTATCTATTCCATTAAATTAAGGATATCCATTATATTCTTGTCATGTTTCATGCTCTTTTTTCACCTTTTGCTAGTAAGATTCTCATTGTCTCTCTTATCTATTCCGATAGTATTGAAATTATCCATTATCTCATGTTTCATGCTCTTTTTTCACATTTTGCTAGTAAGATTCTCATTGTCTCTCTTATCATTCAGTGAGTCAGATTTGTCTTTGGTCTAATCCCATTGACAATAATATTTTTTTGTACTTCAAACAGCACATATAACGTAGAATTCTCAGCTGTCTCTTATCTATTCCGATAGTATTGAAATTATCCATTATCTCATATTTCATGCTCTTCTTTCACCTTTTGCTAGTAAGATTCTCATTGTCTCTCTTATCTATTCCAATAGAATTCAAGATTGTCCATTATCTCTCCATGTTTCATGCTCTTTTACTACCTTTGTAAATGGAGTCCACATTGTCTCCCTTATCTATTCCGACAGAATTAAAATTATTCATTGTGTTACTCATGTTTCATATGTACACATTTCTTGCTTGCTAGTAAGATTCTCATTGTCTCCCTTATCTATTCCGATAGTATTCAGAGCTATCCGTTATCTCATGTTTCATGCTCTTTTTTCACCTTTTGTAATAGCATTGATTTCTCATTGTCTCTCTTATCTATTCACATTAGTATTGAAATTATCCATTCTCTCATGTTTCATGCTCTTCTTTCACCTTTTGTGGTAGTTCTGTTAGACTGTCTTTCTACTTATCTATTCCGATAGTATTGAAATTATCCGATATCTCATGTTTCATGCTCTTCTTTCACCTTTTGCTAGTAAGATTCTCATTGTCTCTCTTATCTATTCCGATAGTATTGAAATTATCCATTATCTCATGTTTCATGCTCTTCTTTCACCTTTTGCTAGTAAGATTCTCATTGTCTCTCTTATCTATTCCGATAGTATTGAAATTATCAAATTATCTCATGTTTCATGCTCTTCTTTCACCTTTTGCTAGTAAGATTCTCATTGTATCCCTTATCTATTCCGATAGTATTGAAGTCATCTGTTGTCATGTGTTTCATGCTCTTTTTCACCTTTTGCTAAGGGTAAGATTTGTCGTTGTAATCTCTCTTTTTATCTGTTCAAAAAGTAGTGGAAATTACAATCGTATCTTCATGTTTCATGCTCTTTCCTTCTGCCTTACTTGGTAGGGTTTTAGCCATTGTCTCTCTTATCTATTCCGATAGTACTGGGGATTATCATTAGTGTAGTACCACAACTTCATGCTCTTTTTCACCCTTGCTAAATGGTTATAAATTTCGTATCTCTTATCTAGAACTGTTGGTGTTCAGGGATATCATTCATCTCATGTTTCATTCTTTTTCACCTTTTTGCTTTAATCTTGGAAGTTATCATGCGTCCTCTCTTATATTCCGATAGTATTGAAATTATCCATTATCTCATGTTTCATGCTCTTCTTTCACCTTTTGCTAGTAAGATTCTCATTGTCTCTCTTATCTATTCCGATAGTATTGAAATTATCAAGTATCTCATGTTTCATGCTCTTCTTTCACCTTTTGCTAGTAAAGATTCTCATTGTCCACCTTATCTATTCCGATAGTATTGAAATTATCCATTATCTCATGTTTCATGCTTTTTCACCTTTTGCTAGTAAGATTCTCATTTGTCTCCTCTTGTCTAATCCAGTAATTACTAAAATTATCCATTATCTCATGTTTCATGCTCTTCTTTCATCTCTTTTGCTAGTAAGATTCACATTGTCTTTCCCTTATCTATTCCGATAGTATTAAAATTATCCATTGTATTCTCATGGTTCATTGTTTCTTTCACCTTTTTGCTAGTAGGATTCACATTGTCCCTTATCTATTCCGATAGAGTTGAAATTATCGTAGATACTCATGTTTCAGGTAGCTCTTCTTTCATCTTTTGCTGGTGAGATTCTGGGCATTGTGAAAAAAAAAATTGCTATTCCGATAGTATTGAAATTATCCATTATCTCATGTTTCATGCTCTTCTTTCACCTTTGCTAGTAAGATTCTCATTGTCTCTCTTATCTATTCCGATAGTATTGAAATTATCCATTATCTCATGTTTCATGCTCTTCTTTCACCTTAGTAAGATTCTCATTGTCTCTCTTTATCATTTCGATAGTATTGAAATTATCCATTATCTCATGTTTCATGCTCTTTTTTTGCCTTTTGCTGGTAAGGTCCTCTTGATCATCTCTCTTGTCTGTTTCTGTCAGTACAGTATCCATTATCTCATGTTTCTCTGCTCTTTTTCACCTTTTGTAGTGAGATTCTCATTGTCTCTCTTATCTATTCCGATAGTATTGAAATTATCCATTATCTCATGTTTCATTCTCTTTTTTCACCTTTTGCTAGTAAGATTCTCATTGTCTCTGCTGTCTATTCCGATGGTATTCTGAAATTTTATCCGTTATCTCATGTTTAAATACTTTCTTTTTCACCTTTTGCTAAGTAGATTGTAAATGCTGTCTCTCTTATCTATTCCGAGAGAATTAAAATTATCCATTATCTCATGTTTCATGCTCCTTCTTTCTACCTTTTGCTAGTAAGATTCACATTGTCTCCCTTATCTATTCCAGTAGTATTAAAATTGTAATTATCTCATGTTTCATGCTCTTCTTTCACCTTTTGCTAAATAAGTTATGTTTGTGTAAATAATCTCTGGGTGATATTGAAATTATCCATTATCTCATGTTTCATGCTCTTCATACCTTTGCTAGTAAGATTCTCATTGTCTCTCTTATCTATTCCGATAGTGAAATTATCCATTATCTCATGTTTCATGCTCTTCTTTCACCTTTTGCTAGTAAGATTCTCATTTGTCTCTTATCTATTCCGATAGTATTGAAATTATCCATAATCTCATGTTTCACTCCTTTTTTCACCTTTTGCTAGTAAGATTCTCATTGTCTCTTTTATCTATTCCGATAGTATTGAAATTATCCATTATCTCATGTTTCATGCTCTTTTTTCACCTTTGCTAGTAAATTTCTCATTGTCTCTCTTATCTATTCCGATAGTATTATCCATTATCTCATGTTTCATGCTCTTCTTTCACCTTTTCAGTGATTCAACCTTGTCTCCTTATCGATCTCCGATAGGTATTGGGTGTATCCATTATCTCATGTTTCCTGCTCTTTTTTCACCTTTTGCTAGTAAGATTCTCATTGTCTCCCTTATCTATTCCGATAGTATTGAAATTATCCATTATCTCATGTTTCATTCTCTTTTTTCGCATTTTTAACTTATTAAGTTCTCATTGTCTCATATCTATTCCGATAGTATTGAAATTATCCATTATCTCATGTTTCATTCTCTTTTTTCACCTTTTGCTAGTAAGATTCTCATTGTCTCTCTTATCTATTTCGATAGTATTGAAGTATCCATTATCCATGTTCATGCTCTTTTTCACCTTTTGCTAGTAAGATTCACATTGTCACTCATATCTATTCCGATAGTACTAAAATTATCCATTATCTCATGTTCATGCTCTTTTTTCGCTGCTGCTAGTAAGTTTATAGGTATTATATGTACATCTTGTTCAGGTAGTGCTCGCAATTCATCATTATCTCATGTTCATACTCTTCTTTCATCTTTTGCTAGTAAGATTCACATTGTCTCCCTTATCTATTCCGATAGTATTAAAATTATCCATTATCTCATGGTTCATGCTCTTCTTTCATCTTTTGCTAGTAAGATTCACATTGTCTCCCTTATCTATTCCGATAGTATTGAAATTATCCATTATCTCATGTTTCATGCTCTTCTTTCATCTTTTGCTAGTAAGATTCACATTGTCTCCCTTATCTTTTCCGATAGTATTAAAATTATCCATTATCTCATGGTTCATACTCTTCTTCCATCTTTTACTAGTAAGATTCACATTGTCACTCATATCTATTCCGATAGTACTAAAATTATCCATTATCTCATGTTTCATGTATTTTCATCTTTTTCAGTAAGATTCATTGTCTCCTAATATATTCCGATAGAATTAAAATTATCCATTATCTCATGTTTCATGCTCTTCTTTCATCTTTTGCTAGTAAGATTCACATTGTCTCCCTTATCTATTCCGATAGTATTAAAATTATCCATTATCTCATGTTTCATGCTCTTCTTTCATCTTTTGCTAGTAAGATTCTCATTGTCTCCCTTATCTATTCCGATAGTATTAAAATTATCCATTATCTCATGGTTCATGCTCTTCTTTCATCTTTTGCTAGTAAGATTCTCATTGTCTCTCTTATCTATTCCGATAGTACTAAAATTATCCATTATCTCATATTTCATGCTCTTCTTTCACCTTTTGCTAGTAAGATTCTCATTGTCTCCCTTATCTATTCCGATAGTATTGAAATTATCCATTATCTCATCTTTCATGCTCTTTTTTCACCTTTTGCTAGTAAGATTCTCATTGTCTCCCTTATCTATTCCGATAGTATTGAAATTATCCATTATCTCATCTTTCATGCTCTTTTTTCACCTTTTGCTAGTAAGATTCTCATTGTCTCCCTTATCTATTCCGAGAGACTTAAATTTATCCATTATCTCATGTTTCATGCTCTTCTTTCACTTTTTGCTAGTATGATTCACATTGTCTCCCTTATCTATTCCGATAGTATTAAAATTATCCATTATCTCATGGTTCATGCTCTTCTTTCACTTTTTGCTAGTAAGATTCTCATTGTCTCCCTTATCTAATCCGATAGTACTAAAATTATCCATTATCTCATGTTTCATGCTCTTCTTTCATCTTTTGCTTGTAAGATTCACATTGTCTCCCTTATCTATTCCGATAGTATTAAAATTATCCATTATCTCATGGTTCATGCTCTTCTTTCATCTTTTGCTAGTAAGATTCACATTGTCTCCCTTATCTTTTCCGATAGTATTTAAATTATCCATTATCTCATGGTTCATGCTCTTCTTTCACCTTTTGCTAGTAAGATTCTCATTGTCTCTCTTATCTATTCCGATAGTACTAAAATTATCCATTATCTCATGTTTCATGCTCTTTTTTCACCTTTTGCTAGTAAGATTCTCATTGTCTCTCTTATCTATTCCGATAGTACTAAAATTATCCATTATCTCATGGTTCAAGCTCTTCTTTCATCTTTTGCTAGTAAGATTCACATTGTCTCCCTTATCTATTCCGATAGTATTAAAATTATCCATTATCTCATGGTTCATGCTCTTCTTTCATCTTTTGCTAGTAAGATTCACATTGTCTCCCTTATCTATTCCGATAGTATTAAAATTATCCATTATCTCATGGTTCATGCTCTTCTTTCACCTTTTGCTAGTAAGATTCTCATTGTCTCTCTTATCTATTCCGATAGTACTAAAATTATCCATTATGTCATGGTTCATGCTCTTTTTTCACCTTTTGCTAGTAAGATTCTCATTGTCTCTCTTATCTATTCCGATAGTACTAAAATTATCCATTATCTCATGTTTCATGCTCTTTTTTCACCTTTTGCTAGTAAGATTCTCATTGTCTCTCTTATCTATTCCGATAGTACTAAAATTATCCATTATCTCATGGTTCATGCTCTTCTTTCATCTTTTGCTAGTAAGATTCACATTGTCTCCCTTATCTATTCCGATAGTACTAAAATTATCCATTATCTCATGGTTCATGCTCTTCTTTCATCTTTTGCTAGTAAGATTCACATTGTCTCCCTTATCTATTCCGATAGTACTAAAATTATCCATTATCTCATGTTTCATGCTCTTTTTTCACCTTTTGCTAGTAAGATTCTCATTGTCTCTCTTATCTATTCCGATAGTACTAAAATTATCCATTATCTCATGTTTCATGCTCTTCTTTCATCTTTTGCTAGTAAGATTCACATTGTCTCCCTTATCTATTCCGATAGTATTAAAATTATCCATTATCTCATGGTTCATGCTCTTCTTTCATCTTTTGCTAGTAAGATTCACATTGTCTCCCTTATCTATTCCGATAGTATTGAAATTATCCATTATCTCATGTTTCATGCTCTTCTTTCATCTTTTGCTAGTAAGATTCACATTGTCTCCCTTATCTTTTCCGATAGTATTAAAATTATCCATTATCTCATGGTTCATGCTCTTCTTTCATCTTTTGCTAGTAAGATTCACATTGTCTCCCTTATCTATTCCGATAGTACTAAAATTATCCATTATCTCATGTTTCATGCTCTTCTTTCATCTTTTGCTAGTAAGATTCACATTGTCTCCCTTATCTATTCCGATAGAATTAAAATTATCCATTATCTCATGGTTCATGCTCTTCTTTCATCTTTTGCTAGTAAGATTCACATTGTCTCCCTTATCTATTCCGATAGTATTAAAATTATCCATTATCTCATGTTTCATGCTCTTCTTTCATCTTTTGCTAGTAAGATTCTCATTGTCTCCCTTATCTATTCCGATAGTATTAAAATTATCCATTATCTCATGGTTCATGCTCTTCTTTCATCTTTTGCTAGTAAGATTCACATTGTCTCCCTTATCTATTCCGATAGTATTAAAATTATCCATTATCTCATGTTTCATGCTCTTCTTTCACCTTTTGCTAGTAAGATTCTCATTGTCTCTCTTATCTATTCCGATAGTACTAAAATTATCCATTATCTCATGGTTCATGCTCTTTTTTCACCTTTTGCTAGTAAGATTCTCATTGTCTCTCTTATCTATTGCGATAGTACTAAAATTATCCATTATCTCATGGTTCATGCTCTTCTTTCATCTTTTGCTAGTAAGATTCACATTGTCTCCCTTATCTATTCCGATAGTATTAAAATTATCCATTATCTCATGTTTCATGCTCTTCTTTCATCTTTTGCTAGTAAGATTCTCATTGTCTCCCTTATCTATTCCGATAGTATTAAAATTATCCATTATCTCACGTTTCATGCTCTTCTTTCATCTTTTGCTAGTAAGATTCTCATTGTCTCCCTTATCTATTCCGATAGTTTTAAAATTATCCATTATCTCATGGTTCATGCTCTTCTTTCATCTTTTGCTAGTAAGATTCTCATTGTCTCCCTTATCTATTCCGATAGTATTAAAATTATCCATTATCTCATGTTTCATGCTCTTCTTTCATCTTTTGCTAGTAAGATTCTCATTGTCTCCCTTATCTATTCCGATAGTATTGAAATTATCCATTATCTCATGTTTCATGCTCTTCTTTCATCTTTTGCTAGTAAGATTCTCATTGTCTCCCTTATCTATTCCGATAGTATTAAAATTATCCATTATCTCATGGTTCATGCTCTTCTTTCACCTTTTGCTAGTAAGATTCTCATTGTCTCTCTTATCTATTCCGATAGTACTAAAATTATCCATTATCTCATGTTTCATGCTCTTCTTTCATCTTTTGCTAGTAAGATTCACATTGTCTCCCTTATCTATTCCGATAGTATTAAAATTATCCATTATCTCATGGTTCATGCTCTTCTTTCATCTTTTGCTAGTAAGATTCACATTGTCTCCCTTATCTATTCCGATAGTATTGAAATTATCCATTATCTCATGTTTCATGCTCTTCTTTCATCTTTTGCTAGTAAGATTCACATTGTCTCCCTTATCTTTTCCGATAGTATTAAAATTATCCATTATCTCATGGTTCATGCTCTTCTTTCATCTTTTGCTAGTAAGATTCACATTGTCTCCCTTATCTATTCCGATAGTAGTAAAATTATCCATTATCTCATGTTTCATGCTCTTCTTTCATCTTTTGCTAGTAAGATTCTCATTGTCTCCCTTATCTATTCCGATAGAATTAAAATTATCCATTATCTCATGGTTCATGCTCTTCTTTCATCTTTTGCTAGTAAGATTCACATTGTCTCCCTTATCTATTCCGATAGTATTAAAATTATCCATTATCTCATGTTTCATGCTCTTTTTTCACCTTTTGCTAGTAAGATTCTCATTGTCTCCCTTATCTATTCCGATGGTATTGAAATTATCCATTATCTCATGTTTCATTCTCTTTTTTCACCTTTTGCTAGTAAGATTCTCATTGTCTCTCTTATCTATTCCGATAGAATTGAAATCATCCATTATCTCATGTTTCATGCTCTTCTTTCATCTTTTGCTAGTAAGATTCACATTGTCTCCCTTATCTATTCCGATAGAATTAAAATTATCCATTATCTCATGGTTCATGCTCTTCTTTCATCTTTTGCTAGTAAGATTCACATTGTCTCCCTTATCTATTCCGATAGTATTAAAATTATCCATTATCTCATGGTTCATGCTCTTCTTTCATCTTTTGCTAGTAAGATTCTCATTGTCTCCCTTATCTATTCCGATAGTACTAAAATTATCCATTATCTCATGTTTCATGCTCTTCTTTCATCTTTTGCTAGTAAGATTCACATTGTCTCCCTTATCTATTCCGATAGTATTAAAATTATCCATTATCTCATGTTTCATGCTCTTCTTTCATCTTTTGCTAGTAAGATTCACATTGTCTCCCTTATCTATTCCGATAGTATTAAAATTATCCATTATCTCATGGTTCATGCTCTTCTTTCACCTTTTGCTAGTAAGATTCTCATTGTCTCTCTTATCTATTCCGATAGAATTAAAATTATCCGGCGTTGCTAGGGTGTAATGAAAGCTTTAAAACTAATCCATTGTCCTGGAGCTCAGACTCTTTGGACGTTAGCACAAAAAACTAAAAAACAATAGTTGTTTCCAGTTGAAGCGAAACTGTAGACTGAAAGAAAAATGAATGGATGTAAGTCAAATTTTTTATTTCCTGGTATCGATATCAAGAATGTTTTTCGTCGTAAACTGAATTTTGAAGGTTAAATAAGTCCTCTGAGTAAATGGCATCATGGCTGAGACTAAGAACTACAATTATACCTACTTTGAGCCAAACACGAAGCAAAAATTAAAATAAAATGGCTGAAAAAAAATACAGACATTCAGGCAGATAAACAGACACCCACACAAACATCTTGACTTATATATATATATATATATATATATATATATATATATATATATATATATATATTATCGATTTTCTGCACTATTGTAAGAACTGCAACCTTGAAACTTCTGGATATCGTTTCTTATGTCTTTATCTATTAGTGTACCAAATTTGATTAAAATTGGACCACTCCTTCTATCACCCGACTTTTTCGATTTTCGATATTTATCGGGGATACCTCGACACAAAACCTAGCTAAGAACACTAGCAGACCCTTATAGTACAACTGTATAAATTTTCAAGAAAATCGGTTCAGCCTTTTCGGAGTCTATAGGTAACGGACAGACACACACAGACACACACACACACATACGCACATAGAGACAAAGTTCCATTTATAAATAAGTTTAGACAGATTTCTCCTCCCTGATCGTCTTTTGTCATTTGCCGGCATGTTCTTATTGTCTCTCTTATGCCTTTCAATACACTCAATCGCAAAATCTACCGCTAGGAAGGCTGGGTCACTTTTTCGCGCCAGGAAGATTTTTCCGCCTGAATCCTTCTTTCACATAGACAAACCAACCATCCTACCGTGCACAGAATACTGTTGTCATATCTGGTTAGGCACCGCTGCTGTTTATATCAGGGTTCCCTACACGTTCAAAAAGAAAATCTGTAATCTAATTGGTCCAGACATAGCAGTTCGACTCTATCACTCTTCCCACCGGCAAAATGTGGCTTACCTCTCTCTCTTCTATAAATATTTCATGGCTTCTGCCCCGACGAACTTAAGTCACTAATGCCCCTACCACATGAGTTTACTCGTAAAACCAGACTTGCAGTTGGGTCACACCCATTCACAGTTAGATTAACCAAATGTAGCCGACAATTTTACTTCACAGGTTCTTTTCTCACACTTCCTGCCTGTGGAACTCTCTTCCATATTCGTGCTTTCCTGATGGCTACAACCTCCAGGAATTTAAATGCAATGTCAATACCCATCTCTTAACCACTTGACTCCAGTTCTTCCTACATCACCCTGTATATTTTTACTTTCTCTCTACCTTTGCAAATGTCATCACACCTGTATTCCCACCCTTCTCTTTCTTCTTTCTGGTTCGTCTTTCTCTTTACTCTCCTTCTATCTAATCTTTTTCTCTTATGTAGCCCCCTGCGCATCAGTGGCGTTACCGCCTTGCTTGGGGTGAAACGATTAAAAAATATATTTTTCTCTTTTACTTTTTGCTTTTCTGTTGTTTTCTTCTGTCTTTATTTCTCTTCTCTCGCTCTGTTCCTAATTCTTTCTTTTTGTTATTTACAGATAGAACACCCAATAGAAGGCCTAACGACCATTCAAGGTAGTGGGGTATTGAGTGAGATTTAAAGGGGTGCGAAGCGGGAAGCAAGAGAGTTTATGAGAACGAGGAGGATAGATAGTGGTTGCCACTTGACTTTATTCAACCAAGATTGTAGTCGTCAAGGAAGCATTCTCTCGGGAGAGTGTTCCACAAAGTAACAGTTCTGGGGAAGTAGTTGTCTGAGTGGAAATAAATATCAAATAAATACGGCATGGCGGATCCTAGCTGTGAAAGTCAGAGCTAGTAGCACTAAGGGATGTAGCTTGAACATTTATTAAAGTAATGGCGGTATAGTAGTGAAATTATAGTGAGGTTTAATCTGTGGGATAATGGTTACAGAGTAGAGAAGAATTTGTCATCCAAAATGCGTCTTTTGAACTCTGTTGTGGCTGGACAGTTCCTGGTTTGATTTGTAATACTGCAAGAATTTGGCATTTTATGGAGCGATACAAATTGTCAACTATTCTTCCAGCACCTTTTTTCGATATCACAAATTGATGCGTTCTATTTTAGATGGAGCTGAGTTTTAGCCCCAGTAGACGTTCTCAGTCAGAAAACCTATCTGATTCCAGTTATGAAGAGCTGTGTATCTAATATCGGTATTATATTATAATCTTAGACAGCAAGGTATATTCGTACCTAGAATAAAGTAGGAATATCGTGTATTGTTATTCATGCTTTCATCATGAAGAACAAGGATATCAATGGAGACAGGACTAACGACGTCATACAATCAAATATTGTATTCCTATTGAAAAAAGTTGTGATCTGCGATGAAAGAAATTTAAAAATAACTGAAAAAAAAGAATAAAAGAAGTTGAAGATAAAATAAACAAATGTCAGAATCTAATTAAACCTAGGTACGAGAACATCGTTAAAGGCTGGACGAGATTTAACGAGATTTAGCGAGATTGAACTTAAACTGGTCCAAAGCAAATCATATGTAATAGAACTATAAAAATCGCATTGTCTGAAATTCATGACACTTCGAGGAAATTCCATATATAAAGTGGTAGTTTTGTCTCATCAAAATGCGGTTTTTGTGTAAAAATCGGCACGTTTCACGATTGTTAAATTCAGAAAAGTAATTTTTGTACAAGCAAAGACGCACCCATGTCTGGTGTTTTCAGAACAGTATATAAAAAATATAGAGAAATATTAGTTTATATCTAATTTCTATCAAATATCGGAAACGTGATGATGTTAAAATTATACACTGATTTTTTTCAGAGCAGTTTCCTTTATTTGTCCTTATTCAATATTTAAGTACCTGGCAATTTGTGTATTGTAAACTTTTGGGGGGACCAATTCATTGCTTATTTATTTTTTTTCAGTGAACTGAACCAGGGAATCTTATAGATTTTGTCTATCAATGTGAATTGCGTAGCATCCTGGTAAAAGTAGAATATGTAAACATCATCGACTTATCACAGTTTAAATAGTTTCGTTCTTTAAGGCTGGCTATTTGCATGAACGTTATCATTACAAAGTCTCTCTATTGTGCTGGAAGTCGTAAGTTCGATCCCTGGATTAAGTACTGCAGAGATATATCAGCGGTGAAATCGCAGGCAGTTATGTTCGGCGGTAGCGAATGCGCAAAGAAAACATTTTGTCTTTTGCGTAAATTTTTTTATCGACATATATTACTGAAATTCTCCGTTTAAAGTTAACAATAGGAGAGATAGCAAAAAATGACAAAAATTAATAATAACTGAAAAGAACAAGAGATTGTGGAGAACCATGATCGACGTGAAGAGGCAAGACATAGAAAAATAAGATAGAATACGTAGTACTTTTCCACAAATGACTATTTTCAACTTGAAGGGACAAGTTTCTATTTGAACAATTCTTAATGCATTTAATGATGTTGTCATATCTGGTTGAATGCCCCTGCTATTCATCTGGGGGTCCTCGGATCTGCAATGTAATCAATTCCGACCTGGCAGATCGACTCCAGTGACTTTCTCACCGACGGTATGTGGCTCCCCTCTGTCTCTTTAAACAAATATTTTCACGGCTTCTTTTCCGAAGAGCTTAGATCACTGGTGCCCCCTCTACATAAATTTACTCTTACAACCAGAATGGCAACAAAATCCAACACTTTTACAGCCAAAACAACCAAATGCAGTCGCCACTTCTATTCCCACAGCTTTTTTTCTCGCACGTCCTGCCCGTGGAACTTCCTCCCGTATACTTGCTTCCTTGATAGCTACAATCTTCAAGAGTTTAAATACCACGTCAATTATCATCTTCTATCTCATTGATTTCCATCTTTCTATTATCCTTTCTCTGAAATACCCTGTATCTTATTCTCCCTTTTCGCTCTACTCTCACGCAACTCTCTTCACACCAGCATTCCCATCCTTCTCTTAACCATTCTCTGACACGTCTTGAAACCGGTTCCTATTTCTCTATGCTCTCCTATTACGTAACCTTTCATTCTTCTCAAATGTAGCACCCTCAGTGCACACCAGTGGCAGTACTACCTTCCTTGGGGGTGAAAAGATTATGAAAAAGACAAAAACAAAAAAAACATTAGCTAACACTTTATGTTTGGTTGTCAGTGGTGGTTACAGGAATTTTTCAAAAGTATAATTAGTTAGCGGATATGAGAAGGATTCGCACACAGATGTATATTGAGGGCATTTTGTGTCTGTCGTCTCTGCGTGAATAAGATGGTAACGCCTGTAAATGTCAACTAAAAGAAGATTAAAGTCAAGAATAATAAAAAAAATTATTTTTAATATTTACTACCAAACCGAAATTGTCTTCTTTTATTCTGCATTCTCTTAGAACTTCGGTGAACATGGCTGAAATGGCACCCAATCTTTTGTATTCCTAAGTGAAATTTGACGTTTTATCATATTTCTTGGATTCCTGTTTTGCCATCGTTTTTTGACTTATGCGATCGTACATTTTAATTGCAGCTAACGACCCTTTAATCTTTTGTTAGGAGAATGTTAATTATTTTACATATCTTTGTTAAAAGGGCAAATTCAGAGAATGATTCAGTTTACCAGTACAGTACTCTGAGGGTTTCTTTTTTGTATCCATTTTTTGTGATTGTTCTGTATTTAAAGTGACTGTTATTGATTAATCTTAATTTGGAAAATAAAAGTTAATTTGATGCCTTTAATTTAAAACAGATTCGCATTTGTAATACAAGACACATTTCATCAAAGTATATTTCGGTCTTGCCACAAAGACTATTGTATCCAGACAATCAACACAGAAAAACCATCCACTTATGACCTTTTTTTTTGTTTAAACGGTTCTAGCCGACATGCAGTTTGCAATGATATATTGGTAAGATAATGGTTAATTTCAGACTTAAAGATTGTAGTGGTCGAAAAATCGTCGTTTCCGATTCTGTTTTTTTACAATGTTGTTGACGGCTCAATAGAAACAAGAGATAATTACAGAATAGGAAATATAATTTATGCGTATACGTGGGGAGTTCCACAATGTAGAGGTTCGTGTGAAGAATCTATTCAAGTAGAACTTCCTTCTTACTAATGGAATACGAAGTGAATGGGGAAAATTCGTCCCACTGTCGTTGGCATACCTGATTTTAGCTGTGAATATCTGAACTGGTCGCCTACAAGCTTCGTAAACACTAATACTTTATCACTAGAAAGATAATGGCTGGCCATTTCTAGTTGATGTATAACAAAAGCAAAAACAAAACCCCAAAAAGTAAATACCCCCCACCAATCAAACAAATTTCATAATACTACCTCCTAACATCATTTTACATGAACTCTCAAAAAAAGTATCTCTCCCAAACACTGGAATCGTTATCACCACCCCCAAGATTATTGGTGATATTGTCAGTTTTAAAAAAGACACAACACACCAATTTAAATGCTGAAATTTACAAAATACATTGTCTACAGTGCAATAACGTATATATAAAGGAAACATCCCGAAATCTAAAATCGCGGATCTAAGAACATAAAAGAGACTTACATTTGGACATACGTTCCAACTCTCTTGTATTAAATTAAAACAATGAAGGACACAATTCTGATTTCTCAAATGCTAGTTTCATTCAAAAAGTACATATTCATAACATTACTACCAATTATAAATGCGATTAAAATATTAGATTACTTTTGCATGTTTGCATTTCATGAATATGTAATTAATGAATCCAAAATACTAACAGATATTATCAAATAATTTAATGACAGATCTTTATATTCGTAACATTGTAATATTGTTTTTTTCTATATGAACTAAATTCTATTTATTTCATAATTAGTTCAATTATGTTTTTCCCTATCTCCTCTATTAGTATCTATTTTTTCTCAGTATCATTTTGAATTACTGTATTATTATTATTTGTTTCATTAGTATGATTTGTTTTATTATTATTATTATTATTATTATTATTATTATTATTATTATTATTTACTATTATATATTACTCCTGCTTTCTCAGCTTTCTATTGCTCCTTTCTAACTAGTTTGTACTCCTCACTCTTTTCTAATTAATCTTTTTACAGTTATGTAGCCCCCTGCACATCAGTGACATTTCCGCCTTGCTCGGGGTGAAATGATTAAAAAAAGAAAAATTACTAGCAATATAGCCCAGCGTTGCTCGGGTGTAATAAAAGCTTTAAAACTAATCCATGGTCCTGGAGCTCAGATTCTTTGGACGTTGGCACGAAAGACTAAAAAACAAAGAGTTGTTTCCAGTTAAAGCGAAACCGTAGAGTGAAAGAAAAATGAATGGATGTAAGTCAAATTTTCATTTCCTGGTATCGATATCAAATAAGTTTTTTTCGTCGTAAACTGAATGTTGAAGGCTAAATAAATCCTCTGAGTAAATGGTATCATGGCTGAGACTAAGAACTACAATTATACCTACTTAGAGCCAAACCCGAAGCAAAAACTAAAATAAAAGGACTGAAAAAAAGACAGACATACAGGCAGATAAACAGACACACACACACAAATATCTTGCTTTATATATATATATATATATATATAATCGATTTTCTGCACCGTTGGAAGAACTACAACCTTGAAACTTCTGAATATCGTTTCTTATGTCTTTGTCTATGAGTGTATCAAATTTGATTAAATTCGGACCACTCCTTCTATAATCTGATTTTTTTCAATTTTCGATATTTATCGGGGGTACCTCGATTCAAAACCTAGCTAAGAACACTCGCAGACGCTTATAGTACAACTGTGTAAATTTTCAAGAAAATCGGTTCAGCCGTTTCTGTGTCTATAGGTATCGGACACACACACACACACAGACACACAGACACACGCAGACAAAGTTCCATTTATTAATAAGTTTAGATTGTATGTTACTTATTTAAATTGCTTAATTTTAGTATTGTAATATAGTATGATATTTATATATATGTTTTATATTTATGTATTATTACTTAATATTAAATATTTTAATACATATTATTTTATTAAAAATCTCTAACCATTAACATCTTATTTTTCAAAATTTATTCATTTATTTATAAACTAAGTTCGCTTAATACTTCTATACATTATTTTCGTTAGAATTTTAAACCGAAATATATTTCGTTTTATAATCCACACTGATAAACGCACTTATTTAGAGATGATTTATCTCATACACATACATTCATTTGTGGTTCTCTCATTTTATTTAAAAAAAATGTCTTTACATGCGTATACAATACTTGCTACATATATTGAATTGAAATGTATTTCGTAGCTGTCATCCACACATACTAATGTTACCGAAATATACACACACTTAATCTAAACTTATTTATAAATAGAACTTTGTCTCTGTGTGTGTGTGTCTGTGTGTGAGTGTCCATTACCTATAGACTCCGAAACGGCTGAACCGATCTTCTTGAAAATTTACACAGTTTTACTTTAAGCTTCTGCGAGTGTTCTTACCTAGGTTTTGTGTCGAAGTACCCCCGATAAATATCGAAAAGCGATAATCGAAAAAATCGGGTCATAGAAAGAGTGGTCCGATTTTAATCAAATTTGATACACTCATAGACAAAGACATAAGAAACGATATTCAGAAATTTCAAGGTTGCAGTTCTTACAGTAGTGCAGATAATCTATAAAAATATATATAAAAGGCAAGACGTTCGTGTGTGTGTCTGTTTATCTGCCTGTATGTCTGTATTTTTTTTCAGCACTTTTATTTTAGTTTTTGCTTCGTGTTTGGCTCAAAGTAGGTATAATTGTAGTTTTTAGTCTCAGCCATGATATCATTTACTCAGAGGACTACTTTAACCTTCAAAATTCAGTTTACGACGAAAAAACTTATTTGATATCGATACTAGGAAATCAAAATTTGACTTACATCCATTCATTTTTCTTTCAGTCTACAGTTTCACTTTAACTGGAAACAACTATTGCATTCTAGTCTTTCGTACCAACGTCCAAAGAGTCCTAGCTCCAGGACCATGGATTAGTTTTAAAGCTTTCATTACACCCGAGCAACGCCTGGCTATACTGCTAGATCGTCTATAGTTTAAACACAAATGACACGCATTATTCTTTACTTACATATACTTACATTCATAATAAATATATAATGTTTTTATTATACCGGGCACACACACTTAAACAAACATAAGATTTTCCTCTACATTTAATATTCATCCATTGCTTAATTGCACGTGACACATATCTGACCAATGAAATCATACCTCAATCAACATTTAAAATGATTTAAAAATATTTTTAAAAGTCTTTTAATTCCTTCGTCTTTAAAACATTTCTGAAGAAGCTTGTTAAAGGTGAACCATGTTAGATTAAATACACTTTTTCTTTTCTGTTCTTTACTTATTTTATTCATATATATATATATATATATATATATATATATATATATATACGTGTGTGTGTGTATGTGTATAATTTTCGCCAATGTATCCACAGATTGGTTTGCAAATACGCAGCAGAATAACGCGCACATTTAATCACAATATCTCTATAGCTGCATATATTTACGCAACACACGTCGGTATAGACGCCGGATGGAAAGCATCATACATACTTGTATAGATAAAATCCTTCAGCCAGCAAAGTTGTCAAGGAATGACTCCACGAACCGAGCTAATGAGCAAACCATTTCCGTAGCTACTTCCATTAGCCTCCCGACGCGGGTTCCTATCATTCTTCAACCTGCGCGTGAAGCCTCACAGCGCCAAAGCACTGTGTCGAGCAGAATGGTTCTGTAGCCGCAGGCATATTCAATCTCTGGCCAACTGCTGGTCATGGAAAGATCGGACAATCTCCCTGCTTACAACTGACAAATCGCTTCTGTTGGCGCTAACACAATTTTCCATTTGCTCAAAAGCAGGTTTCACCTGACTAAAATTACAATCCGTGCGGAAGAAAATATACTCTCTGTCGCCAGGCGTTCATTCTAAGTTTTTTTTTTATTTTTAATTCTGTTACACAGAGTTAGTCAGTTGATGAGGAGAACACCCAACAGTGAATCAATATTTATTCACCGAGTCACCGCAAATGGAAGTTATTGTTGTCTGAACTTCACATAGAGAAAATTAACTCGAAACTAAAAGAATTCATTTCAACAGAACTAAGTTTCTCGATAATAAAGACAGTAGCAAATGGAAGCGGTTTCAATTCTCGCCTGTGTGTCTTTGTTTTCAAACACAAGTTATAATGCAAATTAAATCCATACCTGTTATTTTTTAGAGTTGGAATTGTAATAGTTTCTTGTTTTATTCAATAGAACGAATCTCCTCAACTTTTTAATAATAATGCAGTAAATACTGTCATAACGTTGAATTAAACAATATATATATATATATATATATATATATATATATATATATATATATATATATACTACCAGTATATATATTGCTCGGGCGTAATAAAAGCTTTAAAACTAATCCATGGTCCTGGAGCTCAGACTCTTGACACGAAAAACGTAAGAACTACAATTATACCTACTTAGAGCAAAACCCGAAGCAAAAACCAAACGGCTGAAAACCTGATTTTGATCAGACCCGACTGGATATCGGGGTAACTATTTCCAATATCGCAGTCAAATAATTCATCCAAGGCTAAATAAAACAAAGTAAGTCCATGAAAACTTATCATACTCATCAGGAGTAAAATTGGAGAAAATGAGCCATAGACATTTCGAGGAATTCTCTGCAGATTTTGAAACAGTCCTAATAGACTTTCTCTTTTTCTATGTATTGACTCCAAGCCGGTTTAAAGTTCTGCATAAAGGTCTTCCTACAAAACCACGGAGCCCAACTTCAACCGGAAGACAGTCCGCTGTTGGTTAGACTTGCATTTCGCAACCAACTCCTGGTATTTTCCAAATGTTCTTTGAAACAATAAGAAAAAATAACGTCATAAGTTCAGAATTGAATGAGAGAACTCGCTAACATATTAGAAAATCTTTTGGCGTCAGGGAAAGGAGAACTATGGTGGATACTAAGTGTCATACATTTTTGGCAATATTGTTAAAGAAAGTGAATGTCTTTGCTGTTGGTGTTATTATTATTAATGATTATTATGTCATGAGTAAGCCATTTTCCTTTAATATAAAATAATTACGGTCGCATAGGAAATGTTGGCTTTAGATAGTAGATATTTTAACAAAATAAAGTATATTTATATTTTGGCACATAACAATTAAAGCACATTGCGGCTAAATTATTTCTGTGTATAACTAATGAAATCGGTTAAAATATGACGTTATATATTTTTTTATGTTCTTAAATATATTTATTTACATTTTTGAATTACCTACCAATAAATTGTAAGGAACCGTTTGCATACACACACATATGCATCTATCTATCTATCTGAATATATATATGCATATATATATGTATATATATACATATAATAACACAAACATGCATATACATATATCTATATCTATATATATACATATAATATATGAATATATATATATGTATATATATATATATATATATATATATGAATATATATATATCTGTATATATATAAATCTCTCTCTCTCTCTCTCTCTCTCTCTCTCTCTATATATATATATATATATATATATGAATATGTTTTAGAAAGAGCCGGGTTGAAACAGAAAGTAAATATTTATATCTCAAAGTGGGGACAACAATTTTGCTATAAAAAATATCTTAAAAGCCTAACCTAAAACTTAAAAATAAAGTAAAAACTTTTAGCACTTTTATATTCCGCCACTTCATGATTTTGTTTAAGGATTCCATAAAGTTTTATTTTATTTTCACTGTGCTGGAAACTCTCCACCTTATCTGAAATCAGAGTAGAAATGAATGAAATGCAATATTTTAATGCATGTGTAATGCAAGAAACTTATCAAATTCCGTGTAAACTTGAGCTGGATAAACATTTCTTTGCAAATGTTTAATTTATTTTTATTGTATTTTTAAGATTTTCGAATATTAAATACATCGCAATCAATTGCATCTCTAATATCAATAAGCAAAAAGAAACATTAAATTCTTACATAGGTTACACATGTACAGCATTTTGTCGTAGTTTGATTTTTCACTTTCAAAACTTATATCTCTTCGTGTGAATGTCTATGTATCACATTGCAAACAACCAAAATACAACGATTAACATAAGACAAATATTAGTTGGTAATAACGAAACACTAAACAGCACTTACTATGAGGAATGATGCTACAGTCTATTATTATTTTGCGAAAGAAATCTCCGAAGTAAATATCTTTCTTCAGAGAAGTCGATATTTTATATTTCATGTGCATGAAATCTTGAAGTTTTCATGAAGATCGTTTGTTTGTAAATATTCAAAGACCAACATTATATAATCGATATGTCGAAGATACGTTTGCGTTGTTTGGTGACAAACAAAAAGCGGCTAGGTTCTTTGATCAACTTGAGCCCTTCTACCTGTCTTCGAGGTTTACTGTAGAGAAGGAGAATGATTATTCCTTACTCTTCTGGGTTGACATTCTTGTTAAAATATCTGGTCATATTTGTTAACAATTTGATTCATAAGCCTACGTTTTCAATTATTTGTGCTAAAAAGTACAAAAATAACTTAGTAAATATATTGGTTTATTATTTGTTCGGACTGTTCTCCTCATCTTTATTGCCATGTTTACGACGATTCGGTCGTTGTACGCTCCAGACTTCTTCAGGTGCTAGAAATTTTGAACCGAACCCTTTATTTTAATCAATGGCGTTTATCATTCTCAGTCCTTAATACTTCCAGTAGTCATGTAGTTATCTCCCTTTAACTTTACTCTTTAAGTTATTCGTTCACTACTGGGATTGAACTAACAATTTTTTGGGTCACTGGAACTAACCAACAGCTTCTTCTGGGTCATGTGTTCTTGAGGACATCACTGTATGAATCCATAGGACTTATACGCCTAATGTCCCAGTAACCATTTTTATCAGAGCTCATATTGCAATCTTTAACGTTAATGATTTTCTAACACTCCGTTTGACTAGTTCCCATATTGTAGTCATTTCTATGCTTGTCCGGCTTGCGAGGTTTTTTGGCGTAGCACATGCGCGTATTCTTTAAGATTGCGAAGAGATTTTGACATAATTTAGAAAAGTGTTTTAGACTGTTAATTTTTTGAAGGTTAATTTTTTTCCTCAATTATGCTTAACCAAGGATAGTATATTTTTTTACAAAATAATATTGTTTGATTCCCTTGACTTAAATAAATATACAACCCTTTTTACCCAAAACACCCGACGCCATAACAGAACGTCCACCATATTTAACTGTTGAAACCATACATTCATCATTCAGTCTTTCTCTTGTCTTTTTGCTTATTACCAAAACGTCCGACATTGGACTCGTCTGCCCACAATATATTTTGCCACTTATTCAATGTCCAGTTCTTATGCATTTTGCATATTCACCCTCTGTAATAAGAGGTTTCTTGATGGTTATGCATCCAAATGAACCCCGCTGATCTAAGCCGATTTTCACAGTTCAGAGCAACATTGTTTGCTGTCGAGAGAAATTAAATTCGGCTGTCAGCTCTGGAGCAGTTTTCCTTCTTTTGCTCTCAATAGAAGTTGAGTAAAGTATTAAGAAACAGGACAATTTCGCTAGAAACTAGGAAGAGAGTACTAGATTGCTACGTGCTGTCCGTCCTTCAATATGGCAGTGAATGCTGGACAATACCATCAAAGATGAAGAAAAAACTGGAAGCAACTGAAATGTGGTTCTACAGAAGGATGCTGCGAATATCATGGATCGAGCATGTGAGCAATGATGAGGTCTTGGAAATGATGGAAACACAAAGGAAATTAATACTGAGTATCAGGAAGAGACAGCTGAAGTTCCTGGGACACGTAATGAGGAAGGAAGGCTTGGAGAATTTGATATTAACAGGCCAGATAGAGGGAAAAAGAGACAGGGGAAAGCAACGGATAACATATTTGAAGGACCTAATGAGGTGGATGACGGAACGAGGATTGCATGGTGTAACAGGAGAAGGCGTGCTCAGAACCACCATGGATAGGGAAAAGTGGAAGGCCATGATCGCCGACGTCCTGAAGGGACAGGGCACATAGAAGAAGAATCCAGTGTTAATTTTAAGCAGCAGTTGTCACTTTTGGAGCTCCAGTTTTTTTCTGCCAACATTTACGCCTGTTTCTAAGTATCTTTGCAACATATAGTGCACCTCGAGTCTGCAATTTGCTTTTGAGAGTCGATATCTTTGAATAGAATTTCAACTTTTGCCCTAACGCCAATTCTTAGTTGCATTGATTTTTCCATTTTCGGCAAATTTACTTCAAATTTAAAAATAAATGAAAATTTTGTAATGGAAATTTTTCCCTTAAAATGAGACAACTACATATCTTTTGTTTACAATATTTGTCAGTGTTGAATGAACATTTATAACTTGTATTAATATTTAACTGATTTAGAAATGTTGGTAATCTCAAAAAGTCTACCGATGGTTAATGGTAAAATAAAATGTAATATTTCTCCTACGAAATAAGAGCATATGTCAAGCATACATGACTTTTTTTTTTTTAATCATCTCACCCCAAGCAAGGCATTCCACTGCCACTATTGCGCATGGGGCTACATAGGGGAAGGTAAAGAGAAGGAGTGGATAGACATAGGGAATGTCAGGAGAAAGGTGACAGATGAGTAAGGATAGCGAGGATGAGGGTCGGGCAGATCGGAAGAGTGCTTGATAGAATGGGAGCAGGTTAGTGTGTTAGGAGGTGTGTATTGACCTTACATTTAAACTCCTGGAGATTGTAGCCGTCGGGGAAGCAATCGTTTGGAAGAGAATTCCGCAGTCGGGAAGTGCGAGGAAAGAAACTGTTGGAGTAGAAGTTACGGCTGCATTTTATCGGTTTCACTGTAAAAGGGTGGGATCTAGTTGCTAATCTAGTATCTCGTGCAAATTCGTATTTAGGGGGCACCAGTGATCTAAGTTCATCGGAGCAGAAGCCGTGGAATTATTTATAGAAGAGACACAGGGAAGCCACGTCTCGCCGGTGGGAGAGAGACTGCAGGCGGTCTGCCAAGTCGGTATCTATCACATTACAGACCCTCCTCTGAACCTTATCGAGAAGCCCGAGGAGAACAGCAGGGGCACCCGACCAGATATGGCAGCAGTATTCAATGCACGGGCGGATGGTAGATTTGTAAATGTGCAGGATAGATTTAGACGGAAAAAACTTCCGGGCCCTACACAGAGAACCGACTTTCATAGCAGCGGATTTAGCAATGGATTCGATATAGTCATTCCATTTGAGGTCCGCTGAAAGTGTGAGACCAAGGAGGCGTAGTGTTTTACTCTCTGGGAGGCAAGCCTGGTCCATGCTAATGGGAGGTAGGTGAGATTGTCGATGATGGTTAATTGACAGTAGCTTCGTTTTAGAAGCATTAAAATTTACTAGCCATTTCTTACCCCAGTCCAATATGGATTGGAGGTCTTTTTCAATCTCGGCTGCGAGTTTAGCTTTGACTTAGCGGATAAAAGCCTTCGTTGAACCCAGTGACTTGGCCCAATCAGTTGGGAGTTCAATACCTGGTAACAGTTGTGGCGAGCAAAACACTTAAAGAGTTGAATTAAATGCAGGTAACTAAGGCATTCGGGGCTGGCATGACTCATGGAACGAGAACAATCTATCTCAGTGATCAAAATAAAGGGTTCGGCTCAAAATTCCTCTCACCTGAAGAATGTCGGTGTGTACAACAGCCGAAACGTCGTGAATATGACATGAAAGATGACGGCAACATTCCGAACAATGTTAATATGGTAAATACCTCATCTCAGAAATATAAACAAATATATATATATATGAGATACCCAAATATATTTTTATACATCAGGATCAATATTGGAGAAAATGTATGACAAAGTGGAAAAAGTTCATCACATTAAATGTATTATGCACCAACGAGGGATGCTGAGAATTTATTTATTCAAAAAATCTTACC
This sequence comes from Ascarosepion bandense, assembly GCA_037127315.1. NCBI lineage: Eukaryota > Metazoa > Mollusca > Cephalopoda > Sepiida > Sepiidae > Ascarosepion > Ascarosepion bandense. Next base: position 9,883,461 of record JBBBDQ010029769.1, on the reverse strand, counting down.
AATTTCATTTACATTCGGGTCCGAAAAAACCCAAATCCGAAAGGTTTTTAGGTGATAACATAACTTGCTACGAACAGAAATTTTCAGAAAGCTTTGAGAAGTTCCCTAGGTGATGTGCAACTGTTGTACGTGACCTCATCTGTCATAGTGAGTTATCCATGCCCAGCTACGTAGCCTTCATTAGCGCCAATGTATTGTTAACTTCGTCACAGAAACACTTTCGTTCGTGGATTACTTTTTAGGTAATTCGTGATTAGTAAAGATACTATTAGAAATGTGAAAAAGTATTTCATTTATATATTTTATGTAAGTTGTAATGTTTTTTTTAAAAACGTACATAAAATAGAAATCATTATTTCTACGTGACATCTTATTTCTCCACTTAAAATCCATGTGGGCATTCCATGACTACGTTTATTATATTTATCTGTATACACACAACATTTATTAAGTTTAATATAAAACTACTGTATATTTTATTTATAAAAAACTTCATCCAAGTTATATGTATAAGCTGTGTGATCAAGTGTAAAGGGATATCATATTTATAGTTTGGTTCAAGTTGCCCCAATATTATAGATGCTATATACATATTAAATGACCTGTATTTTGGCATCACAACGTGGTGTGATAGTCAGCCAGCTTGTCTCATTAAAATCTATTACAACTGAGCAGGAAGTTGGATTCTCACTGGGTACCCTATACTTTGGACCTTGTGCTTAAAAAATCAATGCATAGCCTTTTTTTTAAAAAAATTTGGAAACAATCTGGAAATCGAAGCACTAGCGGTTCAAAGAATTTCAAAAAAATGAATATCAAACTCTATTCACCCCATATATATATATATATATATATATATATATATATATATATATATATATATATATATATGCTGGTGTCGATCTAAGACTTTAACTTCTTTTCTCCTTATACTGTTCTTTCTCCTATACTTTCCTTTTCTTTTTCTTTCTCTTTTTTCCGTTTATGATTTTTCTATACTTTTATTTTTCTTTCTTTCTATTGTTTTTGAATGGGCGAGGAAATATTTTTTGTAGATTACCATTACAAATATCTATTCTCGATATGGACACCTGAGTGTCTGTATGTGATTCTTTTCTGGATGATTTTGAATATTAACTGTCGTATCATTTAGGTCTGACGAGCAGCAATTTTTTGACTGCGAAATATGTATTACCCATGAAATTGTAGAATGTCTAATTTTTTTTCTAAAGAATATATATATATATATATATATATATATATATATATATATATATATATATATATATATATTTGATTAGCATGGTGTACCAATTGCATATATTATTATTTTATTGATTAATATGTTAATATGTGTTTCTTGAAATTCTATAACAATCATATGTCGATTGATTTTGTTCCCGGTTTTTGTGGATATGATCTTACCTGCAACAGTTTTTATTGCTTTCTAGAGATAATTTTGGTTTGAATATTATTTTCTACTTTTCATGTACATATCTTTTACTGGTTTACATTTGATAAATATTTCGAAAGGCGAGGGACCATCCATTAATTTAGTAGCTGTAGCACATTCTGTTAACGTAGGCAAGTTTCAGTTGTCAATAATCTAAAGAAGCATTGTCTTTCTTGAATAAACTCTTTAGTTTCTTGCTTGTTAAAATCCCAATGTGTGATTCATTAAAAAGACACCGTGTTCACAAACTTTAAATAATTTTCTAGATTTGTTTTAGCATCAGCTTTGATAGGAGCTATAGTTTTACTGCTGGCAATATTAGTTCAAACCATGTTATCTTTTATAGTGTCTTGGTTGACTATTTCAGAGAGGAAAACAACCACAAGTCCAGCCAGAAGATCCATTCACTATAGTTATATATTCGCAACTATCTTCCTGAATTCATTTACAATAAATATATATTGTTAGTCATTTTACTGTAAACATGTATTATTAGCAACTTTACTATAAATATCTACTTTTGGAATTTTTTTTTAAATATAAAAATATATTTTTATACATTCATAGTGTTTTGTTTTTGTTTCAGGGTTTACTATTTGCCCATAACTGGGACTCTAACAGGTGCTACTACCACAGTTATATTCCATTAATAAGAAGGAAGTTCTATTAAAACTGATTATTCCCCACAAAAAGTGAATTCATACTGTTTCATTTTAGTTACATTTTCTCAGTGTGATGGTTATTTAAAACGAACGTGCCGCGCCGTCAAAAATTACGGCAAAATATTCATATCGTTATGCCATCTAAAAGGACAGCAATATATGTATTGTTGTACCTACTACTGAGTAACTTAAATTAAGACATAAGAAAAAAAAGTAAAAAATCTCACTGAGCGTGACAGGAGAGACCTATATGTAAGAAATATCAACACATAATTAAACGGTTATAAATTTTGAATTTATTTCGGCAGTTGTAAAAATTACGCACTGATTTGTCAAACTCATGTTGCATTTAACTCAGAATATTCAAAAAATATTTCGCACAGAGAGGAAATACGGTTAAGTAAAGGATAGAGGTGTATACAGTTAAACATTGTAACACCAATGCAGGAAGCGTCACAAAACTAAGGACAAATACACCAGATCACATACGCAGAAAAAAAATAATTAACGGAAATATATGTACAAACACAAAACAGGAGCATAAATATAAACATACACAAATTAAGCCCACACAAACATATAATTATAAGAGGCCATACATATATGCACACGATGATAACACAAAACAGGAGCATACATATAAACATACAAAAATTAAGCACACACAAAAATATAATTATAAGAGGCCATACATATATGCACACGATGATAACACAAAACAGGAGCATAGATATAAACATACAAAAATTAAGCACACACAGACATATAATTATAAGACGCCATATATATATGCACACGATGATGACACAAAACAGGAGCATAGATATAAACATACACAAATTATGCACACACAGACATATAATTATAAGAGGCCATACATATATGCACACGATGATGACACAAAACAGGAGCATAGATATAAACATACACAAATTATGCACACACAGACATATAATTATAAGAGGCCATACATATATGCACACGATGATAACACAAAACAGGAGCATACACATAAACATACAAAAATTAAGCACACACAGACATATAATTATAAGAGGCCATACATATATGCACACGATGATAACACAAAACAGGAGCATAGATATAAACATACACAAATTATGCACACACAGACATATAATTATAAGAGGCCATACATATATGCACACGATGATGACACAAAACAGGAGCATAGATATAAACAAACACAAATTATGCACACACAGACATATAATTATAAGAGGCCATACATATATGCACACGATGATGACACAAAACAGGAGCATAGATATAAACATACACAAATTATGCACACACAGACATATAATTATACGAGGCCATACATGTATGCACACGATGATGACAGAAAACAGGAGCATAGATATAAACATACAAAAATTATGCACACACAGACATATAATTATAAGAGGCCATACATATATGCACACGATGATGACACAAAACAGGAGCATAGATATAAACATACACAAATTATGCACACACAGACATATAATTATAAGAGGCCATACATATATGCACACGATGATGACACAAAACAGGAGCATAGATATAAACAAACACAAATTATGCACACACAGACATATAATTATAAGAGGCCATATATTATGCACACGATGATGACACAAAACAGGAGCATAGATATAAACATACACAAATTATGCACACACAGACATATAATTATAAGAGGCCATACATATATGCACACGATGATGACACAAAACAGGAGCATAGATATAAACAAACACAAATTATGCACACACAGACATATAATTATAAGAGGCCATACATATATGCACACGATGATGACAAAAAACAGGAGCATAGATATAAACATACACAAATTATGCACACACAGACATATAATTATAAGAGGCCATACATATATGCACACGATGATGACACAAAACAGGAGCATAGATATAAACAAACACAAATTATGCACACACAGACATATAATTATAAGAGGCCATACATATATGCACACGATGATGACACAAAACAGGAGCATAGATATAAACATACACAAATTATGCACACACAGACATATAATTATAAGAGGCCATACATATATGCACACGATGATGACACAAAACAGGAGCATAGATATAAACATACACAAATTATGCACACACAGACATATAATTATAAGAGGCCATACATATATGCACACGATGATGACACAAAACAGGAGCATAGATATAAACATACACAAATTATGCACACACAGACATATAATTATACGAGGCCATACATATATGCACACGATGATGACAGAAAACAGGAGCATAGATATAAACATACAAAAATTATGCACACACAGACATATAATTATAAGAGGCCATACATATATGCACACGATGATGACACAAAACAGGAGCATAGATATAAACATACACAAATTATGCACACACAGACATATAATTATAAGAGGCCATACATATATGCACACGATGATGACACAAAACAGGAGCATAGATATAAACAAACACAAATTATGCACACAGAGACATATAATTATAAGAGGCCATATATTATGCACACGATGATGACACAAAACAGGAGCATAGATATAAACATACACAAATTATGCACACACAGACATATAATTATAAGAGGCCATACATATATGCACACGATGATGACACAAAACAGGAGCATAGATATAAACAAACACAAATTATGCACACACAGACATATAATTATAAGAGGCCATACATATATGCACACGATGATGACACAAAACAGGAGCATAGATATAAACATACACAAATTATGCACACACAGACATATAATTATAAGAGGCCATACATATATGCACACGATGATGACACAAAACAGGAGCATAGATATAAACATACACAAATTATGCACACACAGACATATAATTATAAGAGGCCATACATATATGCACACGATGATAACACAAAACAGGAGCATACACATAAACATACAAAAATTAAGCACACACAGACATATAATTATAAGAGGCCATACATATATGCACACGATGATAACACAAAACAGGAGCATACATATAAACATACAAAAATTAAGCACTCACAAAAATATAATTATAAGAGGCCATACATCTATGCACACGATGATAACACAAAACAGGAGCATACATATAAACATACAAAAATTAAGCACACACAAAAATATAATTATAAGAGGCCATACATATACGCACACGATGATAACACAAAACAGGAGCATAGATATAAACAAACACAAATTAAGCACACACAGACATATAATTATAAGAGGCCATACATATATGCACACGATGATAACACAAAACAGGAGCATACATATAAACATACAAAAATTAAGCACACACAAAAATATAATTATAAGAGGCCATACATATATGCACACGTGATGACACAAAACAGGAGCATAGATATAAACAAACACAAATTATGCACACACAGACATATAATTATAAGAGGCCATACATATATGCACACGATGATGACACAAAACAGGAGCATAGATATAAACATACACAAATTATGCAAACACAGACATATAATTATACGAGGCCATACATATATGCACACGATGATGACAGAAAACAGGAGCATAGATATAAACATACAAAAATTATGCACACACAGACATATAATTATAAGAGGCCATACATATATGCACACGATGATGACACAAAACAGGAGCATAGATATAAACATACACAAATTATGCACACACAGACATATAATTATAAGAGGCCATACGTATATGCACACGATGATGACAAAAAACAGGAGCATAGATATAAACAAACACAAATTATGCACACACAGACATATAATTATAAGAGGCCATATATTATGCACACGATGATGACACAAAACAGGAGCATAGATATAAACATACACAAATTATGCACACACAGACATATAATTATAAGAGGCCATACATATATGCACATGATGATGACACAAAACAGGAGCATAGATATAAACAAACACAAATTATGCACACACAGACATATAATTATAAGAGGCCATACATAAATGCACACGATGATGACACAAAACAGGAGCATAGATATAAACATACACAAATTATGCACACACAGACATATAATTATAAGAGGCCATACATATATGCACACGATGATGACAGAAAACAGGAGCATAGATATAAACATACAAAAATTATGCACACACAGACATATAATTATAAGAGGCCATACATATATGCACACGATGATGACACAAAACAGGAGCATAGATATAAACATACACAAATTATGCACACACAGACATATAATTATAAGAGGCCATACATATATGCACACGATGATAACACAAAACAGGAGCATAGATATAAACATACACAAATTATGCACACACAGACATATAATTATAAGAGGCCATACATATATGCACACGATGATGACACAAAACAGGAGCATAGATATAAACATACACAAATTATGCACACACAGACATATAATTATAAGAGGCCATACATATATGCACACGATGATGACACAAAACAGGAGCATAGATATAAACAAACACAAATTATGCACACACAGACATATAATTATAAGAGGCCATACATATATGCACACGATGATGACACAAAACAGGAGCATAGATATAAACATACACAAATTATGCACACACAGACATATAATTATAAGAGGCCATACATATATGCACACGATGATGACACAAAACAGGAGCATAGATATAAACATACACAAATTATGCACACACAGACATATAATTATACGAGGCCATACATATATGCACACGATGATGACAGAAAACAGGAGCATAGATATAAACATACAAAAATTATGCACACACAGACATATAATTATAAGAGGCCATACATATATGCACACGATGATGACACAAAACAGGAGCATAGATATAAACATACACAAATTATGCACACACAGACATATAATTATAAGAGGCCATACATATATGCACACGATGATGACACAAAACAGGAGCATAGATATAAACATACACAAATTATGCACACACAGACATATAATTATAAGAGGCCATACATATAAGCACACCATGATGACCCAAAACAGGAGCATAGATATAAACATACACAAATTATGCACACACAGACATATAATTATAAGAGGCCATATATTATGCACACGATGATGACACAAAACAGGAGCATAGATATAAACATACACAAATTATGCACACACAGACATATAATTATAAGAGGCCATACATATATGCACACGATGATGACACAAAACAGGAGCATAGATATAAACAAACACAAATTATGCACACACAGACATATAATTATAAGAGGCCATACATATATGCACACGATGATGACACAAAACAGGAGCATAGATATAAACATACACAAATTATGCACACACAGACATATAATTATAAGAGGCCATACATATATGCACACGATGATAACACAAAACAGGAGCATACACATAAACATACAAAAATTAAGCACACACAGACATATAATTATAAGAGGCCATACATATATGCACACGATGATAACACAAAACAGGAGCATACATATAAACATACAAAAATTAAGCACTCACAAAAATATAATTATAAGAGGCCATACATCTATGCGCACGATGATAACACAAAACAGGAGCATACATATAAACATACAAAAATTAAGCACACACAAAAATATAATTATAAGAGGCCATACATATACGCACACGATGATAACACAAAACAGGAGCATAGATATAAACAAACACAAATTAAGCACACACAGACATATAATTATAAGAGGCCATACATATATGCACAAGATGATAACACAAAACAGGAGCATACATATAAACATACAAAAATTAAGCACACACAAAAATATAATTATAAGAGGCCATACATATATGCACACGATGATAACACAAAACAGGAGCATACATATAAACATACAAAAATTAAGCACACACAAAAATATAATTATAAGAGGCCATACATATATGCACACGATGATAACACAAAACAGGAGCATAGATATAAACATAAAAAAATTAAGCACACACAGACATATAATTATGAGAGGCCATACATATATGCACACGATGATAACACAAAACAGGAGCATAGATATAAACATACAAAAATTAAGCACACACAGACATATAATTATAAGAGGCCATACATATGTGCACACGATGATGACACAAAACAGGAGCATAGATATAAACATACACAAATTATGCACACACAGACATATAATTATAAGAGGCCATACATATATGCACACGATGATGACACAAAACAGGAGCATAGATATAAACATACACAAATTATGCACACACAGACATATAATTATAAGAGGCCATACATATATGCACACGATGGTGACACAAAACAGGAGCATAGATATAAACAAACACAAATTATGCACACACAGACATATAATTATAAGAGGCCATACATATATGCACACGATGATGACACAAAACAGGAGTATAGATATAAACATACACAAATTATGCACACACAGACATATAATTATAAGAGGCCATACATATATGCACACGATGATGACACAAAATTAATAATAAAAATAAGCAAATTAAAGAAGAGAAATAAATAAAAATAGTAAAAATGAAATATACAAAAAGGGACTTTATATTTATTTACAGTGACAAATTATTAGCAAAAGAAAAAAAATTTAAAAAAATTGTTGAAAGAGTAAAAATGATAATTAAATATTGTCAAAAAAAACTATTATACAAAAATAAGAAAAGAGATTCATAAAGAAAAAGTTTCACATAATGAACATGAAGACAAAAACTCGTTATAAAAATATTTTTTGAATAAAAGACAAAAAGAAAAATTAAAAGAGAAATACAAAGAAAAAAAAAGTCAATATAGAAAAAAAGCAAAAATTAAATACAATCACAAGTGGTTATCTATCACAAAAACTACAAGTTTTAAATATAATAAAAATATCGATAATAATAATAAAAGCAATGATGATGATGATAATAATAATAATAAAGTAAAAATAAAATATCAGATTCACAAGAGGGAAAGAACAGAAGAATTTGCTACAAAATTATTAATAGGGAAAAAAATTATAATCCTACAAAACAGGTAATTTAAATCTAATTTTGTGACGACATTAAAAAATTATTTCATTCCGTTGGTTTAGAAGCTGGTTATTACGACTAAAATTAATTTTACTTATTTTTCATATATATATATATATATATATATATAAAGAGAGTGAAAGAGAGAGAGAGTATGAGAGAGAGAGCAAGAGAGAGAGTGTGCGTACTGTAGAAGAAGGTAGATTTTATAAGCAGTAGAAGGTAGATTTTATAAACAGTAGCCAACAGTAAACGGCTGCTGGCGGTTGCTTACATTCTATAAATAACACGCTATAAAATTTAGGTTATATATATATATATTCTTCATTACTCGACGATATAATTATTGCAAACAAATAATATGATAAAGCACTGTTAAAGAGCAAACACGCTGCAAAATCTTTCCTAATTTGTAGTAAAGTATAATAACTGTTAATAAAGAGAATGAACTGAATCAACGCACACTATTGTCTCTTGAAAGAACTGAGCCGACGCTGCGCTGCCTCTTTATTCTCGCCTCAAAAGCGTAACAGAAGAGAAATATATATGCACAACGTTTTTATTATAATATACAGGATTAGTAGCTTGTTTGCTTCGATATCTTTTGATAACTGTTTTAATATCCTACACTTTTTCAGTTTGTTTACACACGCAACGCCAGATTATCTAACTATTCTCCAGTTCTTCTTAACATGTTCATTTTACTTATTATTCTTGTAATTTTTCTTAAATATCTTTTGGCGCCAGTTTTTCTTTTTTTTTTCATCTTGTCAATGTTTTCAATTTTTTTTAATTGTTCTCTTATATTCCAGATTTATGTTCGCATCATTCAATAACATTATCATCTCTTATCAATGTCAATAACTATATTTATATTTATTTACGGCGTAGTAAACAATACCCGAAATGTGTGACAAATAAACTACCAATATGGCTAATAAAAATCCTTAGCTGAAATCTATTTTTATACATGATTCGAAGAGAGTTCACGAAATATTGATGCAGGAGATAAAGGAAATATATTTTTGGTTATTGTTTTGTTGTTTTTATCATTATGACAGCCTTGTTGAAAAGTCTCTTTTTACTCAATCGAAATCCAAATCTTAATGAGGGATGAAAAAGATGTCGAATCAAGTGAAAAAGAACTGTGGAAATCATATGGTATTTTTTATTTTATCTTGTGGCTGCTGCATGACATGCTTAAAAAACACGGAGATTTATTCCCAAGCAAATTTTCTTTCTCGTCGTCTGGACAGACATCAAACACAGCGTGAAGATACTAAGGACGCTACCAATAATCATCAATAATAAAAACATATCGGAGCATTGGCGACAAATCGAGATGGCAACATGAAAATAGCAATAAGAGAAGAATCAATAATACTCAGGTACCAGATTCATACACACCTTATATCCTCCTTAGTTTTTAGGGCTCATGAGCTACTCAAGGTAGAGTTTGTTGCATGAACATAAGCGGAAGCGATAAATAAACAGTTTATGGGGATATTTAGAAAAGATAACGGATGTCCATGGATTTGAAGATCGTTGTGATCGGGGAAGCATCTAATGGCGAGTTTGTTTAAAGAACTAGCGGTTTTTGGGAAGAATCTGTTCTAATGGAACATTTTTCTTATTAATGGAATATGACACGAGGTGGTAGCACCTGTTAGGGTCCCAGCTATGAGCAAATAGTAAGCACGGAAACAGAAACAAAACACTATGAAAATATAAAAATGCATTTTTATATTAAAAAATTACCAACAGTAGATATTTATAATAAAGCGACTAACAATACATATTTGTAATAAAATGACCAACAATACATATGTATAGTAAAACGACCAACAATACATATTTATAATAAAACGACCAAAATTACATATTTATAGTAAAATGACCAATAATACATATGCATAGTAAAGCGACCAACGAAACATGTTAAAAGTGAAATGACCAACAATACATATTTATAGTGAAATGGCCAAAAATACTTATTTAAAATAAAATGACCAACAATGCATATTTATAGTAAAATGACTAGCAAAACATTTCGTACTAAAAATTACCAACAATACTTTTATAACCAGTATAACACAATCCCCGTATGTATCCGAGCCAACCCTTCCTGAAACACGTCTAATTCGCCCACGCTGTGTCTGTTTGATCGCTGAGCGGCCAAGGTAGGACTACCTGTCATCAACTGGCTCGGTTAGTTCAGACTTGCGAGGGGACTGTATATAGTTTCCTGGTTCCCGGTAGTCAGTGAACGGAATATAACCAGTACAACACGACAATGAAACGAATGCAGATTTATATATATTTGCATCCAGTTTTTGTACCCACTATAAACAGGTTCAAATATAGGTGACGCACAAATTAACTAGCTGGTATTTAGGTATCACACTTCACTCGTAGCAATAATTTTCTCGAAAGCGATGACTTGTTCTGTCGGTTTACAGCTTGGCGATTTCAGACTGACCGTCTTCTGTAGTATCACCAGCCTAATTCAACTAATTTCTTCCACTTGGATTTTATTGAAAAGGCACAAAAGCGGGAAGGTAAAGTTAGCTACAGGGAATTCAGTTTTCTCTCTCTGTGTAAGTCATATCAGATCGAAGTGAAAATAATATCAATTTCGACTGAGTCTTTAGCCCTTCACCGCTTAGGAGAGAAACTTTCCCTCTCTATTGCTTGCTTATCAGGTAACCAAAGACAGGAAATTGCAATCGTCTAAACAGGATGACAATATTATGTCCACGGTCCACCTACACAGATTCGTTTACTTTTACCGACAAAAGTAAATGTATTTTTCTCATTCTATTAAATTTTAGAGAATTTTTTTCTCAGAGTTTTAATCAATAAAAATTTAATACCAGCCATATGGAAATAGGGTTACGCCTGTAAAACATTTATTTAGTAGAAGATATACAATTGCTATTTAGTTGAAGCCATAAAATGTTATTCAAAATATTAAGATTTCGGCATTAAATAACCCATAGAGGTGTTCATATGCCGCTAAACAAAATGAACCAACCCCCCAACAAACAAAGTAGCAAGGCAATCGTATATATATATATATATATATATATATATATATATATATATATATATATATATATAAGACTTCTAAAATTAAAATCGATGTTTGATTTTCTCTCTGGGATCTATATAACAGATCTTTTTACATATTTTAAAGAGTAATTATGTAAGTAGCAATAGTTATGTATTTGATAGAGTTTTATTTTTTTAATTTTTATTTGTGTTGTCCGTGTAGATGAACAAATGAACATTCTACATGGAAGTAAAGATTTTACCAAACTGTAAATTTTGAGAATATCGACTAGCATGCATATCCATCAGCCTATCCACTTCCTTTCGACACAATGTCAATTGGTTCCAACAGTATTCTGGATAATCAAAGATTATCCATGGTTGTTGACAACCATAATATTTTTTCCAGTATCTGCGCTCTACATCTAACAATCCTAGTTTTTCATTCAGTTTTATTTCTCTTAAACTGGTAGCTAACAACGGCTACAGAGGTCAGTATACCATCCTATTTGGCTCATAGGAGAGATTAATTAATGCCTTTACCATGGGTATTTATTTGAAAATGAATGCAACGAAATCATCCGAAATTCGAACTCGGTTTGCAGGTTTCTCGTTGCAGACCGCTAATCGTTACACAATAGAACCATACTGTAACCAGGTTAAAATTGGCAAACACTCTTTAGAATATCCATTAGTATATATAAACTCAAAGAGGGTTTTACAGGGTTTACCAATATTTATGGCCACCTACAAAACCTGAGCTACATAAACACTAAGATAATTAAAACCCAGAAATGCATTAAATGCATCAACAAAGAGACTGGACGAGATCATTAGAAAGTTTCCGAGAAAGAATGCACGAGTAGGCGAGACTAGGTAAAGAGGGTGATTTACTAGGAACTGCGCACTACATTTTGACTACAGAGAACAATGGAAATTGGAAACTAATAACGAACATTATACAACTCAGAATTAAAATATCTATCTATCTATCTATCTATCTATCTATCTATCTATCTATCTATCTATCTATCTATCCTAATCTGTTCCCATCTGTTTATCCATCTAAACAATTTGATTGAAATACATTTGTCATTCCTTTTCGTTATATATTTGCCAGATTGTTGTTATATGCAGATGTTTCAATTGAAAAATGTCTAACGATTTTCTATTTTATGAATGGAAATGATACAGCTCCCAAAATAACATAGAATTAAAAAAGTATTCTCTGCAATTTTAATCAAGTTTTATATATTTTATTTTGAAAAAAAAGTATCTTTCATTTTTTTTTTAACATGGTGTATTGAAGCGGACTTGGATAAAATTATTCGCTCGCTCGACTGATTCTATTGGTTACTGAAAAATCTATGATACTCAAGAGACACGAATTTTAAAAAGTACGTCTTTTAAATTTTTCGTCTTTATAGATAATATTTTTAGAAGTATCAGTAATTTTGTCTGGAACTCTATGAAACTGACAAATTCATTGGAAGTAATTCACAACTGCGCATATCTTATGGCCACATCACACTAAAACCCGGGTTCCCGTACGATCACCGAAGTTAAGCAACGTCGAGTCTGGTCAGTACCTAGATGGGTGACAGCTTAGGAATACCAAGTTGCGTATGCTTGTATCTGAGGGTGGCGCAATAGAGTAATATTTAATTGCTCGCAATTGTTAATTGGTGATACGAATTTCAATTCCCGTTGGGTTCGTTTTATTCACAAATACCCCTGGGAAAAAGTATGATTCCACTTCTTTTACCCCTAGTTAAGGTTAAGTAGTAAGATTTGTGTCACTGAACAAATATTATTTTCCCATGCCAAAAAAAAAAAAAAAAAAAAGAAAGAATTCTTAAAATCTAAAACACATTTCATGGCTGTAAACACTGGTTACATAAAATCACCGTAGATTAGACGACGAACTACGTCTAGTCATAGAATAGCGCCAGTTTATAAGTTTCGTAAAAATTATGATCCTCGCTAAGGCCCACGGGATTCATTCACTCGAAGCCATTTTTAACCATAAGTTGCTTATAGTAGATATTTTAAACATTTTTGAACCATGCATTATATCTAGATAAGAATCTGGATGTGACGAGTCCATTTGAGAACAGGAATCATGTTTCTACGTTATTGGTTAGATTTTGTATCAACTTGCTGCGTTTCTCGACGGGATCCGGTGCCATGAGAGGATATTGGGCCTTAAACTTAAACTCAAGCTCAATTGGAAATACTATATACGATTCATCGCTAAAGATGCAAGAAAATGATCAGATCTTTGTACCGCTCTGGTAAAGACTTGACTCCTCATGCTGTCTACTACATTTATATGAGCCAGATCAGACCGGAAGTAGAACACTGTTGCCATATTTGGGGCAAAAGTTACCCAGATCTCACTTTCCAGTCTTCGAGCCATTATTAACGAAGAATTATTTTCCACTCACCAACCTCTCTCCCTCTCAGAGGCGGGATGTGGCGAGTCTCTCACTGATCTATCGCCACCACCATGGAAAGTGCTCAGATGAATTACATTTCTTGGTTCTATCATGTCTAACATTCATGGCTACGATCTGCCATGCCACTTACATAGTAGCAAATCACCTACATTCTCTCCGTATTGTTTCGACAAGAGGTAACTTCCGTTCAAGCAGATTCTTCCCGCAAACTAGAGCCCTGTAGAATAAACTCCCTAGAGGATGTTTCTCCGATCATTACAATCTTAACTTGTTCACGTCTAGAGTCATAACTTTTTCTCCTATCCATAAAACTAATTCTTAACTTGACCCTCTACCTTGAGTGGCTATTACGCTTTGTAGAGGCTGATCCTTATTGTAGAAAACAAAAGCGCTGGAAAGTGCAGATAAACCGTAAAGAAATCAATAAAAAATCAGTCTGTTCATACCTCAGATATTACATATCTATCTATCTATCTATCTATCTATCTATCTATCTATCTATCTATCTCAGACTGTTCATTATCTATCTATCTATCTATCTATCTATCTATCTATCTATCTATCTATCTATCTCCATACGGGCTGTTATGCTATGATTAGTTTTTACTATATTTCTTTCATTTAAATGTCATTTGTTTTAATTGCAATTACAAGAAACATAATTTTACTGAAATTTCCACGGTTCAGATGCGCCGGTAGAGTTACACTTATTGAGCTTTGAAAATCGAATTGGTAGTCCGAGTTCAAATTCTAGTGTAATCTGCAGCTTTTACTATCTTCCAAATCTCCGTGGGATAGTTATGTAGCCGTCTCTTCTTCCAGCTGTGGGTTAATTAGCATAGTAGACTGGCAGATTTGTGTAGTAACCAATCTTAGAAGAAGAACATTTTGAATTTCAAATTGTGGAGAAGGCAATCGAACTTACCTCAGTGCTTTCCCAAAAATGACTGGCTGTCCGTAGATAAGGAAGAAAAGTAATAGGAATCTATGATGAGTTACACTTGCCCATGTCTCGAAAGTTGGTTGGTTGGTTGTTTTGTTTTCATGGCATATCAACCTCAGCGGGTCATTTATTGCCAACTAAATTTTATTTATTTATTACTCGTAATACCTTTTTTCTTTCAACAATTTATAATTTTTGTGTCTACTAATACTTCTTTCTTTTCGAGTACCAAGAGTCATTGGGATTTGTTTTTAAGGGCAGGGTTCCCAAGTTCTACCCCTGTTATTTAACCCATAACTGGAGGGAAGGGACGGATACCTTTCTCAAGGGTACCAGTGCTTAAGTGAATGCAGGGTATTCAACTGGAATTCGAACTCTGCTCACCGATTTCTCTTTCCGAGCCAATATCCACTGCACCACAGCGCACATCCGTCACTATACGCTTACAGCACCTGGTATTCCCAAGCGGTCACACATCTAAGTACTGACCAGGCTCAACATTGCTTAACTTCGGTGATCGAGCGAGAACCGGTGTATTCCACGTGATATGGCTGTAAGCCTTGTCTTGAAAAGATATCAATCCAGCTGCGCACCGACGACTTTTGATCATTTGCTTGTTGGTGGTGAGGGTGCAAACATCCGGTCCATCCCTTTTGCTCGGTCGGTATCACCACAATCCCAATCAGTCAATCCTTAGTATCACACATCACTTGAGGACTTTCAACAGCTGAAATAGATATAAAATATAAAATCAAAGAGAAAGCATAATCCAGATGTTGATGTTCCATACTACTTGAAACAAAAGGTTTGGATGGAAAACCACTATCAATACTGGAAAAAGTGATAAAAACGATGTGGACTTGAGAAACCTACTTTCATGAATAATTGTTTTAAAAGAAGGATTTAATAAGTTTTAACTGACTGGTAGCTTGGTGGGCAAATGCCGAATGTTTTCACATAGAGAAACAGATTATATATTCCTGTTAAGCGAGAAAATGGAAGTTCTCACCGTAATAATATTTTTATTAAATTACATTTTTATTATTAGTACAATATTTTTTTGGTCTAATCTATAAATTAGACTTTATCATAAATATAGAAAAGATAATATATATTCGGATTCAGATATTCCCGGTGGGAGTCTTTGGATATCTCCACCAGTATATTTTTGTTGGGGTGGGGTTAACGGCATTAACAAATAAGTACCATAAAAGGTATATTCACTCATATACTGTGTCCGTTCAAAAACTAAGTAATTATGGCTCGCCACAATTTCCTATCTCATGGGGTTCAAAATAACGTTTCTTTATAAACTTTTCAGTCCCCCTCTTCTATCTAGAAACATAGTTAAACACGTACGGATATAAAATAACACAAACGCTCTCGATTTCTTTCTCTCACAATCGCAAATAGCAGATTCTTAATACGTGTTGATGTGGTTAAATATATGACTATACATGTATCTAACTCGTTTACATGTATTTATGAAAATGAAGACTATAAACGAGCAACTTTTGAAACATTCATAGAGACAGTCAGTCAGTTAAGTGCCATACGTGAAACACGCTTGGGCGATCATGTCTCGAAGGAGACATGACTGACTGGGCAGAAGATTATCCCGCAGTAGGTTGCCATTGCTTTCTGCGGTAGATTGATTGCCAGCCAAGACTATAGAACCCAATCTGTCCTGTTATTTAACCCATAACAGGAAGGAAGAGACAGATTAATACCTTTCCCAAGGGTATTTGCGCGTAAGTGAATGCAACGAATTCAACTGGAATTTGAACTCGGCGCCCCGATTTCTCATTTCGAGCCGATATCCACTGCACTACAACGCACTTCCTTCATAGAGACAGCAATGTACAAAAGAACAAAGCATTTATGAATTCCTTTAGATAATATAGAACAAGTAAAATTTTGATGACCAATTAATTAGCTATAGACTCGGTGAACTAATTAATTTCCCGTACACGAAATGATAATTTATTTGTTGCATATCTAAACATGTATAATCAGATACAGGGGGCAGAAAACATAAAAGTGGCAATTAAAAATATTGTTTACTGTTGTAAAAATTAAATTTGAAAACTTGTAATTAATGAACAGTGAATGCTTGAAAATGTCTTCATATGAAGCGCTGACTTGAGGCAACAAAGATGTGGTTCTACAGAAGGATGCTGAGAATATCATGGGCAGAATGTAAGGAGCAATGAGGAATTTTAAAATAAAATGGAAAGCTAATGAACATTTTATACGTAGAATAAGAAAGAGACAATTGACATTTATGGAATAAAAATTTAGGAAAGAAAATTTAATATTCACTAGAAAAAACTGAAGGTAAGAAAGGCAGTGGGGGATTTAATGGCTAGCAGAAGTTGAATTGGTAGAGATAGTAAGGGGACGAACATGACTTAGGAGTTCTATGTACTGCAAGATATAGGTGAGCATGGTTCTTCACAACTTCCTCTTCATTGTGGTCCTTATGAGTTTTTATTATTTTGCTAAGATTCCTGCCCGACTTTCCGCCAGGCATTCAAACAAACTCATCAGGCTTGCTGCACTCCCCCACGTCTCTTGCCCTCAATATGTCCCCTGAAGGTTAAATTTGTTAAGCCCCACTTCCTCATCATATGTCCAAAAGTTCTAAGTATGTTTTCTTTCATTTTTATTTTCTTGAAGGCTTACTAGTTGCATATTCGCTCCATACATGGAATTCTCAATATCTTTCTGTAAAATCACATTTCTGCTGTTTCTCGTTCGATCACCGAGGTTAACCAACGTTGAGCCTGGTCAGTACTTAGACGGGTGACTGCTTGGGAATAGCAGGTGCTGTAAGCGTATAGTGACGGATGTGCATTGTGGTGCTGTGCATATCGGCTCGGAAAGAGAAATCGGTGAGCCGTGTTCGAATTCCAGTTGAATACCCTGCATTCACTTAAGCACTGATACCCTTGGGAAAGGTATTAATCCGTCCCTCCCTCTAGTTATGGATTAAATGACAAGGGTAGGAGTTGGGGACCCTGCCCTTAAAAAAAACAAATCCCAATGAATCTTGATACTCGAAAAGAAAGAAGTATTACTAGACACAAAATATTATATAAAAAACAACAATAAATTGTTGAAAGAATAAAGGTATTACCAGCAGTAATTAAATTAAAAAAAAATTTAGTTGGCAATAAATGACCCGCCGAGGTTGATTTGCCATAATTTGCTACTTCTTGATTTCACTTCATCCGTGGGGAGATTATCTATTATTTATTGAGATACAAAAGGATGGATATCACATAGAAATCCAGCATTCTTTTCCTGAAGGGACGCGAGCATTGAAACAGAAGAACCAGAAGATAGTTCATTGTATCCTTTCACTATTCCTCATTTTAGATTCACCTGTAAGATTCACCGTGAGTCAACTGAGAATAGCACACCAAACATATTGATTTAAAAGAATAACTTTAAATTCTTTTCATAAACATAGTCGACGGATGCAAACACATTATCGATCGATTGATTTCGATTATATTCGAGTTGATATTAATATCGCCCTATAAGTAAATTGCTTGCAACTGTAACATTGTTTTTTATTACTATGATGACTACTTACGAAGAATTAAGCTCATATTTTGTGAGTATATAAATATATACGAATGATATCTGAGGCGTTTTAAATCTATCGAGAACTGTTTTTCATACGGACTTGATGTAAATTGTCAACCTTAATGCACATGAGTGAATATACCCACTTCTATGGGTTAGAAAGTCGTAATGTGAGATGCCATTGATTGAATTTGTCTATTGTGTGTACTAAGTGTCACATTTGCAATAACCAAACGACTATATTCTTCACTTTTCGTGCAATTCTTTTGTCAAAATATTGCATAACACAGATTTTGCATTACCCATTCCAGTTTGGTTCCCTCCGACTTCTGCCATGTTTTCAACCTAAATTCACCCTTCAAAAACCGGGGGCGAGTTTAAGGATAATGCAGCATGACTTCTGATTACGATATCCAATTAGGAGTTTGCAGAATGCTTGAAAAAAGAATGGATGTTGTGGACAAATGTGTGCGATTGAATAGAACAAGGTTGCATTTACATAGGTAAGCTATCTTTCAGTTGATTTTAAATGAGTGGTCTTTTTCCGGATACACATCGAGTACACATTTGTGCATAGTTAAAATTTTCACGAAACATATACCAAATTTACGTAACTTTATATATATATATATTTGAAATGAATTGTTTGAACATTATTTTTATCAATACTCGTATTTAAGTAGATATTCTGTTTTTAATGAAACAGTATTATATATTTATATCTACCGGACTGATTATTTACGATAAATTTTTATTACGAAAATGTGTGCCATTCAGCAGGATTCGAACCTGAGACCCCTATCTATTTCAAATTGTCGGTTGCTTATAACCAAGTTTCGTTAAAATTCGTAATATATATATATATATATATATATAGTCATCCGCAGACAGATCTGTTTCGCTCTATCACAGCTCATCAGTACGGTTAGACTCCGATTGCTACACAACCCAGGCTCGAAACCCGACCAAATTGGCGTCAGTCGGCGACTCTACCCTGGGCCACGGAGCGTTCGGTGGAAGAAGGCAGTCTTTTTAGCGCATATCATATTACGCGCCCAATAGCTAGACTGCTCAAATTCATTCATATATATATATATATATATATATATATATATATATATATATGAATGAAATTGACAAACAAAAAAAATTAAGGTTTTTGTTTGTGAATTTCTTTCGTGTAAAGTCTTCTGCACAATAAAGACGGGAGCTGATGATGGTTCGCCTGAAATAGGCCCCCTACTTTTGATTTACCATGAAATAATGTGTCTGCCTTAATTTTTTCTTATATATATATATATATATATATATATATATATAATACACTACTGGCAAATATATTAAGTCTAACGAAAATAATGATCATAAATACTTGTTGCATTGTTATACACACACACACATATATATATATATAAATATATAAAAGTTTGATTAAAAATAAACAAGAAGGTATTTTTATTTTGTATTGTAATTTTCTAATTTCCCAGTATTGTGCTAGAAATTGTGAATAAACTGTTTTGTCGAAATACACTGCACCATCACAGTCCTTATGAAGAACTAGTTGCCACTCTAGTTGCACGGGTAAAATATATGAGGACAAGACAACAGGGAATGAAGTTCGTCAGAGCAGAAACCGTGAAAATAATTGTAGAAAAAAACAGAGGGAAGCCACATTCTGTCAGTAAGAAAGTGGCTGAAGGCGAGTAGCCGAATCGGATGGATTATATTGCAGATCCTATTTTTGATTTTGTCGAGAAACCCAATAGCAACCTGACCAGTTATGGAAAAAGTATTCAATCAACGGACGAATGGTAGATTTATAAATGTGAAAGATAGATTCTGATGAGAAAAACTTCCTGGCTCGGCACAACCTTAGATAGCATTTAGTTAAATGTATTCATTCCACTTGAGATCGGATGAGAGAGCGAGACCGAGGAGACGCAATGTGTTGCTTTCATGGAGACTAGTGTGATCCATATTAATTGAATGTAGGAAAGCTTCTCTATGGTGGTTAAAAGAAGAGCAGCTTCGTTTTGGAGTTATTAAAATTTACGAGCTATTTCTAACACCAATCCATCACAGATGAGCGGTCCTTTTCAATGAAAATAATATGTCGGCGTTGCAGCACATTTCTGACATCTTTTGATTGTAATACACGAAAGACTATCCGTGAGTATGAACGGATTTTATTAAAAATAAACAAACATATTGTTTGCAAACACACACACACACACACACACACACACACACACACACACACACACACACACACACACACACAATTATACATATATATAGTGTAAAATTGCAGTGACTTTTAGAGGAAAAATTAAGTAGTTTACTAATAAAAAGACCTTTTAGGCAAGAAGAAGTTTTGTCATAAAGCGCTCGACATCAAAATAAGGATAGAGAGTTAATAAGATTAATGTAAAAAATAATATTAATCAGCTAAGTGACAAGCTTCACCACAATAATTCTTTATATATGTATGTATGGATGTACGTATATGTTAAAACAGTTATAATATTTAACAAACTTAACTTTTCAATAATCATTTCACCCCAAGCAAAGCAGGACTGCCACTGGTGCGCAGAGGGTTACAGTGAAAGTAAAAACGAGCTACAGGGGATGTCTAAGAAAGGATAAGACATGGCTGCGAATAAAGTAGGTAGAAGATGGTAATTGATGTTGCATTCAAACTTTTGGAGATTGAAGCAAGTAAACGGAAGGGAGTTTCAAAAACGTGAAGTGGGAGAAAAACTGAGTAGGAGAAGCTGTTACATTTAACTATTTTGACAGTAGAAGGGTGGGACCGAAACGCCAATCTAGTAACACGAGTAAATATAAGTGGTCAGGGAACCATTAACCAATGTATTGATAAAAAAGTTTAATGGATGGCATATCATAAATTTAGTCGTACCCATATTTCATAATTATCACCCAAACAATATTAACTGTAAAACGTTGCCACATTGTCAATATATACGAGCAGATTTATCCATCTCTTTCTTAATTTCCAGGGTGAGCAGTTATCATTATTCACACAGCATTTAGACTTTGTCCTAATCTTTCTTGTTGCTGTTGTAGCAATAACATCAGAGATGAGGAGAAGAATCCGAATATAAGTACCGTAAATAAAGATGTATCCATCATGATCCAGAATATTTTATTAAACACAAATATGACAATATTTTTTTTTAATGAATAAATGTTATAGATGTTATTTAATGGATATTTTCGGCATCTTTAAACACATTAGAGTAAAATGTAATTTTTAAAAAAATCTACTAGCTTACCTAATATTTATTATCTTAATAATAAAAAAATTATAAAATCTAAAAGAATAATTTTTTTTATTCTCATCAAGCGCTTCGATTGGCTCACACAGTTGGCCTTGTTCTTGTCGGATATAAACTGCCCCTCCTCACCACATCAGATTTGTATCAGATGTTCCCGTTGATCACATATCTAATAGCGAATCACACACCGTAAGCTGCTCGGCGATGGCCCTCTTGGTTGATGACATCCCGGATTCACTTACGAACGCTAGAATTTTTCTGTTACTCACTGATGACACATTTCCGTTAGAGGCTTCCGTTTCGTTATTGAACAGGTAGGACCTGGTTCGTTTAAAAAAGCATTATCTTTATTTAAGACATTGTTAAATATTTTGTCTCTTTCCATCTGTTAATCAATTATGGGAACTTTTTCAAAGAGACACGAACCTCAATATCATTCTCAATTGATTGTCTTGCACAGAATTTGGTTTCAGAACGCACACATTGCTGTTTGAAGCCTATTTGGATTGTGTATATCTTTTTTTAACAACGACAGATAGATGAAAACAGCAAAAAGGTTTTAAACACATTTTTAGGAACAAATAAGTATGATTTCATAATTTGTCGAGGAGAGATTTTGAAAAATATTCGACAAATTCATTAGTTTTTTGTAAGAGATCTTGAATTAAATGAGATTGTATTTAAAGGGGAATGCAGAAAATAAATTGTTTTTTTCCATCGGGAAAAAAGAAAAAGCGACGCGGATTTCTGATGATAAAATGAGATAAAGTGACGAAAAACCTGATTGCGTATCCTCTGAATTCATAATTCCGAGGGGCGTTATGGTGCAGTGAATATTGGCTAAGAACCAGAAATCGGTTAATCAAGGTCGAATATCAGGTGAATTTGTTGCATTCACTAACTCGCAAATACCTTTTGGTAAGGTATTAATCCATCTCTTCTTCATCCAGCTAAATAGCAGGACAGATTGGGTTCTATAGCCTTGGTTTGGCAACCAGTCTACGGCAGAAAGTAATAGCAACGTACTATGGGAAAATCTTCTGCTAGTCATGTTTCTTTCAAGACATGATTGCCCAAGCATGTATTACGTATGGCTCTTAACTGACTGTTACCCAGAGGTGCATGTACCCTAGTTTGCTCTAGGTATAGTTTATAAAGGCTTAGCTATTAAATGAAATGTTTTGGTTTTGCGTATTATCTGTGATTAATTTATTTACTGCTCAATAAAACATCGAGTTGATCATCCGCTAATTCTATAATTTTTTGCCAGTTCTATTCTAATCATTTCTCTTTTTCTTACATTCCTCCTGTGGAACTCTTCCAGTTTTTTTGTTCCCTATCATCTGCCATCTTCAAAAATGTAAATGCGGCCTCAATCACCATGTTTCTTACTGAACCCTGTTGTTTTATTGACCTATCTTCTTACTGACATTCACTCTCAGTAAAATCTTGCTTCTTAGTGGGATTATCACCTTTCTCGAGGCGAAATGATTAAAAAAGGAGGTATTTTAGGTACATATATATATCTTTTCCCCATAGAGTACCAGCTTTTTGGTAGGGAGGAGGTTGAAAATAGATTTACTCCTGAGTTATTCAAAACTCTTTCATATTTGTCTTGCAAATTGTCTGAAAGAGATCTGAGATCTTGAATTATTTTTCAAACAAAGAATGCAAAAATTAAATTACAGTATTTACATTATTCGGACGGTTGTCCTTATCTTTGTTGCCATTTGTACGACGTTTTACACCGTTGTACACTCCGGCCTTTTCCCGGGCGCTAGGAATTTTACTCTGGTAAAAATAGGGTTCCGGAACATTAGGTTTATAAGTCCCAAAAATTCAGTTGTTTTATATTCTTAAGGACACATGGCCCAGTGGACATTGAAGTTAGTTCCTGTAACTTGACCTAAAGAACTGTGAATTCAATACAAGGCTACAGCAGTGGTGAACAAGTAACTTATAGGGTTAAAGGGAGATTCTTTTTAATAATCATATCGCCCCAAGCAACGCATTTTATTGCTACTGCAGGGGGTTACATAAGAGGAAAGTTATGAGAAAGAGTGACAGATTATAGGGGGTGTCAGGAAGTGGGTAAGAGAAGGATAAGAATACTGATGAGAGCGGAGTGGATGGAGAAAAAAGCATGAGAGAGAGAGAGAGAGAGAGAGAGAGAGAGAGAGAGGATGCAGGTTAGTGAGATAGGAGATGACTATTGACTTTACATTTAAATTCTTGGAGATTATAGCTATCGAGAAAGCAAGTAAATGGAAGGGAATTCCACAGACGGGTAGTGAGAGAAAAGAAGATGTTGGAGTAGAATTTGCGTTTACAATTTATTGGTTTCACAGTAAAAGGGTGAGACCTTGTTGCTAACCTTGTGGTTTGAGTAAATTTATATATAGGGGCACAAGTGAGCTAAGTTCATCAGAGCAGAAGCCGTGAAAGCATTTGTAGAAGAGACACAGGGAAGCCACATTGCGCCGGTGAGAAAGTGACTGCATCTGAGTTGCCAAGTCGGGATCTATCACATCACAGATTCTCCATTGGATTTTGTCACGGACACCCAGGTGAATAGCCGGAGCACCCGACCAGATATGGCAACAGTATTCAATGCACGGGCGGATGGTAGATTTATATATGTATAACTCAAGACTACCAGAAGAGGCTCTACGGAAGGAATGGAGATAATATAACCCAGTGATTGTAATACAGGGTTAGGTTCAAAACTTTTAGCAATGGCTGAAACATCGTAAAAATGGCAACAAAGATGAGGACAATAGTCCGAATAACATAAATACTGTAAAGATTACTCAACTCAAAAATATAGACAAATACTAAAGAATAGATTATCGTCATAGGGAGAAGAGATACAAAGATTCACAAAATCTTAATTCTAAAAAGGACCTTTACCGAAATCGTGCTGGGCTGAATTGCGTACCCCTTGAATTTTATCAGGTTGGGAATCTCTGACTGAGACTAAAAACTCCCCGGGGTATCTGAGAAGTGTGTTGGTGCTTATTTTCTACCACTTGGTTAATTAACCAGTAAAATCATTAAAAGAGGGTGAGAAAAAAGGTTTATTTCATTTGTGATACAATGGCGGCAGTCTCAAACTTTCAGACCTATACCCCAATCAAGACCTGATGACAAGATCTACTCATCGTGAGTAAAAAAATTAGGACGAGTCACATTCAGTTTGCAACATAAAATATATATGTATTGGGTTCTATTCTCATTAGATGAACCAATCTTATGATCCCTATGCCGTACTTGAATGTATCATGAAATCGTGGTTAGACAGATAATATAGTAGACTGTTACTACCATGCACCAAGTTCACTTGTTTTATTTAATACTTATATTTGTTGATGAGTTATACGAAAAACTCCGATTCCGAGGACTTATTTCTAAAACAAGCAAGACTTTCTTCGACAAAAAGATCGGGGCAACAAATCTTGTGGTGAATACGAAATAAAAGTAACTCTCTTTTCTTCACTGTTTTATAATTCACGAGCCTGTGCGAAAGTTTATTTTTGACCAATAGAAATAGGGATTTTGATTGAAAAAAATGTCAAAGCAAAGTTTAGCGAGCCTATGGGAAAATTTACTCTGATTAATGAAGAGCGGAGCGACTTACAAACTGAGAGAAATTAACGAACCGATAACAAATCGCTTTTTGATATAAATAGGCAGAGAAAATTGAATCAGAAAGAAAAGCAGAAAAAAGAAAAGAGAGAAAGACCCATACATCTGAATGACGCGTTGGTAAATTATGTGCTGATGCTTTATCAGGCTCTAATAAGAGCTGGGGATTTTCAAAGAACACTATTCAACTTCTAAGCTAAGTACCGTAAAATATGTCTTTTTATTCATGTTGAATACAACCGTATATCTTTTATGTAAAAAACTAAATCTCTCAATTTGTTTTAAGTATTTTGAAATATTATTTCGTGTCCGATGATTTAATATGAACATATTATCTTCTTGACAATTCATCTAAACTGCGAACCTTTAATTGTTGATTACTTGTCCTGAAACAACTTCAAATGTGTAAATCTGTAAATAAATTCCTGATCTTGTTTCGTTAAAAATTATACGTGAGTTTTCTCGTCATTATCCCTACATACTTCATACTTGTAAAATCCGCAAAGCTTGCATGTGAAAGCAATATATCTATGTTTTGGAAAGAGAACTCTGCTAACTTTTTATTGCAATTATTTAAGTTAAAAATGTGGACTTTTGAAGAATTTGGAACAAGAGCAAAATAAAGGAAAAAGAGAAGGCGAACCAAACTACAGATTCGTCTTTCCGTCGGAACGAACGGCTTATCAATTTGTTCACCAGCCATTGCTGGCAAAACTAGCATCCGGCCAGGCCACTCAATAAGACAGTCCGCGGCCGAATAAAGGGAGGGGACTCGTTGCAAATTAACCAAATCTAGACAGGATTCACAGGAGAGCGCGCCTCTCATGATCAACTGAATGAACGAATGAATGAATGAATAGAAGGAGAAATAAAGCCGCCTGTCTTCGGTCCGCTTGCTCGTTTCGCGTCGCTTTTACGGTCCACATCTCTCAGTCGACAATTATTCTCGCTTTATCATCACCGAAACCGAATTAACACATTGAAGAGAAATACATTCTCTGTAGTCCTAAAAAGGGGTTATTCTCATCAAGTAGTGTATGAGCTCCGT
Organism: Ascarosepion bandense; assembly: GCA_037127315.1. Lineage (NCBI taxonomy): Eukaryota > Metazoa > Mollusca > Cephalopoda > Sepiida > Sepiidae > Ascarosepion > Ascarosepion bandense. Next base: position 9,856,193 of record JBBBDQ010029769.1, on the reverse strand, counting down.
ACCGAATTGAAATGCCCCCCATGGCTGTCATCCATATACCTCACCTTTCACATCAACATAAACAAAAATCCCCTGAAGAGATGGTTAGTTAGAGAATGCGAGGAAAAGAAAGAAAAACTGACGAAGAGTTTGAAACCAAGTGACGGAAAAGAAGCGAACTAGGAAGCGAAAGAGAGAAGAAGTCGAAAATAGAGTGAGAGCGAAAGAGAGAGGGTGACAAATGGAAAGAAAATGAGAGGGTGTGAGAGGGAGGGGAAATGATAAGGAGAAGAGAAAAAGGGGAAAAAGATAAAATGGGTGAAGAAATAAGCAGTAGAAAGAAGAAACGAAAAGACGACGGCACCCCCACCCCGCACAAAAAAGAAGAGGAAGATAAAGGTAAAGACATGACAAGAAGTGCGGTTTCAGAACAGAGTGAGGAATTTGAATGCACAATTTTGGGCAAAATTGTTTCTAAATTGGTACGAGGGAGGGTTACAAAGCTGATTAGGTTTATAGCGAAGCGGCACACCGAAAATTATTCGCTAGAACTAAAGCAATTAACAAAACATCGCTATTTTCAGAGACGCGCAGGTGAGCACGTATATCAAATATATAATTGAGTTTCCCTCAGCTTCACTGATCTCCGTTTCAATTGTAGAACCCCTTTAATTCTACAGACGGACGTCCCCACTCAACTCACAAGTTGTCGCTGATATAAAACTTTTGCACATTTTTGAAACATTTTTATTTTGACATTGTTTGAAGACAAACAATGAAGAATAGTGACTCAATCTTAATTTAAGCTCAAAGGATACGGTAGAATAAAAATCAGAAGTAAAAGTGGCCTAGATTAAATTACTTCACATTAAGCTACCTTTGGTAGAAATTAAAACCCCGGATCTATCTATCTATCTATCTATCTATCTATCTATCTATCTATCTATCTATGTCTTTATATATATATATATATATATATATATATATATATATATATATATATCAGAAGGCGGTGTAGATATTGAAAAATCCAAAGAAGTATCCTGCACATACAGTGGTAGGATAACTCTCTAAGTGAGCTCTAAATATATATGCATCTAAATACATATAGAGAAAATATAAGAAAAATTAAGGCAGACACGTTATTTCATGGTAAATCGGAAGTATGGGCCTATTTCTGGCAAACCATCATCAGCTTCCGTTTTTATTGTACAATGTAATATAACGCGTCGGCATTAATTTTTCTTATATATATATATACATATATATATATATATATATATATATATATATATATATATATATATATATATATAAAGGAAATTTGAAGTTATGAACAACAGAAGGTACACCAAAATAATTACAAAGTGCTCAATACCACACAAGGTGCTGGAGCTAAATACAAAATTCCAATATATATATATAATTATATGGTTGTAAATTATTCATATTAGAAAATGGATACAACATAAATTAAATAACATGCTCACCGATGAATTAGGTAAAAATAAAAATGAAAATAAAAATAAAGCCAAATATAAATAAATTGTTCTTTTTTTTAATAATTCTCCCCTTCGTATCAGGATAAAAAACTTTACAGTAAATTGATAGATGGCGCGTAAAAATAGCAGTTCGGGGTTTCCTTTTGGAAAAAATCTTTTCTTTAACAAATAGACTAAAGGGGAGGGGATTGGTACTACCAAAAAGGAATATCACATCAAATGTAATAAAACTGAAGGGAAAATGATAAGATCAGATACATGCGAAGGAAAACAGACAAGAGAGAAATAGGGTCAGGGAAAAAGAAAACAAGAGGAGGAAAAAGTTGGTTAGCACAGAAATTCCTCGGTGTCAAACCCCTAAGTGAATCTCCATTCTGATTAGCCACACACACACATACACACAAAACACCCACATACATTCACAGTAAACCGAAAGTATTTGTCATTTAAATGTAAATCGTCTGCACAACCACACCAACATTGCCTGATGATGAGAATTAATCTCGAAACATAGAAATTTCCATGTAGCAATGAAAAATTGACATAACCATATAATTATATTATATTATATTAAGCTCTATAATACTCATTATATTGAGCACTGGTTATAATAAATCCCAGAGCACTCAAAATATAAAAAAACCTTGAGTATTCTTCACTTGGAATTATATATATATATATATATATATATATATATATAAAGGAAAACTCAACGCATCATTTAGAGTGGTTATAAATTATAAGTCATTTCTATGAACTAAATTAGCTCATTTTATCAGACCACATAACATTCGTTCCATTCGGTGCAAATATTTTTCCGGAATGAAATGTAAATTAAATAACACGATCCAGAACAGAGATTTTGGCCTTATCTCGGTTAATAATAATTAAGACCAGGCGACCATAAGATCATTACACGTCAATCACAAGCACATGAATACGTATACACATATAACCCTACATATGAATACCTCACGCATACACACTTGTATCCACATGCACGTATGTTCATACTTATACATGTGTACATACAAATGCGTCTATATGTACACCTACATATACACACATACACACAACCATCCATTCATATCCACATATATATTGTGTCAGTATACTCACATACATATTAATAAAGACCAGACTCATACACGTATAAATAATACTAACACATATCTCCGCACGTATACTAACAAACCTCAAATATACTGAGAAAATACGCATATGAATACATACTTACTTACACACACACACACACGCACGCACACACACACACACACACACACACACGGACATATGTGTGTGTGGAAATACGTATTTATGCGGAATATGTTATTTTTGTTCAGTCAATTAAGTGCTATACGTGATACACGCTTTGGGCGATCATGTCTTGAAAGAGACATGACAAACTGGGAAGAAGATTATGCCGCAGTAGGTTGCCATTACTTTCTGCGGTAGACTGGTTGCCAGCAAAGGCTATAGAACCCAACCTGTCCTGTTATTTAACCCATAACTGGAGAGAAGAGACGGATTATTACCTTTCCCAAGGGTATATGTGCGTAGGTAAATGCAAGAGATTCAACTGGAATTCGAACTCAGCACCCTGATTTGTCGTTCCGAGTCGATATCACTGCACCACAACGCACAGAAAGGATTGAGATTTATGTGACATAAAACAAAATAAACCCAAACTCTGATCTGCAAACTGATTTCTTACAAAGAATACATATTCTATTCATACGAACCTATCTTTAAAATATTGTCGGAATTAAATAACCAATTGTGGTTGATATGCCTTACAACAAAAACCAAACGAAACCGAAAAAATACCCTTACGCATATAAGATAACTGGCAGCTTCACTATGGAATTGAATTTGTCTCTTTTTTGTACCTATCATGAAAACTGTTTTGCTCTTTGCAAAGCATCACATCACCCAACTCAGTCAGCCTCACTATAGTCACACCAGCTGTAGCCCCCTGAGATTTCTGTCTTCTCTCAACTCTAATATCGTCGTGGAAATGGAACAGCTTTTAACCTACAAAACGAATCTAAGAGGAGATCAACGAGGCAACCGATATAGATCCCGAGGGACAACTTTTCAGACTATTTCGATAGGTGAAAGCGACGTTGCGATAAGCGAGTGAATGTCTGGAAAAGACTAAGCCACCATTTTCCCTTGACACCTCATGATTCTTCATTAATAGTAAAAAGATGGATATTTTCCGGACAGATACCCATATTATTTTATTATTATTCTTTTAATTCATCCCCCCCACCCCCGAATCTGTTTTATGCTTTCCCCCTAAATCAGGATTCCACTTTCTGACACAGTGATTGAACACTCGCTCACCCACACGTCAATGAAGTTAACTCTAACGTTAGATAACTGTCTCGTAGAATAACCGATCTATCTATCTATCTATCTATCTATCTATCTATCTATCTATCTATCTATCTATCTATCTATCTATGCCTGTTCTTTTAATGCATTTGTGTTGACGCCTAAAATTTAATATATTTTCTTGATGAAAGCTGTTAATAGAGGGCTCAAATTTATGATAAATTTACTGCTCGGCTTATCAGAATATAGCATGAAGCTAATAAAAAAAAACTCTCATACATTTAATAATTTCTTTTTAAATGATCATTTCTGTTTTTTTACTTTTTCTGCTTCTTTGCTAAGAAGTCAGTCGAATATTTTAAAAATTAATACAGGATGTCTTTTCAAAATTAACACCATTTAAAATGTGAATAGACGAGTAACTTCATGTTCCAGGCAAACGAAATTAAATAGGTTTCTCATTGAAAGATAAAAAAAAATTATTTATCAAAATTCAAACCAAATATTTTTCTATGTATCTGAGATAAGTTAGTATTTACAGTAATTACATTATTCGGACTATTGTCCTCATCTTTGTTGCGATTTTTATGACGTTTCGGCCGTTGTACGCTCCGGCCTTCTCCAGGTGCTATAATTTAGAACCGAACCCTTTATTACAATCACTGGGGTATATGAACTTCATTCCTTGCGTAGTGCGATAACTCATGAGATAACTCATGACTACCAAAAGCGGCACTACTACGCAAGGAATGGAGTTCATACACCCCAGTGATTGTAATAAAGGGTTCGGTTCGAAATTTCTAGCACCTGAAGAAGGCCGGAGCGTACAACGGCCGAAATGTCGTACAAATGACAACTAATAATAGTCGGACAATATTCCGAATAATGTAAATACTGTCGAACAATATAGTCAGAGATGTAGATTTTATAACTGATTTTAATAAACATTCACAAATGTTTCATATGTGCACCACCTGTGACAGGACACACGTCGTATTGATAGTCCAGCTCCTGTCAAACACGATGTAGTATGTTTTGAGTAACATTTTCCAGAGCCAGAATGCAGACATATCTCAATGAGAATCTACTAGGAAGATGAATCGTGCGTGCTAATGATAATGACAATGGACCGTTGAAATGTCCACCATGTTCACCTGACATGTGAAATTTTATCTATGGGGCTATGTGAAAGAGCAGATGTATATTCTCCTCTTAATACAATCCTACCTGACCTTAAGCAGAGAATCAAAGGGTTGCGAGAGATTGCTATGCAAGACATGATACAGCGCGTTTGGCAGGAGCTGGACTACCAACTTGACGCGTGTCGTGTCACAGGTGGTGCCCATATTGAACTTGTCTGAAACTTTGGGAAATCAGTTAAAATACTATATGCCTTTGAAAATTTTGTTCAGATTTTGATAAATAAATATTTTATTGTTCAGTATGAAGCCTGCTTAATTTCATCTGTCTGGGACATGAAGTTACTCAAATATTCACATTTTAAATGATATCAATTTTTCGGGAACACCATGCATGTTATGAGTGATAGATCAGTTTAACTTGATACTATTTAAAAAAATGACTTATCTCAAACAGATAGATTTTAGTGTCATATGACTTAAAATGCTATTAGATTAATACAATATTTTCTTATATTTTGCCTGTTTTTTTTTCCACTGATCTCATGATTTAAAAAACGCAAAAAAAAAAACGCAAAAAAGGAAGTTCTTCTAACCTTTTTAATGTAAGTTCCTAAATATTAAGCAAATTTAAATCTGCAAAATATCAGTAAATTGTATTAGGAAAATGTTTAAAATGCAGTCACTTTTTTCATACATTTAATTAACCATTACCAATTTTTAATGTCTTTTAACTGACCATTACCAACTTTTCTTACTACATACCTGACACCAGGATGTTGGATGTGCGTTGTGGCGCAGTGGATATCGACTCGGAACGATAAATCGGGGGTGACGAGTTCAAATTCCAGTTGAATTCCTTACATTCACTTACGCACAATTACCCTTGCGAAAGATATGAATCCGTCTCTTCCGTCCAGTTATGGGTTAAATAACAGGACAGGTTGGGTTCTATAGCCATAGCTGGCAACCAGTGTACCGTAAAAAGCAATGACAACCGACTGCGGGATAATCTTCTGCCCAGTCAGTCATATCTTTATCGAGACATGACTGCCCAAAGCGTGTATCCCGTATGGCCCTTAACTAACTGACCTGACACCAAATATCATGTTTTCTTGTTTTTATTAGAAATTCATGATTTTTGATACAGTGTGGTGCCTTCCCTCGAATGCTGAGGAAACCATGGACCGAGCACATGAGCAATGACTAGGTGTTGGAGAGGTTAGTGAGATACGCAATGAGGAAAGAGGATCTGGAGAATCTAATACTCGCAGGACGGACAGAAGGAAGGAGAGACGGGGGAAAGCAGCGCGAGACATATTTGAGAAGCGGGGTTTGGGAGAGATGCCAAGAGGAAATATATTAAGAGTGACAAGAGATATAGGCGTCCATCTCCTCTATAAGCTCTTGACCGATAGCTGAGGGATCACGGAATATAGTGTGATTGGCACTGGGTCTGTACACTGAGCAATTAAGTTTTAAATTCAGAGTTGTCATTTTCCAACACCGGTTCCATCCAAAGTTATAGGAGACAGTCTCTTCTGTTATTTACCCCATAGCTAGGGGAAAAGACATGGATCCATATATTTAGACAAGGTTATTGGCACAAGTGAATGTAATGAACGGCTCTCCGATTTGTCACTTCTAGCCGATATTCATTACTCTGCTTTGCGTCCTTTATAAAAAAATTTCCGTAATTCTTGTTTTCAATTGGACTTATTCTGAATTGACCTCATGAATATCATTCCAATACTCTACTTCACTTTTCTTCATCTACTGATGATTCTCCAATGCAAATGCTCTATAAAGAGATTTTCATTTTTACATGGTTTATTAAGGACGCGAAGAGCGAGATTTTTCTTTGGGGCTTTGAGATGAAGAATTCATGAAAACCATTTTGTATTTTCCGTTTCGCAATTCGTCTCTTCGAGTCCATTAATATATCGAATACAATAAACAATTTTCGGAAAAAGAGAAACTTTTTCTCATTGCCGACGTAGTGACTTTCATCTTACAAATTGGCGATTGCAAAAATATGTCAGCTCGAGTTTTTATGTTTTGGGAGTTGGAAAAAAAATCATTTTACTGTTTTCTATCGATGAGAAAAAGATTCGGTTGTTCTTCATTGCACGTTTTACACGCGCAAATAATTTCCAATAGATTCATCAGTAAAGTCATAAGGAATATGATTTGAGTTGTGAGCCTCTACGCCCGAGAGGCACAAATTGAAATAAAGAGAAGCAAAGATGATGAACGGAAGAGTAAATCCTATCATTTCTTTCACTTGGCCAATTCGAAAATAATCTTGAATTGTGCATAATCTCTTGAGGGGACAGGAAAGAAAACGTAAAAAGATGAGATATCCGTCAGAACATCTGACTTTTCTTATCAGTCTTTAGGTTCTAGGCTAACGAGAACAACTTCCTTTATATCTGAGGTTCAAATCCAAAATGTTTTTGTTGTAACGTTATTCTAATGCTTTCTGTTCGACCAACCATTATATTAACGGCTGTCGCCGAACATTGGCTGTCCCCGCAATTTGCACTCATAGGCTACTTTGAATTTTCGGCTTTATTCGATTCTTATTCCTGATAGAAGCTTGCTCGCCGATATAATATTGTGAATTGTTTTCATAGGTTACTAAGGCGAATAAGTGTTCACAATAAGTAGGAAGGACATATCACGTTTTCGTTTTCGTGACGCTAAGGTATTTAAAATTCAACTCTATATAGTTACACAAATTTAGGTTAAGATAGTAAGAAAAAAAGAAAAGAAAACGATTTAATAACATTTACACAGAGAAATAGATAATGAACAGACTGAGATTTGAGATAAATAGAAATCACTCAAAATGAGGTATGTGTGTAGATGTTAACAAATCGCTTTGTTTTGTCTTTTGAACAGACAAAGATAGATATCGGTTGAATAGTATAGGCAGAATGATAAATAATGAACAAACTCTGATAGGTAGATAGATAACGAACAGAATAAATAGCACGCAAAATAAAATCTATCTATCTATCTATCTATCTATCTATCTATCTATCTATCTATCTATCTATTCACATCAAACTGTTCATATCTATCTATCTATCTATCTATCTATCTATCTATCTATCTCAGTCTATTCACATCAAACTGTTCATATCTATCTATCTATCTATCTATCTATCTATCTATCTATCTATCCCACTCCTCATGATCTATCTATCTATCTATCTATCTATCTATCTATCTATCTATCTATCTATCTATCTATCTATAATTGCCGTTTGTCGTTTTTTTCTAATATCACTGTTGCGGAATCACTTGAAACGAGTGAAAGCGTCTTTATCAAATCTTCTTAAATTTTATAACAAGCATTTTACTGTTGTTATTAGATAGGATGTTCAGAGATGTGTAAAATTTTTACATTAGACCTTTCGATGCTGTCAAGATTCTGTGGATCACTGCCAGTATGGAAAGTGGACATGAATGAGAATCGATTATTGTGCATTTATTAATATGATAATATGAGAAATAGCTGGTGGCGAGTTCAGCTTCCTCAGTGTTATTCATTTGTATCAGTCATACATAACCCTTATGAATGTATTTCTCCTGTATAACTTCTCTCTCTCTCTCTCTCTCTCTCTCTCTCTATATATATATATATATATATATATATATATATATAAGAAAAGATTTTTGATTTATTACAATTACAATGGGTAATACATATTTCACCCCATAATGATGTTATTATTGCGGCTCGTCAGACCCAAATGGTACAACAGTTAATCTTCCAAATATCCCCCCCCCTTTTTTACACAGACGCTTACATGTTCATATTTAGAATAGACCATTACAAATATCTATTCTCGTCGTCCTTGTGGCCGAGATAGAACCCACTACATCCCTTCAGTATTCCCTGTGCTTTTGGAACCCTGGCATAGTTTATAGCAGAATTCATAATCTTGTCAAATAGCTGAATCCTTGATGCTTCGCCAGGGCTACCAAGGGTGTTTTTATTGTGACACCAACACTAGATGGGTTGCCTCCAGGCCCCATCCCGTTATTTAACCCATAAATGGAGGGAAGTGATGGATTAATACCTTTCCCAAGGGTACTAGTGCTTAAGTGAATGCCGGGTACTCAACTGGAATTCGAACTCGGCTCACCGATTTCTCCTTCCAAGACAACATCCACTGCACCACAACGCACATCCGTCACTGAACGCTTACAGCGCCTGGTATTCCCAAGCGGTCACCCATCTAAATACTGACCAGGCTCACGTTGCTTAACTTCGATGATCGAACGAGAACTGGTGTATTCAACATGATATGCCGTTAGCTAAATGTATCTATTCTAAATATAGATATGTGAGCGTCTGTGTAAAAAAGAATTTGGGGTAATATTTTGAAGATCAACTGTTGTACCATTTGGGTCTGACGAGCCGCAATAATAACATCATTATGGGGTGAAATATGTATTACCCATTGTAATTGTAATAAATCAAAAATCTTTTCTAAATTATATTTCTCTGTTAAATTAAATACTCACTGTAGGAGTTTGAGTTTCAATCCACGCATATATTCAGAAAACTGAAACGAACCAGGCACACAATACTCGGAAAAGAAGGACCACACCAGATCAAGGACTTCAGCAAGCCACTTAGTCAAACTCTGCTGAGTAGTAGAACATCCTCGTTATAAATGTTTGGCAACCCATACATCGGAGGACGCTGGAAATCTACGAGATGAATTTTAATATAAATTTCTTTAGTCAGAAATTTTCCATTATGAAAATGTAACAATTTCTTCTGTAATAAAATTTCAGTTTTTAAGGTATCGTCACAACTGACATCTCCTAATTTCCAAAGTGTACTGCTATCATTTAGAATACATAACATTTTATTGACGTAAACTGAATAGTCTGATGTTGCTACTTCAGCACCTTTAGCAGATCTGGTAATATAAATATCTGTTTTTATTTTTAACAGCTTAGCCGTTTGAAAGTGGTTTTTCTGCCAAGTAAACTTGAGAGAATCAATAGACGAATTAACAAAATTATATGCTAAGTCTTTGAAACGAGCTTTCAGACGAAGCAATTGTTCCCCAGAGTTAGATAATTGTTTAGATAACTGAAAGATGAGCTTTTCAAAATTACTGACTCCATCAATTTTCTCAATTTTTTATTTATCAATAATATACATATTATCCTACGTTCACGGCACTATATATAGTCATAGTTGAGATTGAGTCACCATGAAGTATTGATTGCTATGTCCGCACAGTTTATATCGACAAACCCTTTGTCTTCGCTTACCTCATACATATCAGTCAGTTAAAAACCATACACGATACAAGTTCGTGCGATCATGTCTGTTTCAATTCATGACATTGCCATTTCTTGCTATTGTAGACTGACTGCCAACCAAGGCTATAGAATCCAATCTATCCTGCTATTCAACCCATAGCTGCAGGCAAAAGAGATAAATTAATAACTTGCCTAAGAGATTTTGGGCGTAGATGAATGCAACTGGAATTCGAACTCTGCTCTACAATTTCTCATTCCGAGCCGATATCCGTTTCTCCACAACGTTCGTTCTCTTATACATATACCGAACTTTAAGCAAAATACAGTGGAACCTGACGTATGCGACCCTTTTCGTCAGCGACCACCTGTTGTTAACACCCGTTTTTCTATGCACGGACGATTAGCTAATGTTAATTGACCCTCAGTGACCGACCACCTCCAGAATGCGACCAGCGACTAACATCAACGAGTGAAAATCACTGATCAAGCGACCGCTTAAAAAATCCTTTTTGGTCGTACACTGCTAACTTCTAAATTAGAAGAAACTAAATGAACAATTTATTTCATTTTGATTTGATCAAAGTCAGGAAAACTTCCTCATTGTTTTGTTATTGTAGTATTTATTTCTTGTTGAAATCTACATTGCCTGAGTTGATCTTACGGTCAAACATCGGCTGTTATGTACAACATGTATTGCATTTCACATATTCGAGGGATTTAGAGCAGTCTCTGTACGGACTTGGATAAATTCAGGGATGGGTAAAATCACAACTATCTCCCTTTCTCAAATGTCTATCTCTTTCGTTCCTTTAGTTTTTGTTTATCTATCCACTCTATTTCTATAACCTCTGCCTATCTGCTTCCTGTTTTCCTGTCTGTTGGAAGTCCTCCTGTGTAGTTCCTATATTTAAGAACCCTCAGACCCCGCCAATTACCGTCCTATTAGTCTCCTTCCGATCTTCGGCAAAGCTTTCGAAGCCATTATCAACGCCGAGGTTATTCAGCATCTCACGGCCCACAGGCTTCTCTCTGACAAACAGTACGGGTTTCGCTTCACCAGGTCGACTGCCGATATGCTAACGACCATTACCGAGTACATATACCGGGAAATTGACAAGAATGGCAAAGCCCGAACCGTTGCCTTGGATATCTCCAAAGCGTTCGACAGGGTCTGGCACGCTGGCCTCTTATGCAAACTGCGGAGCTACGGGATAACTGGACATCTGTATGACCTCATCCAGTCATTCCTCTCTAACCGCACATTGAAGGTGGTATTAAATGGGCATGCCTCCCAAAACTACCATACGAACGCGGGCGTCCCTGAAGGTTCTATCCTAGGTCCCACGCTCTTTCTGATGTACATTAATGATCTCCCCGACGTCATTAGATCCCAAGTAGGCATGTACACCGATGACACCACAATCTACTCTCGCCCCGATCAAAAACACGGTGTGGGCGACAAAGCGAATCTCGCTGCCGAGCTTGAAAATGGCCTCCAATCCGTAGTGGCCTGGGGTAGGAAATGGCTAGTAAATTTCAATGCTTCTAAAACGAAGCTGTTATCAACTAACCACCATAGACAATCGCATCTACCTCCCATTAGCATGGGACAGGCTTGCCTCCCAGAGAGTAAAACACTACGCCTCCTTGGCCTTACACTTTCGGCGGACCTCAAATGGAATGACTTTATCGAATCCATTGCCAAATCTGCCGCTATGAAAGTCGGCTCTTTGTGCAGGGCACGGAAGTTTTTCCCACCTGAATCTATCCTGCACATATACAAATCTACCATCCGCCCGTGTATTGAATACTGCTGCCACATCTGGTCGGGTGCCCCTGCTGCTCTTCTTGGGATTCTTGACTAAATACAAAGGAGGATCTGTAACGTGGTTGATACTGACTTGGCAGACCGGCTGCAACTACTCTCTCACCGGCGTGATGTGGCTTCCCTGTACATCTTCTGCAAGTACTTTCATGGCTTCTGCTCCGATGAACTTAGATCACTGGTGCCTCCGAAGCACGAATTTACACGAGATACTAGATTAGCAAATAGGTCCCACCCTTTTACAGTTAAACAGATAAGATGTAACCGTAAATTCTACTCCAACAGCTCCTTTTCTCGCGCTTCCCGCCTGTGGAATTCCCTTCCACAAGTTTGCTTTCCCGACAGCTACAATCTCCAGGTGTTTCAATGTAAAGTCAATAGACACCTCCTATTACACTAACTCCCAATTATTCTCAGAACACTCTCATCTACCCAACCCTCATTCTCGGTATCCTTACCCGCCTATTACCCACCCTCTGACATTTCCTATATTTAACCATCCTTTCTCCACTCTATGTAGCCCCCTGCGCAGTAGTGGCAGTGACATGCCTTGCTCGGGGTGAAACGCTTATAAAAAAAAATTATCGCAGATTCTCTTTTGCTATTATTCACTTCTAAGAAAAAAAAACAAAACTGAAACCGTATATATTGCGTATTTTTCCAACCTACATATTTTAGTACAGACACGAAAAGAAAAGCAATAACTGACTTTTTTAAAAAGTCCACTTAATAAATACTTTTTGTGAATAAATATTTTACTTTCTTGTTGACCGTTGTAAATGTATTTTTAAAATTTTAAAATGAATTATCCTGAATAAATTTGTTTAAAGTTAGGCCATCTTCTTATGTTCTTATTTATTTATTACTAGATTACATGGTAAATTTCTAATATGTACATTCTGATGAGTAGAATACATGTTCTTGGCGGAAATAGTTCATGGCTATGAGCCTTTAGTGAGCGACCACCTGTCGTATACGACCAGTTTATTGATGGTAGCCGGGGTGGTCGCATACGACAGGTTCCACTGTTTATCATAAGTCATGCCATCTTAACTCTATCTATCTATCTATCTATCTATCTATCTATCTATCGTCACTACGAAATATTATTGATGGTTGATATTGATATTCGATGGGTAACTCGTAGGTTCGTATTTTTCAACCACAAAAATGAAAAAATATATATTACGCGGTTATGGTATTACCGGTCGCCTGCTTGATCTAATCCAATCTTTCTTAAATAACCGCAAAATGAAGGTCGTTCTGAATGGGCGTGCCTCTTCGTCCTACAGCACGAATGCTGGTGTCCCACAGGGCTCTATCCTGGGCCCGACGCTCTTCCTTATTTTCATCAACGACCTCTCAGATGAGATCAAGTCCCAAGTAGGCATCTACGCAGATGACACTACAATATACTCCCGCACCAGTAAGAAACCTGTCGTGGCGGACAGACACAAACTCGCTGCTGACCTTGAGCGGGATCTACACTCTGTGGTGAAATGGGGCAAGAAGTGGCTTGTCAACTTCAATTCATCTAAGACCAAGCTGTTGTCTGTCAACCATTACAGGCATCCTCTCCTGCCTCCCATAAGCATGGACCAATCGATTCTCCCGGAGAGTAATGCGCTACGCCTCCTCGGACTTACCCTGTCCTCAGACCTCAAATGGAACCACTATATTGAATCAATAGCAAAATCTACTGCTAAGAAGGTTGGGTCACTATGTCGATCCAGGATGTTTTTTTCCACCTGAATCCATCCTGCATATATACAAGTCAACCATCCGTCCGTGCATGGAGTACTGCTGCCATTTATGGTCAGGTGCCCCTGCCGTTCTCCTCAGTGTTCTTGACAGGCTCCAAAGGAGAGTCTGTAATCTGATAGGTACTGATCTGGCGGCTCGACTGCAGCCACTTCCCCATCGTCGAAATGTGGCCTCCCTTTGTCTGTTCTATAAATACTTTCATAGCTTCTGCTCAGACGAACTTAAGTCACTGATGCCTCCTCAACAGGTGTTTACTCGTGCAACCAGACTGGCAACTGGGTCCCACCCATTCACAGTCAGGTTAGCCAAATGCAGACGACAATTCTACTCCTGCAGCTTCTCTCGCACTTCCCGCCTGTGGAACTCGCCCCCGTATTCTTGCTTTCCTGACGGCTACAACCTCCAGAAATTTAAATGCAAAGTCAATACTCATTTACTAACCACTGGACTCTAGCTCTCTCCCCACCGCTGTATAGCCTTCCCTTTCTCTCCACCTATGTATCTGTCATCGCACCTGTTTTCTCAGCTTTCTATTGTTCCTTTCTAACTAGTTTGTACTCCTCACTCTTTTCTAATTAATCTTTTTACATTTATGTAGCCCCCTGCACATCAGTGGCATTTCCGCCTTGCTCGGGGTGAAATGATTAAAAAAAAAACTGAAGTTCTATATAGACATAGATACGCCAGTAAAGAATCAAACCACCCTCAGAACATTTTAGATGATTTACATAAATCCGTTCAAGTTAGATTATCTACAAACTCCAGCAATAAGAAAATGCATTATAATAATGAAATGAAATATATGAAAGCTTTAGAACTAAGGAATCATAAAGTAAATTTCGAGTATTTAGAGAAAAAAAAATATATATATAAACTTTGCAGGTACAGTATAATATGGTTTAACCCACATTGTAATCGTAATTGTCAAACAAATATCGCAAGTTTTTTTTTAATTTAATTCATCAGCACTTTCTGATGTCATTTAGTTATCTCCCTTTAACTCAATTCTGTAAGTTATTTGTTTACCACTGTGTTCGTCAAAGACACATGGTCCAGTGGATATAGATGTTTGTTAGTTCAAGTGACTTGACCCAAAGACTTGTGAGTTCAATACCAGGCTACAGCAGTGGTGAACAAATAACTTAGAGAGTTAAGTTAAAGGGAGATAACTACATGGCATCTGGAAGTGACATCGTACATTGAATGAGAATTATATACCTCAGGGATCGAAAAAAGGGTTCGGTTAAAAAATTTCTAGCAACTGAAGAAGGCCGGAGGGTACAACGGCCGAAATGTCGTAAGCATGGCAATAAAGATAAGGACAGCATTGATTTAATCTTTTTTCGTCATAAGATTAAGTGATAGGGAATAATAGTTGAAAAGTTTTATTTCAGCGTAAAGAACCTTCTTGCCTGCGTGTCTTTAAAATCAGCATTTGAAATGTTTGTTTTCATCTAGGCTTGAACACTGACCGCATGTAAGAGTACAGACCACTAAATTATGTCCATAAAGTAGACCTTTAAAATTTTCTGTTTATTAAATTACGCAGTCATTGGTTTTAAAAACGTTTAGTGATTTATTCGTTATTTGTCGGTTATCCATGAATTACCAACAAAAGAAATTCTGATCTATAAAAATTCTGATAGCCAAATAGAGGATTAGGAGGTTTCAGTAAAAAGGGCTATCAGAAAGAGCGAATGCTCTCTATAAAATTCATGTTTCTAAAAACTTATTAAAAGTGTTTTTTTAGTATGAGAACAATGCTCATTAAAACAATTGTTTTGTTTTTTTCTTGTTTTTCTCATTATTATTATTATTATTATTCTTGCTATTATTATTATGTCATTTTTCATCATATTTTGATTTCTGCTATGGTCACACTACCAACCAATCTGCGGAAAGACCTAAGGCAGGTTGTGGCGTGTTGTTATGGCTCCATTTCATGTTTTTTCTATCTCCCCTGTCATTCCTAACGTTACATAGACAAAGTTTTCCTTAGTATGTGGACTGTGCTGGGGTTTCCAGGGATTCTTTCAATGTGTTGTTTTGTTCCATTTTTTATCATTCCAAGCGCACCTACTATCACTGGTAAGATTCTTGTTTTCAATTTCTACATTTTTTTCTATTTCAATTTCTAGGTCTTTATATTTTGGTAGTTTTTCGAATTCTTTAGTGGCTATGTTACAATCCGCTGGACAAGCTATATCAATTAATAGGCAAGTTTTGTTTTGGTTTTTAACAATAATGCCCGGCCTATTTGCTTCAATTTTCCTGTGTAGATGGTGTAATTCCATAGAATGGTGACATCTTCTATTTCTGTAACCGGTGCATACCAGTGTTTGTTTACATATTTTCCATAGTGTTTTCACATTGTCCAGTTTAAATATTGCCCACTCTATCGATTTTTAACTTCATTTGGGGCAAGTACCGAACATCCTACGATTAAACGGTCTAGTGTTTCTTGGTATTTGTCACAGAACCTGCATTTTGTATCCACATTATTATGTATATTTACCTGAAAGTTCCTAGTGAAAAGACATTGGTCTTTCGATGCAAGAATAAAGCTTTCAGTTTCAGACTTTAATCCAGATGCACGTAACCATCGATGAGTATTAACTTTATCAACATTGGATTTATTGGCACCTTCTGTATATTGGCCATGCAGAGGTTTTTCTTGCCAGCGTTGTTTCATCTGTTCAAGAGCTTTATCCTTGGCTTTCATTTTCATATTTTTTGCTGCAATAGTTGGTTCTTGGCTTCTGTTTTGCTTTTCTACAGAATCTAGTAAATGTAAATCTTGTTTTTATTTACTGCCTTCTTTCATTATTGAATATTTTTTCTTTTTGTTTATATGTTGATTGACTAATTGTATCATCCAGTATTTTGTTGTTTTCATTTACGTTAGTAAGCCAATAATTGTTGTCTTGTATGACAATTCTAGCTGAATAAGACCTCTTCCAACTTCTTTACGGGGTATGTATAAACGGTCTACATCAGCCTTTGGATGATGCATCGTATGCTTAGAAAGATAGCTTTCTTGTTTTAGAATACATTCGTCTGAAGTAATTTAGAGTCCAGTTCAAGATGTTGAAACTATATTGGACCACTAAAATGACAAGGTTATTAATGGTCATAATTCTGTCCGGAGAAATCAATTCAGTTTTTAATATCAGTCGCAGCCTTCTATAGTACTCTTTACGCACTATTTATTTCATTTTTTCATGGTGAATTTTTTATTTCTTTCTTATTTATCCCCAGGTACTTATAAGCTTCTTCTTGTTCTAAATCATTTATTGTTACAGCAGGGTCTAAGCTAATTGACAATCTTTGTTGTAGCGATCTTCGTAAAACTGTAGCTTTAGCACATTTATTCAAATTGAATTTCATTCCAATGTTTGCACTGAAACAATTTACAGTTTGCAGAAGATTTTCCAGCTCATTGTCATTCTTAGCATACAAATTTAAGTCATCCTTGTAAAATAGATGGCTAATTTTCTTTTGATCTATTTTATAACCCCATTCTGTCTTGTTAAGTTGGCTGGTTAATGCTATTAATGATATGCAAAATAGTAATAGAGACAAAAAAATCACCTTGAAATATTCCTCTGTTGATGTTCAGTTCACTAGACTTATAGGTTCCATTTATATGACAGATAAAGTGTTGTTTTATATATCGTCATATATTGTTTCATGAAATTGATGATAATGGGTGATACCTTGTACATATTTAAAGAATTTAAGATCCAGGTATGTGGATAGTGTAATCTATTCAAGCAGTACTAAGATTTTTCTTTGTATTGAAGCAGTTTTCCAAAATCATACTTTTAATAAGTAATTGGTCTTTACATCCGTAAGAGCCACGTTGGCACCCTCTTTGTTCAAGCGGTAATATATCATTTCTTTCCAAGAAGAAATATGTCTGTTTTGTTAAAATATATGTCAATAGTTTTTATGTTGTGGGAAAACATGTAATTGGTCTGTAGTTTTTCGGGTTATTTGTGTCACTATTCTTGGGTAGAGGAAAATAAGAGTGGGTTCCTGATAATAGCCACAAGCTAATTGGCAAAACTGTTTAGAGGTGTAAGGGATGTAGGATAAGGATGTGCCTTCAAAACCAGATATACAGCGGGACAGTTCTGAGCGCCCTAGAAGTCCTGCTAAGATTCGTCATTGGCGGCTGCAATATTAACAATATAAGATACGCAGATGATACAGTGCTGATAGCAGATACAGAAAAGGAATCTATTTGTCTATATTTCTGAGATGAAGTAGTATTTACAGTATTTACATTATTTGGACAATTGTCCTCATCTTGGTAGCCATTTGTACGACGTTTAATAATAGATCATTCTATTTGTTTATATTTCTGAGATGAGGTAGTATTTACAGTATTTACATTATCAGAACTATTGATCTCATCATTGTTGCCATTTGTACGATGCTTCGGCCCTTGTACGCTCCGGCCTTCTTCAGGTGCCAGGAATTTCGAATACCTTTTATCTGTAGTTGAGGGCATACAATTACGCTAAAAATTGATTTAGTTCAAGCGATAAAACTCTGTTCAATACGTTTAGATTTCGGCATTAAATGACCCACAGAGGTTGATATATAATTAAAAGAATCAGTGAACACCAAACAATTAAACAAACAACCAGCATGAAAGAACTCTTTCATGACATTACTCTATATAATATCAAACTGTTTCCAAAATATAACTTCCACAAAGATACAATATAAAACATATATAGAACCTCTAGTAATTAAGTTTGCACAAACATGTATATACACATAGCTGAATATCGTCTACCATGTATTCAATTGTGAATGTAGGATAACATGTCCCTATTTTTATGACTTCAAAGCTCACAAGTAAATTAAATTGCGGCATTATATAATTCAGAAGGCGTATATATTCCATTTAACAAACGAATCAAATCAAATTTAATGTCAACAAGAATCTTATATTTTAAGAGAAGTTGATATTTACTGTGCTGAATCCAGGTGATACCAAAAAAGACTTTGCATCCGGCTATACCAGAACATGAGAATCCAGTTCAAGCCTTACAGGGCGTCAGTGGCTGAGCCAGATGACAGTCAGATATATAAACGCTCCAGCGGAGAGGGATGAGCCAGTGTGTTTCTCACATCCACGAGAGAAGACAAAGGAAGGTAAATAAACCTTTTATGCATGAGACACTTTGTCACGTGTACCTATTATTCGCTGCATCAGTCATCATTA
This sequence comes from Ascarosepion bandense, assembly GCA_037127315.1. Taxonomy (NCBI): domain Eukaryota; kingdom Metazoa; phylum Mollusca; class Cephalopoda; order Sepiida; family Sepiidae; genus Ascarosepion; species Ascarosepion bandense. The sequence continues at coordinate 9,837,110 of JBBBDQ010029769.1, read as the reverse complement.
AATTTAGATCAAATATTCATGCGATCATGGTCTAGTAAAAAGAATGTGTTATCAGTAATAAATTGAGTTCCTTTGGTGAATGTATTTGATTATGTGCTTCCCATTGGCCGATAAATAAAATTCGAATAGGCTCGCGACCTGGAATTTAATATTTAATTAATTTTTAGTTTTCAACCGGAATATCTGTGCGAATCCAGCTGCGCACCGACGACTTTTGGTCATTTGCTTTTTGGTTGTGAGGGTGCAAACATCAGGTCCATCGCTTTTGCTCGGTCCGTATCACCACAACAAAAAGAAAGGACAGAAACCCCCACCAGTTATGGAAAGTGTATTAAGAGTTCCTTGGGTTGAGAGACCTATTTTCTTAAAGAAGTGTTTTCAGAGGAAGATTTTTATTAATTTTAATCAGCAGCAGTACTGAGGGTTCCGTCAATGAATGCCGAATATTTCATTAAAAGATACGGTTAATAATTCCATTCTCACTATCCCAAGATGAAAAATGGGTTGTATATGACATTCTTCAAGCGATCCCAAAATTGAGATCCGTGGAAGAATGGTAATGAACGACATGGGATCTTCAAACATTATAAAACACTAATTGCACATTTATACATGTAATAGATGCAATGTGCCTGTACGAGTTTGGTCGAAGTTGTCCTATGTTCTCCTTTTTGCCAATGCAAGATCGTTTATAACAAGAATAACACAAAAAACATTTTTAAGGACTTGGTTGTTTGTTCTAACATGTCCGCTCTATTTACCTGAGATGGTTATGACCTTTTTCAATCACTGTAAAACGATTGATCGAACATCTGTCTGGTAAGTGGTAACAGGTTATTGTAATTACTGGTGAATTGAATAAAATTTAATTGAACTGTTTTATATTTAACTCATTATTGAAGACTGAACCTGACAATAAGCAATTATTTATGACTCAATACATTCTGCTTAAGAAAACATGAACCAGGTAGAATAATGTTTGCCGATTTGGCTTACTATTATTGTAAGTATCTAAGTAACACCACCATCGCTGTCTTCATTATATATATATATATATATATATATATATATATATATATATAATGATGGTTGTTTGGTATTAAGCGGTGTAATCAACAGACATAATGACGTATAAACTCATATTGCACTACATATATGTAGGCACGCAAATTTATTCTAATCCCAGTAGTGATAGCAAATAACACAATGCAAACGGCAAGGCTTAAACAAAGTTACGCTGTCGATCTGATATCACACGGCTTAGAAATGACAGCAAGAGATACAGATAATAAAAGGCGGGGAAGAACAAAGTGTATCAGACGCTCGGCTACCGGACAAATTTAGGAAACCAACAGGGAAGATAATTAAACGACACGCAGACAATCAGGGAAAGATATGGACTTGAGTCGAACAAAAACAGTCGAAACGAAGACACCAACGGTTGCTTATTATATATCGAAGAACCACGAGTGTGTCGTAGTTAAGCTAAGACAATTTATAGACAAGCAAATAAAAAGAAATTACAGAGATAGAAACAAAAAAGTATAATTTTTCCAACATTTTGTCTTGTTTTTGTAAAGAAAATGACAATTCTGCGTCCATTATCGAACTTTAGATAAAATTACCCGACGTCACAAAAATCACTCCAGCATATTAGACACATCCACATATTATAGTCAGGTAAAACATTTTTTGATGTATTAAGTATGCAATATATAAAGAAAGCATTCCGAATATTATAAAACATTACAAAAACATTTTTTCTATAAAAGATAACATTCGGTTGGTATTTGTTTATATTTCCGAGATGTGTTAGTATTTACAGTATTTACATGATTTACATTATTTGGACAATTGTCCTCATCTTGGTAGCCATTTGTACGACGTTTAATAACAGATCATTCTATTTGTCTATATTTCTGAGATGAGGTAGCATTTACAGTATTTACATTATTTGGACAATTGTCCTCATCTTGGTAGCCATTTGTACGACGTTTAATAACAGATCATTCTATTTGTCTATATTTCTGAGATGAGGTAGTATTTACAGTATTTACATTATTTGGACAATTGTCCTCATCTTGGTAGCCATTTGTACGACGTTTAATAACAGATCATTCTATTTGTCTATATTTCTGAGATGAGGTAGTATTTACAGTATTTACATTATTTGGACAATTGTCCTCATCTTGGTAGCCATTTGTACGACGTTTTCCCCGTTGTACGCTCCGGACATTTTCAGGTGCTAGGAATTTCGAACCGAAATCTTTATTCCAATCACTGGGTTATATCATCCTCATTCCTTGAGTAAAGCCTAGATTGGATATAGATGTTGGTTAGTTCATTTGACTTGACCCAAATAGTTGTGAGTACAATACCAGGCTACAGCAGTAGTGAATAAGTAATTTGCAGGGTTAGAGGAAGATAATCATGACTTCCAATTGAGGAATGAGGATGATATGCCCCAGTGATTGTAACAAATGTTTCGGTTCTAGCACCTGAAGTAGGCCGGAGCGTACAAGCACGTAAATGTCATACACATGACAACAAAGATGAGGACAATAGTCCGAATAATGTAAATACGGTAAATACTACCTCATCACAGAAATATAGACAAATACAATGATCTATTATTAAACTTCGTACAAATGGCAACAAAGGCGAGGACAATAGTCCGAATAATGTAAATACTGTAAATACTACCTCACTTCAGAAATATAAACAAATAGAATGATCTGTTATTAAACGTCGTACAAATGGCATCAAAGATGAGGACAATAGTCCGAATAATGTAAATACTGTAAATACTACATCACTTCAGAAATATAAACAAATAGAAGGATCTATTATTAAACGTAGTACAAATGGCATCAAAGATGAGGACAATAGTCCAAATAATGTAAATACTCTAACATTCAGTTAGTTATTTGCCAAACATGATACACATTTACATTTTTTTTTTTTTTATAAGCGTTTCACCCCGAGCAAGGCATGTCACTGCCACTACTGTGCAGGGGGCTACGTAGAGTGGAGAAAGGCTGGTTAAATATAGGAAATAACAGAGGGTGGGTGATAGGCGGGTGAGGATACCGAGAATGAGGGTTGGGTAGATGAGAGTGTTGTGAGAATAGTTGGGAGTTAGTGTAATAGGAGGTGTCTATTGACCCTACATTTAAACACCTGGAGATTGTAACTGTCGGGAAAGCAGACTTGTGGAAGGGAGTTCCACAGGCGGGAAGCGCGAGAAAAGAAGCTGTTGGAGTAGAATTTACGGTTACATCTTATTTGTTTAACTGTAAAAGGGTGGGACCTAGTTGCTAATCTAGTATCTCGTGTAAATTCGTGCTCAGGCGGCACCAGTGATCTAAGCTCATCGGAGCAGAAGCCATGAAAGTACTTGTAGAAGAGGCACAGGGAAGCTACATCACGCCGGTGTGAGAGCGGCTGCAGCCGGTCTGCCAAGTCAGTATCAACCACGTTACAGATCCTCCTTTGTATTTTGTCTAGAAGCCCAAGGAGAGCAGCAGGGGCACCCGACCAGATATGGCAGCAATATTCAATACACGGGCGGATGGTAGATTTGTATATGTGCAGAATAGTTTCAGGTGGGAAAAATTTCCGGGCCCTGCACAGAGAGCCGGCTTTCATAGCAGCAGATTTGGCAATGGATTCAATATAGTCATTCCATTTGAGGTCCGCCGAGAGTGTAAGGCCAAGGAGGCGTAGTATTTTACTCTCTTGGAGGCTAGCCTGTCCCATGCTAATGGGAGGTAGATGCGATTGTCTATGGTGGTTAGTTGATAACAGCTTTGTTTTGGAGGCATTGAAATTTACCAACCATTTCCTACCCCAGGTCACTACGGATTGGAGGTCCCTTTCAAGTGCGGCAGCGAGGTTCACTTTGTCGTCCAGATATTTGTTTCGATTTATGACAACAGATTAGATAATTCCCCGTAGCAGGTTGCCGTTTCTTTCTGCGGTAGACTGGTTTGAAACCAAGGCTATAGGATTAAATCTATCCTGCTATTCAGCCCATTGCTGTGGATAGGGGAAAATAGATGAATTTACAGCTTTCCTAAAGGCATTGCATGTAAGTGAATGTAATAAACCCGATTCCAAATCGAACGTTTTCTCTCCGATTTTTCATTCGGAGTCGATATCCATAACAAAATGACGTACATAACTGCACCGTATTTTCTTGTGTATAATACAATCTGCGTTTAATACGATCCCGTGTTACTGAAGATGACAACTGAGAATATTTTTTCCTTTAAATATTTCATCCTAAGAAAGGCAATTAACACAAAGGTGTTACTGAGTGTGAGAGGATATGAGGAAATAACGCTATTAAGGAGAGAGATCAATAAGAAAACAGTGATTAAGTAGACAGAATATGCACTACCGGTCATAATTATTAGGCCAACCCAGTTTTTTAAAAGAAATGATGTATTTCATACTATTTTTAGTATTTATTGCCAAGTAGATAATTCTAAATGAAAATAGTATTGTTCTTTGTTAATACTGCACAATAACATGTGCATCAAATGAAGTGTTCTGATGTCCAGTTTTTGCGCTCTCTTCCCCATGATAGTCTCCTCTTCTTATTGGCTGGCCGAAACAAAAGCTTTCTGGCTGTCTTGTAAAATTTTGCAAAGTAATAATGACAAACTAACCATTCTATTTTCATTTAGAATTATCCACTTGGCAATAAATATTAAAAATAGTATGAAATACATAATGTTTTTAAAAACTTGGGTGGCTTAATAGTTATGGCCGGTAGTGTAACTATTAACATTGAATTTATATTTTTGGATATCAAATTTGGCTAGGAAGCAATAAAGTCTGAAGAGAGTTCACAAACGAATAGTGCGATAGAAGAAATTATTAGAACAGAACTTACGCTTGCATGTATTTAATTTATTTGTCTGAACATTATTTCTTATCGATACTTGTATTTGAGTAGATATTCTGTTTTTAATCAAACAGTATATTTATATGTTTATTTCTACCGACCTGATTACGATGCATTTTGTTACGAAGATTTTGTTAAAACATTGTATGCTTACATATATTCATTTCAACTGTAAAATTAGGAGATATTGCCACCAATATAGTAATATACTTTGATTAATAAAGTCTAGGTGCCACAGATAAAAGTTCATCAGAGTAATTATCATGAAATATAGAAAAAGCGCAAGGAAACTACGTTACGGCGATGGGAAAGTGACTGAAGCTGAAATGCCAGGTAAGGACTATAAGATACAAATCCTATATCATGTAACAGTTAAATAAAACACATAATGTAAAATTTAACACCCGCAAAATCGGATTTAAACGACTAAAAGCATTTTGAAAAAAACCCAACTAAGAAAATTTCACAAGTCAGTGTGAAAAGCAAAATTCTGGATCCTGATTGGATTACAAATCGAAAATTCAAATATGATGTCAGTCAAACGTTTTTTCACATCTAAAGTAGAAAATGCCTCTGGGAGCCGGTCACATGACCAGATTTAACTACTTAAGGACATTCTGTGACCGGTCAAGACAGTTCAGTCCGATATGAGAGCGGTTAGCTGACGGACCCTGAGGCAATGTAACAAAAGAAACTCCAAGAAGCCCACTCGGACGTAGGGCAAGTCACAGATTGATTCGACCTCTTTTTCCAACTTTCTTTTCTTCTTCTTCACTCCACGCTCGCCAAAAAGAGTAACAAGAAAAACAGGACATTCTGTCTGCGATAAGTACCATTTATTTATTTCTTCTTTCTCGCTCTGTCGCAAACCTACCAAAAAGAGAAAGTAACATAAGATTTTTCATTCTGCTACTACACAACCATGAACTCTAAACTTTTGGTGACATTTTAAATACTTATATTTCTCTTTGAACAATTTTTACTACAAAACTGCATGCAATTATTCCATGAACATTTTCCTTCTCCCAAATATGTTATCGTGCTCAGTTAACGAAATTTTATTTATATTTTTCTTCTTACAATTTTGTCATTCTGTTAATAAATCTTTATTTTAATGTACATACGAAATATTTTAACCTTCAACATCCAGCCTTCAACTTTCTGATATATAAATTGTAGGAACTTCGGACATGTTTGGCATAAGGTTAATTTATCAAGCATCACCGAAGCCCCTACAGAACTAATAACCTTGTAAATTCTTCTTTGGGTTTTATCAATAATTTCTAAATATATAGCTGACGTACCAAACCAGATATGGTAGTAATATTCAAAGCAAGGATGAATGGTAGACTTACGAATATGCAATTTCTAGCCTTCCGTATAATACAACTCTGTAGTAAAACAATCTTTCTATATTAAAAAAAAATAAAATAAATAAAAACAAGACAAAAGAACAAGCTTAGTCATTAAAATTTAAGTGTATGGCTACGTTTTGAAGGCTATCACAATGCGTTTAGTAAAATAAAGGAAGGCAATGAAGGTGTTGGCTATTATCTATTTATTAATCATTAATATTTCGAGATCATAGACTCATCTTTAGAATGTTAGGAGAGCTTAATTTCACGTCCGCGCGTGGTCTGTGCCTTTCATCGAAACACCTAATATGCACAATGCTTCAAGTAAATTACAAAACTCTCCTATTAAAATTTAAATTTTGTATTCCAATGAATTATCATACTATTTTCGATTTGAAACTACAAATATTAGTGTACATTATTTACATGGCGATATAATTATGTGGAATTGTTTACGTATCTATTTTGTATTGTTTTATTTTTCTAGAAAGTCTTGAAGTTTTCAAAAAAAGAAGGAAAAGGAAACCAAAACCTCCTGAGCAGAGGAATTATCGGTCCATTTTTCAAGAGGAAAAACTATCAAAAGTGCATTATATACAATAGCAAGATTATTGTTATAATACTAATATTATTAAAATATGGCAGATCTTGTGTATTCTCTTTATTAATTTTCTAATCAACTTCAGTGAATTTCCTGTCTTTGAAACCAAAAAATGTTCAATTACGCTGATTGCCAAAGAACAAATATTGTTAGCTTATCAAATACCTTTTTTAATCAATTGTTATCAGCACCTGACGGATTTGTGTTTTGCTATCTATTGTGATGAGTATATTTACAAATTTGAGGTTTCAAATAAGCAGTTTTTTAAACTGAGTAAAAATTTTCGAAAATATTTTCTTGTGTATAATACGACCCTTTTTTTGCCATTTAATTTTTGTTCAAAATTTCTCGTATGATAGACAAAATAGGTAATATAAAAGAAAGTCAGCAGTAGAGATGAATTTTGTGAGAAAATTAAATCAAATAATAATAAATGATAAGACAAAAAACAAAAAATAAACTAATTTTCTCATGATGCAAACCATAAAGAAACTGGAAAGGGTTTTGCTCAAATGCACAATTTTATAACATGACTTGCAGAAAGCACAGAATGATTCTCTTTTACACTTTCCAACAACATCATTGGGACGTGTTTTGGCAGCCAAACACAGAAACTAAATTGTTCGTTCCAACTCAGCGCGAAGCCATTTTAACCATTCCTATCTTAAAATAATTGTGAATCAAAAGAAAACAGACACACACAGAAACATTTTGAACTTTGTTTTACTATATTCGCCATAAAAGCAATAAACGTCCGTAGGAGAAACACAAGCAAATACCCTTTGGAAAGGTATTAATCCGCCTCTTCCCTTCAGTTATGGATTAAATAACAGGACAGCTTGGGTTCTGTAGCCTTGATTTGCAACCAGTCTATCGCAACAAGTAATGGTAAACTACTGAGGGAAAATCTTCTCCCCAGTCAGTCATGTCTGTTTCGAGACATGATCGCTGAAGAGTGTATCACGTATGGCACTTAACTGACTGACTATACATAAGTAGGTCTTTTTGAAGAGGTCAGAAATTGTGCATTTTCTGTGACCGGTTGCACTATATACAGATAATGTTTTGAAGAGATTAAAAATCATGTATTTTCGATGACCTGGTGGATATACAAAGGTAATTTTATTTCCGGATGATGTTCAAATTCAGTTCAACAAATAGAAGGGTAACACTTTACACAAAATCGGCTTGCACACGAGTATATACGATAGACCGTTACTTGTTGCCAAAACTAAAATGGCTTACAAAAAGAAATTTGATTTTGTTTTGGTTCATAACAATAATACTGCAAATTCTTATTAGAAATCGTATTCAAATACTTTAGACGAGTGGGCGCTGAAAATTTCTCGTTACTATCAAGTAAAGATTAATTTTCGTAAATTTTCTAATAGATTAGACTATTTTTAAATAATGTCGAGAACATTTTAATATTCTTCGTGTGTTCACATAGCATCTCGATATTGTTATCTACGAAGCTTAGCTAAAATTAGTACAAGGAGTCAAATACGGGCACACAGTGAGCATCGAATTAATTTCTAATGATTAACCAGATTAAATCAAAGAAAATAACTGACGTCGGACGTGACGTCGGACGTGACGTCGGACGTCTAAATGACTACAATATTTACCTTAATCCATGTGTGTTTATATTTGTAACATAAAACGTGTGTTAGCACGTGCGATACACTATCTTCATCAGCCGTCGACCAGGGGTGATATCACGGTTTCGGTGGCTATGGCGGGACCGCCACCCCTGGCGCCACCGGCAGCGTCTGCCACTAAGCAGGGTATGAAGATAAACTTGTTGATTGTCCCTCTTGCATATTCTCATAAAGAAGTAAATAAAACGATCGTTCTTCTTTGCAGTTGGTATCGACAATGAAATGTCCTGAACGTGCTTACCGTTATTAACGCGCTCGTGAAGGAAGAAAAAAACGTTATAGATGACAACACAAATATCTCACTTGCGCAATTTAGAACGTGATCTTGCGCGAATTTTGTTTGCTTGTTGTTTTGATCTCGACCAAATCCAACTTGACGCGTTCTGTACCGTTGTTCGAATGCGGTGCGAAGCGTTTTGTAAACCACGGCCAGTGATGCTTATTTTTGAAAGGAAAAAAATAACTGAATGTCCCAGAAACCCACGACACTCAACCTCAATAGGCATCACGTCACACCTCCAACCATTGTCCACACATTCGGCACGCAGTGACTCGTATCGGTTTTTCTTTAGCTCGTGCGCCTCTAACTTGTTCGCTTCCCAAGGGACTGTTAACTCTATTAGGAAGACAATCATTTTTGAGTCGGACCACAATACGATGTCGGGAGGCTTGTTTGTCTGTGCGATGTGTATTGGAAATTTTAGAGACGTCATTAGGTCTATTGAAACCTCCCAATCACTGGCTCCGCTCAGCAGCTTCATATTCGGGGCTGTTTGTTTTTTCTTTGCAGGGCATTCACCCTCCTTAAGGCAATCTGTGAGTCTGTGTGTGACTGTTTCCTATGCACGCCTATATCTTTTAAGCTACGCCATTCAAACTTTCTAGAGGTACATATCTATAGGGAAGCCAGGTCGAGGCATACTTTTTGAGTTTATGTTCAGCAATTTTCCCTTTCGCACTTTTTGGCTAATGGTGCAGATTGTTTACATTTGCTTCTAAAACATCTAAGATCTAAGATGGTTGCTAGATTACGTCACAGAAATCAAATCACACGTGTCAAAATAAAGTCACTCTGAAAGAAAATATATGTAAAAACAAAAACAACAAAAACAAATACAAGACATGAATTAATCGAAGATTTCTTTTAACTAGTCTAAATTATAGGAACCCGTCAGCAGTAGTTAAAATCAGCATTCCTTACCAGTAGTCAAAAGAATGAAATTTCTTTGCATTTTCGGCATTTTGCAAAGACAAATCTTTTGACTTGCTTTGGCTAACTCCAGAAAATCTTTAATAAATTCATTTAGTCAATAAAAAATGTAAATTTCTCCCCCCGTAATTTTTAAACAAAAACAAACGCAATGTTGTTTACAATGTCACACAAAACATCAAAACACGTTTACGCAAAAAAAAAAGAAAACAGATTTTTTTAATGGAATTATTTTAACAAGTCTTAAACAAGAATTTTTATATAATTACTTTTTATATAACCGAGTCCTACTACTAAAATGTTCTGAGTTGCACGGATAACGCCGGCCTATGATGCTAGTATCTCGATATATAAAAGGCAATCTGTAAGTGTGTGTGTGACTGTTCAATATGCACGCCTACATTTTTTAAGCTACGGCATTCAAACTTTCTAGGGACACATATCTACAGGGTAGCCAGGTCGACACATACTTTTTGAGTTTATCTATATGTATAAAAGGCAATCTGTGAGTGTGTGTGTGTGTGTGTGTGACTGTTCAATATGCACGCCTACATTTTTTAAGCTACCCCATTCAAAATTTCTAGGGACACATATCTACAGGAAAGCCAGGTCGATACATACTTTTTGAGTTCAAGTTTAGCTATTTTCCCTTTCGCACTTTTTGGCCAATGGTGCAGATTATTTACATTTGCTCCGTAAAACATCTAAGGTCTAAGATGGTTGTTGAATTACATGACAGAAATCAAATCACACGTGTCAAACGCGACTAAAAAAAAAATGAGCTTTAATATTTTATTTTTATTTCGACGCTTTAAAATCTATTTGGTCAACAAGAAAATGTGAAACTTTTTCCCCATAATTTTGAAACAAAAGAAATATTTTAAAAAAAGTGTTTTTTTCAAACAAAATCAACGTATGTAAAAAAAAAAGGTAAATCTTTGTTTTAGGACCCGAAGACTAATATCCTTCAAATTTTTCCAAAATAGTCTTATTTCCGTGCAAATATATATGCTGAACTCAAATCAGCAATTAGATATTGAAGAAACTGACCTTTTTTTATGTTAACGACCAGACAAAAACGGACTTCTCACTCTTTTTGTCAGCCATTACCGGCTTAGTGAGAGTCATTCACTACAGAAAGATTTTAGGCGTAGGAAGAAAATTTGGCCTATTTACTTCTTTTACAGAAACGTCCTTGCAGAAATTAGTACGCGATATTTTTCGGTACTTAATTTCAGAAGATAGTTATTTACATTGAAACAAGTGAAAAAATAAGAGTTATTTGCGTGTATTTGCGTATATAAGGGGAATTAGCCTTCAGGTCCTAAAACGAAAATTTACCATGTCTACATTTTTAAATATTCTTCGAAAATTTCTGAAATTCATTTAGTCAACAAATTTGTCAATATTTTCCCCCATAATTTTGAAACAAAAACAAACGCAATGTTGTTTACAATGTCACACAAAACTTCAACTCACGTTTACGCAAAACAAAAGAAAATATATTTTTAATAGAATTTTTAACAATTTTTAAACAACAATGTTTTATATAATTATTTTTTTATATAATCATCCAATTAAAAAATATTCTGAGTTGCACGAGCGACGTAAAGCTATGATGCTAGTATATATATATATATATATATATATATATATATAAGTAAGAGTACGAATAATAGAGTAAAAATACACAGTTCGTAGCATTTACTTTTTAAAAGTGCTCAGTACAAAGTAAAGCAATATATTATTATGATATTTTTATAAATACTGATTATAGTAAATAAATTTTACATCATAGCACAAAAGCTTTCAATTTCCAGTATTATGAATTGTACTTTGTCAGGCAATGGTTAGTAATTGGCGAGGAAAAGTATTTTTTTAGAAATTTAAAAACAATTCGTTACATTTTTCCAACAGATAAACGGGGGCATAAAGACAAAATAAAAAATAATTTTTTAATTATTATATTTTTTAATTATATATATTTACACTACCAGCCATAATTATTAGGTCACTCCAGTTTTTTAAAGACATGATGTATTTAATACTATTTTTAGTATTTATTGCCAAATGAAAATAGAATGTTTTTTTTAATTATTACTTTGCAAACTTTACAAAGCAAGGAAGCAAAGATGAACTCGTCAGGATGACCCTAAATTTTCTTCATTCTTTCATTGATGAAATTGCAATATTGGTAATTATTAAATATTTATAAATTTGTTTGATGAACATGTTATTGTGCAATATGTTAAAGAACCATTCTATTTTCATTTACAATTATTCACTTGGCAATAAATACTAAAAAATATTATGAAATACATCATTTTTTTAAAACACTGGGGTGGCGTAATAATTATGACCGGTAGTGTGTATATATATATATATATATATATATATATATATATATATATATATATATCGGTAGAATTAGCAAAATAATACTAGAAAGAGTAAACCGACAAATTAAAAAACACCTGCAACTCATTCAATGGAGTGGTACTTTGGAGGTAATCAACTGGTTCGAGAAATTGGAAGGTAAAAATAATTCCGCTTTTCTACAATTTGACATCGTGGAATTTTACCCATATGTATTTGCGAACCTCTTCCATCTTGCCCTATAATTCACCGAATTTTATGAAAGATGAAAATCAAAATAATCTTGAACTGCAGGAAATCAGTCCTTATCCATGACAACGAACAATGGATTAAAAACTCAACGGATAATTTTGATTTATCTATGGGTGCTCTGGATTCTGCAGAGTCTTCGGATTTAGTCGGATTATTTTTCCTGTACAATCTCACAGCGTATGAAGAAATCGATATTAAAAATATAGGAATTTATGGAGATAACAGATTCATGATAGTAAATAGGTTCACTGGAGGTAAGGTTGATAGAATTCATAGAGTTTTAAAATTTTTTGGTCTCAGCGTAGTAATTAACCCTAATATAAATCAAGCTGACTTCTTAAACATAGCATTAGACTTAGTTTCTAACACCTTAAATGAAAACTAATGCTAACCCAATCCATATAAACCCTAGCTCTAATCACACACCATCTGTTATCAATCATATTCTAGCATCAGTTGAACGCCGCATCAACAAACACTCCTCAAATTAGGAAATATTCGATAAGAACAAAACAACTTACGATAAAATTCTTAGAGACAGCGGTTATCAATCTTCCGAGATCTGTTTTGTGGAAAAATTTAGTAACTCAAAATGGAAAAAACAGGAACAGGAAAATCATATGGTATAACGCTCCATTTAATCAGTTAGTTAATTCTAAACTGGGACATAAATTTCTGAAACTAATAGATAAACACTTTCCCAAAAATAACCCTTTAAGCAAAATACAATAAAACTCAGTTATAGTTCCTCCAGCAACTTATAAAAATAATTAAATTACATAACAACAAAATTTTGAAACCATACAACAACAACAACTCTAACACCCATGTCTGTTTGCCCCATAATAATAACTTATGTAATTGTAGAAACCCGAACCAATGTCGACGACCTAATAAATTCTTAACAAATTCCCTGGTATATATGTGCTCGATTTCATCCGTGGAGATTCCTAAGGATGCTAAAATGTATATCGGAAAAGCTATGAACTTTTTAAAAAGCGCTTTTACAATCACCTGTCATCCTTCAACAACAAGGACAAACAAAATATGACATCACTTTCTCAATATTTTTGGAAGTTAAAAAACGAACAGAAGACACCTAAAGTTAAATGAAAAATCTTCAAGCAGGCTAGAACATCTAGATCAGTAAAAGAACCATGTTTCTTTTGCTAACATGAAAAAATGGAAATCATTAAATATATGAGGAGTGACATATTACTAAACCAGAGGCATGAAACCACAGTACATTGCAAACACATTAAAGAACTAACCTTACAATGTTGATAAATTACTAAATCTAAAGTTTAGATCTCTAGAAACGATAAACCTTTATAGTATTAATCTTAGTACCACTACATTCACTTCTAACTATAATATCTCTCCTGGTATATTTTTACTTAATTATTTTTTATATAAATTAATTTTAAATTTTTAAATTTTTAATTTACTTCACCAAGTTATTATATTAGCTCTAATGAATTTATATTTTCGTGTGGTTCTTCTAAATATCCCTAGATCTACGCTTGTGCGTGTAATTTCACCATTTTGTTTTAAATATAATAAGTTTCAGTTGTGGTGATACCGACCGAGCAAAGGCGAGCTTACCGGAAGTTTACTCTATAACAACCAGAAAGCGAATGAATAAAAATCATCTCTGCGCAGATGGATTCGCGCAGTGTTCCGGTTGAAAAATAAAAATTAATCAAATATCAAATTTACATTTCGCGAACCTACGCGAATTTTACTTACCAGCCAATGGGAAGCCCGGAATCAAATACAAGTATGAAATTCGAAACGAGCTTTTGATCCAAAAAGCGGATATAAAAAAGCGGAGACAAAAAGCATCCTTAGACAGAAAGACTCACAGGCTAGAGCAACCAGTGCCTCCCCTTGACTTAAATCGAGCGGCTACTATGCTGGCCTCTTTCCTTCTCCCTGTCTCAAAAGTACTTAGTGACCTCAGGAGTGACCTCTTCAAAGACATTCCACATAAACCAACTTACTGACTTACTGACCTTAGAAGTGGCAACTTCAAAATGAACATTCATCACATTCCTAAGCCATTTATCTTTTTCAGCATTATATTTTCCATGAACATTCTAGCCTCCGTTGGGCCTTTATTTCAAGTATTGCTTTAATTGTAAAGCATTAATTGACATGTGTATATATATAAATGTTATTTTATACTCAAATAGCCTTTCTTGATTTTATAATCATTTTCTGATTTATAGTGGGCTATCTTCCACAAGGCCAAATACCATTAACCTGCAACGGTATACAATTACCCTTCACTAGAACGGAATCCTACTACTACTAGAAAAAGAATAAATAAGATAAGATACCCGCTATACATTAACTATATAACAACGAATGTATCTAACTGCAATCTACTTCCGCCAATTGTTTGACATATTTATTCCTTTTACGTCTTTTACTGTCATCTCTCCCCACACATTTTCTCCCTTCCATGCATTTTCTCACTTTTTTCCTTTTTGTTAAGCCCAGACGTCACGTGACCCTTATGATTATCTATCTATATTTCACCTCCGACCAAATTTTGGGTCTATTTCTCTCTGAGATGTTATGATCGGCTCTTTTCTTTCTTCTTTTTGTTTTACCCCCTATTTTCGATTTCCTTTTTTGTTATTCCTTCTTTTCTGTCCTATTTGCTTCGTACAATTTTCCAAAAATAAAGAGGAAGAGATTTTTTAATCTTTCAAAAATAATGTTTAGTACCTTCATTATAAATTACCTGATGAGACATTGTTGTTTCTGTCAAAACAAGATGTACACTTTTGTAGTAAATTATAATTTTGTACATGTTCTAAACTATAACTTATAATATATATATATATATATATATATATATGTATGTATGTGTGTGTGTGTGTGTGTGTGTGTGTGTGTGTGTGTGTGTAAGTCTTATTAAAATGACTGACAAGGTACTGCGGTTAAGTTTTTATTAAGTTTTTCTTGTTTTGTGTTATATTTTTGTGAACATAAATTATGTAGAAATTGTTGGAATGTTCTGTATAGCCGACCGCTTTCGGCTATACTTTTATACATTATCAAAGATGGTTTTATTTTTCATTTTTGACTCAATGTACATATTGTTGTTATGCATGTAGCAAGAGTTATAGAAATCCACAAATTCATTTAGAAATAAAAACAAAATAATTTGTTAAAAGCTCTCTTAATATTTCAGAGTGATTAAAGTGTTTCTGAATTAAATTTAGGAAAATTCTTCTAATATTTGTTTGAACATTACGGTTATTACAATTAAAGTTTGGTGGTGGTGGGGTATTAAACCATAACACATTTTGGTGTCTCTATTTATTTTACAGTTTGTTTTTTCGAAATATTCTAAAAATACTTCATGGTTGCTTAGTTCTATTGTTTTTATATATTTAATCTTATTATTATAAAATATTTTCTTATTGTTTGATAAAAAAATATTTTACAATAAGATAATCTAAACTGGACGGATTTATGCTAATTATTTGCAATATTAAATGGATGATTGGATTAATTGTTAACGTATTTATGGTCATGTAGATCGTTGTAATACGGTTTGTAATAAACAGTACACACGTCGAGGGCCACATCGAAGAAGTTGATCATTTTAGCATTGACGGTTGTGGTCATTTATCATTTCGTGATCTTTGAAAAATTTAATAACTTTCTTTCTCGATCGGTCTATGTTTCTCAGACTTGTTTTACGGAGAATTTCACCGTTATCTCGGTAACATTCGATGCCTTTAATGTCTAAAAACGTTCTTAATCACGTCAACGAAAATATTCCAACTAGCTCGCATGCTTTAGCAGAATGAAAAGACCCCATATTATAGTTAAAATTTGTGTTTATTTTAGTCCATAGACAAACACCATAATTAAGACAAGAACAAGAGAAATGAGTTGATGATCACATGTAGGCATGAGAAATATGATTATCTAGTTTAATTTCTACTGTATTCTATTCTGTTTAAATATAAAATAAAACATTTAATTCAAGTTTTAATCTTCTATTCTGTTTAAATATAAAATAAAACATTTAATTCAAGTTTTAATCTTAAATAAAAAAATATATTTTGTATTTAAAATTTTTTAAATACAATTTTTTATAGTTTCAAGGCCGTTTAATTTTATATAGTAAAAAAACAGTAATTCTCATTTGTATTTGACATGAAATATAAATCTTGACTATTATAAACATTATTTGTTAAGCCTTTATTTTAAATAAGAACTATATTTTTAGCTTTAAGTTCATTGATTTTATGTGTGTGTGTGTGTGTTAAAAAATACAATTATTCCTGTTTCTTTTAAATATAAAACAAAACGTTCTCGCAATTCCTGTATAATATATGAACTGCTCAAGCCTTGGATTAACTAGATATTTGTATTAAAGTCAAATTATGTAACGGTTAGTCTCTACTCCTCACCTGAAGATTGCGTGTTTAAATTCAAAGTCGTTCGTGCTACCGGTAAGTTATTATATATATATATATATATATATATATAATGTAATACCTTACCGGTAGCACGACTTGGAGTTTCATGTTTCATGCCAAACGCAATAACCCCCCCCCTCTCTCTCTCTCTCTCTCTCTCTCTCTATATATATATATATATATATATATATATATATATATATATATATCATACAAGCCTGTTTTGCTGTATCACAGCTCATTAGTGTGGCTAGACATCTACTTGCTTTTGGCCGGGATCGAAACTCGATTTTGGTGTCAGTCGGAGTCTCTACTCAGAGTCTATCTATCTATCTATCTATCTATCTATCTATCTATCTATCTATCTATCTATCTATAGATGTGTGTGTGTGTGTGTTTTATAGCATTGGTTATTATTAATTGTAAACATTTGTTTGGCCTAGGAGCGTAGTTAAAAGCATTTAATATAATATACAATATTGTTTTGTGATGAATGAGTTTTAACTGTATAATATCATTAGAGAAGATTTGTTTATGTGTTATTTACATGAAAGTGTGTTTTTCATACAAAATAGTGATGTCAGGTGCATAGATACACTATAATTGCTACACGGTGTTACATACTTTCACTGGCCAGGTTTTTTGTCACGCGCAAACTTTTCACGTCTACATTTGTTCAGCTGAAGCTTGTCAACTTTTGAACAGATTTGACTCACAGAGCAAAATTTAACACTAAGTCGTCGTCTCTCACTGTCTTTCTCTCACGCAGGGACACATACATGTAGAAAACTGTCATCCGATAGAAAAATAAATGGTAGTTTTGTATTTGCATGTGTATATGCGTGAGAAAAATACAATGAAATAAAGAGTGGATAAGAGTTTATGTGTTTTTGCTTAGTTAAAAAAAAATCCGAGCTTTAATCATTGAAATTTTATACACCATATTATAAATAACTAGCAGTATAGCCTGGCGTTGCTCAGGTGTAATGAAAGCTTTAAAAGTAATCCATAGTCCTGGAGCTCAAATAATAACAAAAGAATCATTCTATTTTCATTTAGAATTATCCACTTGGCAATAAATACTAAAAATAGTATGTAAAACGTCATTTCTTTTAAAAACAGGGGTGCCTAATAATTATGGTTGGTAGTATATTTCTTAGAAAAAACTAAGTCTGTCATAAGGCTACATTCAGGGAGCGACCATAGACGAGTTAACTCATCTGCAATTGTTTGCAATACTATAGATTATGTTAGATTCGATTTGTGTATACAAATGTGAACTAACTGTATAAGGCAACAATATTTATTTAGGTTTATCAATCTACGCGTGGATAGTTTTATTCGTTTAACGTACTCGGAGAGGTATCAAGAGAGAAGCGAGTAATTTCACTAGTCTCACAGGCAAGGTTCCTCATTAACTCAATAAGCCTTGAAATATTCAAGAAACTAATTATTCTCAAGCTCTTCCCACAGAGCCGATGCTGATTAAATCATACACAGAATTATTGATAGCGTTAACTACGAGGTAAGGAACAACGAGCCTCGTGAGCGAATCGATCGGATTCCAATATGAGGTAAAATGCATGAAGGCTTACAAGGTATCCATAAAAGCAAACCTTAACATTTGATAATTCAATATTAGCTTCAAAGTTACAATTTAATATTTCCGATTCCGAGGTTGCTAATGCTTGTTCAGTGATCCAATGTTTATTACTATATTGTAGTTCATATTTAGTATATAAACTGGAAACGGCGGACCTGTACGATATTAGCACCACCTGTAAATTTGTTGATTATCATTTTTATACTTTTTTCTGTGTATTCTTATCGATTAGAACATAAAGTTTCCGATTTTAAAAAAAATAAAAATAAAAAATAAAAAAAAATGACAAAATAAAATAAATTGGAAAAAATTCAATATTTAAAGAATTTTAGGGGTGCTCAGTTTCTCATACAACGTTATAGTAAATGCAAAGTCAATACTCATCTACTAACCACTGGCCTCTAGCTCTCTCCACTCCCCTGTATAACCTTCCCTTTCTCTCCACCTATGTATCCGTCATCGCACCTGCTTTCTCAGCTTTCTATTATTCCTTTCTAACTAGTTTTTACTCCTCACTCTTTTGTAATTAATCTTTTTACATTTATGTAACCCCCTGCACATCAGTGGCGTTTCCGCTTTGCTCGGGGTGAAATGATTAAAAAAAAAATCGATCTTCCATTTTGAAAACACTTACTTTGAGTTGCTACCCTTTTTCTTTTTTTTTTCCAAAACTTGTAGGAAATTAATGAAAAAATCGTTCCGCAAATATGTTTTTATCAAATGTTTTTAAGAATACAAATGTTTTATCAAATGTTTTTAAGAATACAAATGTTTTATCAAATGTTTTTAAGAATAAGAATTATTCTAAAGATTCTGTCAAATTTTTTTTAATGTTTTACATGTCATATTTTTCATTCTAAATATTTTTACAACAGAAATTATTTTAAAGAAACTCTTTCCGAAACTTTTTTATGATTCAAATAACTTATTTTTGATTGATATGAAGTAGAGATAATTAAAAAATTTTCATGGGTTTGTCGATCTTCAAATTGTAAGCTTCTCTATACATGGTCTCAGCGACATCAAAGCGACCCTAACGCGAGTTTTTTTTTTTAATCATATCACCCCGAGCAAGGCTGTAACGCCACTGATGTGCAGGGGGCTACGTAAGAGTGAAAAGATTGGAAAAAAGAAAGCCGGAAACCACATCCTAAACAGGGAACAAGGGATGAGCCTGAAGATAGCAAAATAAAAAATAAAAAACTTAAAATTAAGCATAAATAAATACAAAATCATGACTTACTAAAATTTCAAAAAGTCTAACCAACACCTACACACATGCTTACGGCCAGTTGACAAAAGAAAGAAAAAGTTATTTTATCTAATGGCCAGCAGAGGAATAGATTTGTGGGTAGGTTAGTAATTCAACTAGACATTAATTATAAATAGGAAGAATTTTTTATACAAAAAATTATTAAATACTATATTTCTGACATTCCTCAGCAAAAACGAAATATGTAAGATGACTGAAAAATTAAATAAAAATTAATAAAATTTCTTGTTGGTTAATTTTAACGAAACGTTTAAATGAAAGACAACTGCCCGAATATATATATATATATATATATATATATATATATATATATATATATATATATAGTCATGCACACACAAGATTGTTTCGCTGTTTCCCAGCTAATCAGTGTCGCTAGACATCCAATAACTTCCAGCCGGGATCGAAACTCAACCGATTTAGGTATCCGTCATAGAATCTACTACAAAGCGATGAGCACACAGCTAAAAGAATTCTAACGTGTTAAATATACGCAGTGTATACACACGCCAGCAGCCAAAAAACTCAATTCATGATTGAGAGTAATGTGTAAATCACAGAAGAGACAAATATTTTTAAAATTTTTCCTTCTCGACAGCTCAATCGGATAACGAGAGAATAATTAGTCATCCGCATACAAATCTGTTTCTCTGTATCACAGCTCAGTGTGGCTAGACATCCGATTGCTTCTGGCCGAAAGCAATCATATATATATATATATATATATATATATATATATATATATATATATCCGCTGACAGATCTGTTTTTCTGTATCACAGCTCATCAGTACGGTTAGACACCCGATTGCTTTTTACCCAGGATTGAAATCCAACCGAATTGGCGTCAGTCGACGATCCTGCCTCTGAGCTACAGGCGCTCGGTAGAAGGAGGCATACTTTTTAGCGTGTATATTATCATTATACACGCCCAATAGCTGTGAGTGCTCTAATTCATTGCTGAATGAACGATGCGTAGATGCCAGAGTAGCTACTGTTTTTCAAAATCTACCATTCTTCCAGAGTGCTCAATCAGGGTGTTATATATATATATATATATATATATATATATATATATATATATATATATATATAACATTCGAAATCAAAATTAGGCAATGAAGATTGTCAGGATTGTAGATAAGAGTCTGACATTTTTTGTATTGATAAAATTCAAATTCAGTTTATATGTACACAAATCGTATAAGTGTCATTATATAAAATGCGGTTTTATAGTGCATTTGTCAAAATCTATTAAGTATTTTATACGCATTATTATTATATTATACTCATATTAAGTATTTCATGCAAATTGTAAAATACCGTGTTCTCTGTTAAAAACGATGGATAGTTTCGTTTTTTATTAATTATAGTAGGGTCGAGTCTGAAGAGTCTTTCCTTGCAGCGAGTATTAACCAATTGAGAATATGAAACACATAACAATAATAAGGATATAAGATATTTAAATGTACTTGAACAAAAACAGGACAAATTCATGAACAAACTAGAAAAAATACATGAATTTGGGGAAGTTATCAAAAACGTATATTAAGAATGTACAGCGTTTAAATAAAATTGAAAAGATATGATTAAATAATGAAATAGACAGATCTTATTTGTTTAGTTTAATGAAACATGTTTGGATTAAATTTTGCTGCCTATACGCACACGAAAACACACGCACATATCTGGCTATATACATATTTATGGAAAATTAATGGAATCATTTTTAATTCAACATTTTTATTACTTCAAACGTTATTATAGTAGACACCAATTTTGAAATAGGTGTCTTTGAAATAGACGCCTCATTTTTATTTAATTTATTTTAAACAGTGTGTATTATAACAAATTTTATTGACAATGAGTGTGTGTCCTTTAACGTGCTCATTGTATATATTTTTATTTACTCAAAAGTTCATTATATATATATATATATATATATATATATATATATTATGGAGTTTTTGAGTAAAGAAAAAACTTAAAAAAATTCTAGAAACATTCTACCTCAAAGGACACTCACTTATAGATATATATAAATATATATATATATATATATATATATATGTACATGAGTGAGAAACATTCTACCTCAAAACATTCTAGAAACATTCTAAGTCAAAGGACACTCACTCGTGTATATATATATATATATATATATATATATATATATATATACACGCGTGTGCGTGTCAGTTTTGATGTAAAGGTTTGTAAAGAATATGTGTTGTCCTATAATTTTTGTAAATTATAAACTTGGGTGAGAATTTCGAGCCGCTTATTGTTTTAAGGTCTGGGAGTAATATACGTAGAATAAAAAATAAACAAAAAAAAATGTAGGTGGGACCGTGATCAAGCCGAAAAAAAAACAAAAAATTGGGAGCCCTTCGCAGGAGAATACTGAAACCTTTTTAAATAGATTCACGACAACTTGTCAGAGAGGACCGATATGAAGAGAATTTATTTCCAGCTCACAAACAGAGAAGTCAGAGTTCGGGAAAAAATAGAGAAAAAAATCTTTATCTCGACAGGAAATGTAATGATACCGTATTTCTAGTAATGGAACGACACTTCTAATCACGAATGTTTCGTATGAGAACGAGACATGGTACGTCCCTAGGGAAACTCAAGGTTCTTATTAATATATATATATATATATATATATATATATATATATATATATATATCGTACAGATATTAAAGTTTTTCTAACTTCAACAGTGGTTTTTACGTTTTAAGTAATTTACATGTTAGGGTTTACTTTACCACATTTATTTATTTGATTCGATTTTTTAAAATTTATTTGTTCATATTCCTATAAAATTGTTTTTATTTCTACGTTCCTACATATTTTTACACATTCTAATAATAGCCATTTTTTATTCTGTCAGTCAATTTAAAAATGACTACCTTTAAAATTTCAATATATTTTGATTTAATCAGTGTGTACACAAATTTGTGCGGAAATATAAAATTTAATTTTCAATTTATATCGTGAAATGATATCACAATTTTTAGATCTCACAGTCAAGTTCAGTCAGTCAGTTAAGTGCCAAACGTGATAATGATTTGGCGATCATGTCTCTTTTGATTCTTGCCTGACAAAGCAGAAGCTTTTCCATTTAATATAAAAAAAGCCTACCTAGGGCTAGAGTGCTTTAGTCCCTTTTGAAGTTCTCTTGAGTCACTCCTTCAAAATAGTCTGAAAAGTAATTCCGGTAGTTTCCTTGAGTCTTCATCTCAGCGTCTTTCTTCCAATGATGTGCGTTGTGGTGCATTGGATATTTGGCTCAGAACGAGAAATCGGGGAGCCGTGTTCGAATTCCAGCCGAATTCATTGCATTCACTTACGCGCAAATAACCTTGGGAAAGGTATTAATCCGTTTGTTCCTTCCAGTTATGGGTTAAATAACAGGACAGATTGGGTTCTATAGCTTTGGTCGGCAACCAGTCTACCGCAGAAAGCAATGGCAACCTATTGCGGGATAATAAGCGGAGGTTAGTTACAGTTACCTCGCAACATCTAGAGTGATCAATAGTTTACCAAAGCCTCGGGCACGATGACTTGTAGCTTCGTGCTCGCACATCTATCGACGAACAATTCCGGTTAAGTGCTTCATATACTGAGTGCTCGCTTTTGGTAAGCAGCACAACGCACACGCGAACATGAGTCAAAATTGTTTAGAATTACTAAGAACAAGAACTTGTAAATCTCTAAGATTGCACAAATTCTGATCGAAAATTGGACATAAAGAAAGGCAATTCATATTTTCTAACAAGAGTCAGTCAGTTAAGTGCCATACGTGATACATTCTTGGGCGATCATGTCTCGAAAGAGACATGACTGACTGGGAAGAAGATTTAAAACAAACATTAGTCAACAGTACGTTTCTAAAATACATCATTAATAGACAAATAAAATTATTTAACAAAAATATACAAGACCAATAATAAAAATACCACACAACAAAATGTCAACATATTTTACAGTAACCAGATGTACAATAATTATGAACAGTACGAATTTGCTATACGGAAAATCTTTAAACAAAGATCTTTCTGCTATAATCTCTAGAAAAACATGTAAAACCTATAATATATAACTGAAACTGGAAAATCGAAACCTTGTCGTCATTTATTAAAGCAACCCTATTAGTTAATAAATATAGTGCATTAATTTCACTGCCCAGTACAAGACTGTGTTTGTTGTCATATATCAATTACTCATATCGGACATACGACTACTTTTTTTGAGAGGACGCCTCAAGTACCATTTATCAGGGCAAAACACTAAAACAACCCATCTACATAAATCTACAAAAACCTTTAAAAATAAAAGGTTACAGTCCTATGCAAAGCCAAATCCCCAAAACATTTATATCTAAGGCTCTGTACCTCAAACAACTCTTCCCCACCACATATCTCAACTTGTTTAAGAATGAAAGTGGCACGCTGAAAGTCATTTAAAAATAGAATATCGCCCGTTCAAAATTCGCCTTGCTGGAATTAAATCTCTTGCTAGAATTCACAAATACTACATCTGATGCAGCGAAAACACGAAAAGAAACTATAAACATCAAAACAAAATTCCTTTGAAAATAGCTAAAGAATTGGAGGAAAGCGATTGGGACAAGACGACATGAATTTTATTTTGCAACAAATATAAATAGAAGTTAAAAATTTCAAACATTTTTAAATTTATTTATGCAAGAAATACTCTTATGAGCATCTGTCGAAATCAAGTTAAACTATGGAAGATGCTAAGTGATGTAATTTAATGTCTAATTAATGACAGTGAGTAAATGTTTTTATTGTTATTGTGGGACTTTTTATTTCATTATATTTCTTTATTTTTTTATTAATGAAATTATTATATTTATTATTTTTTAAAAATTGATAAGTATATTTATATATTTTAAATAGTTGAAGGTTTTAATTTAACCATTTTCTTTTGGTTGTCTAAAACTCTTATGGTTCTGTATTTTCGCTTGTTAAATTAGATATTTGAGAACAGTTGGTAAGATTAGATAGCGGCGCTCTCAAGATCTTTCTTTTAAATTAAGTTATTTTTCCTTAATAATTATGGTGTTCCTTAGCTCGAAGATTTAAAAAACAAGACAAAGCAAAACAAAAAAAAAAAAATTAATTAACAAAACAAAAGAAAACATAATGATGTTTTTACTTTTGTTTATAAACATATTTTGCAAAATATAATCTTTACGTTTGCCTTGATAAAGTTCATCAGGGGAGGAAACGCGTTGGTAAAGAAATTTTCCGATTATTTTTATTCATATTGTCTTTTTACAGATATAATTTTTATTTTTATGTACATTTTTCACACACACACACACACACACACACACACACACACACACACACACACACACACACAAATATATATATATATATATATGACCACTCAACACGAAGCCCTCTTTGAAATTCTAACCGGAAGATATACCCGACCGATAGGACGTACATTCTAACAGATAATACCATTAATCAACAATTTCGCACTTACACACCGGATTCTTCTTCGGGTCTGACGATCAAAACGAGAGACACATTAACTTAATTACCAATAACCCCAACCAACCCCCACGACAACAACGAACCAAATATAAACAGAGAATGATTCCAAACCTTTATTTCTCCCGATGAAGTGTTTGAGTCTAAACACTGAAACAACCATATGATTGTAGAGAAGAGGACATATATAGAAGAAATTATGTGCATGTTCTAAAACATAATTTATAATATATATATATATATATATATATATATATATATATATATAACATTTATTTGTAAAGTGCATAAAAAGATAGTTGAATAAAGATAGGAAAAAAAGTAGAAAGGGTAAACGTTTTATGCTTCTTGTTCTTGCGGAGTTTTCAATTACTCAACGCAGGAGTCGTATGTCGGTCGAGTTGCCGAAAAGCGCAAGCACCTGCTGTCCGTTAGTTTGTAATTGGCAAATATCACAGCTGATCGGTCGCTCCATCGTATCAATCGATCAGGCTTTATACTTCCCAGCCCGCAGGTGCCGAAATCCTGGCTTACATTGCTATAATTAAACCTGTCACATGACACGCTGCACACCAATTACAGTAAAGTCTCTGGACCAGATTCCCATTCAGAAGCCGTTATTAGAAGATAAACGATGGCTCGATCTTGGGTTGCGTCTGCATCATCTCATCAAGCATCTTTTGCTCTGTCGATTCTTGATGCGGAAAAATTCCAGTCACGGCCATATTTATTTTCTTCAAACACCTCATCGGAAGCTATCCTTTCGTCTAACTTGTATTCATGAAGAATGCTTTAGCGTCGATGATATGCACTTCTGTGACAGGCACAATGCTTTATTCCATGCACAGTTCAAACATTGCTTTCAATATATAAAATGTCCCAGTTGTAGTGGTTGTCATGAATCACTGCTTCTGGGTTCTTTCCGGCAAATCTCAAACCGAATTGTGAGTGTTTTCACTTGCTTGAGAGTCCGTTGATCTGGCATCTAACTCTCGTTACCTTATTTTCATTTATTTTATAAATGTATATCCCTCAAGGAAATATATTTTATTTTATTACAGCTATGTATTATATTAATATCTAGGCACTTCTATTTAGACGTTAACTGATTATTCTAACTGCGCGTTGTTGTGTAGTGGATATCGTCTTCAAATGACAAATTCAAGAGCTGAGTTCAAATTTCACTTAGATTCGTTGCATTCACTTACGTGCAAATACCCTTGGGAAAGGTTTTAATCCGTCTCTTCCCTCAATTTATGGGTTAAATAATAGAACACATTGGGTTCTATAGCCTTGGCTGGCAACCAGTCTACCGAAGAAACAATAGCAACCTACTGCGCTATAATCTTCTGCCCGGTCAGTCATGTCTCTTTTGAGACATGATCGTTCAAAGCTTGTATCATGTAACGTAACTGACGTTACATTCTCTTACACGCAAATACTCTTTGAAAAGATATGACTTTATCTATTCGCCGTCATGTATGGGTTTAATAGCAGAGCAGACGGGGTTCTATAGCTTTGGTTGGCAACAAGTTTATTGCAGAAAGAAACGGCTGCCTACTGCTCAAAAGAGACATGATCGCCAAATCATTATCACGTTTGCCACTTGACTGACCTTGACTGTGAGATCTAAAAATTGTGATATCATTTCACGATTTAAATTGAAATTATCTGTTTCTAACAGAAAATCTATAGAGGAAAGAGCGCAGACGTCTTTTTTTAAAATCAAATTTTGCATTAATAAACTAATTTTCGAAATAAAAAAGAAACAGTGCTGGAATGAACCCCAAATAAAATAAAATAGAGCGAGATTTTCTCTGAAGATGTTTTCGTTATCATATTATGTTGCTTATATCGAAACTTAAATTAAGAGCTTGATTAAAAATGAATGCAATCCAACTTCTTTATTTGGGGCTAGGATCCTGAAATTGAAAGAAATTGTCGGTTGACAAAAATCTTCCCTGATAAAAACCCCTATGAAATCTAGTCTCACCAGCTCATCCCACATATATTGCTGTCCTAATAAATGTAGAACAAGGCTATTTTTTTTTATAAGCGTTTCACCCCGAGCAAGGCATGTCACTGCCACTACCGCGCAGGGGGCTACGTAGAGTGGAGAAATGCTGATTAAATATAGGAAATGTCAGAGGGTGGGTGATAGGCGGGTAAGGATACCGAGAATGAGGGTTGGGTAGATGAGAGTGTTCTGAGAATAGTTGGGAGTTAGTGTGATAGGAGGTGTCTATTGACCCTACATTTAAACACCTGGAGATTGTAACTGTCGGGAAAGCAGACTTGTGGAAGGGAGTTCCAAAGGCGGGAAGCGCGAGAAAAGAAGCTGTTGGAGTAGAATTTACGGTTACATCTTATTTGTTTAACTGTAAAAGGGTGGGACCTAGTTGCTAATCTAGTATCTCGTGTAAATTCGTGCTTAGGCGGCACCAGTGATCTAAGCTCATCGGAGCAGAAGCCATGAAAGTACTTGTAGAAGAGGCACAGGGAAGCCACATCACGCCGGTGAGAGAGCGGCTGCAGCCGGTCTGCCAAGTCAGTATCAACCACGTTACAGATCCTCCTTTGTATTTTGTCAAGAAGCCCAAGGAGAGCAGCAGGGGCACCCGACCAGATATGGCAGCAATATTCAATACACGGGCGGATGGTAGATTTGTATATGTGCAGAATAGATTCAGGTGGGAAAAATTTCCGGGCCCTGCACAGGGAGCCGACTTTCATAGCAGCAGATTTGACAATGGATTCAATATAGTCATTCCATTTGAGGTCCGCCGAGAGTGTAAGGCCAAGGAGGCGTAGTATTTTACTCTCTGGGAGGCTAGCCTGTCCCATGCTAATGGGAGGTAGATGCGATAAAACAATCATTAATGCTTCCAAACAAAGTTTACATTGTTTCATACAATACAAAGTGTAATTACTATCCTGAATTCAGCTGTATATAAGAAATAAGAAAGACCGTATCATGAAAACACTTTGCTGCTGTCTACTGCTGCAGAAAATGTAAATAAAACTGTGGCGTAGCCCAAGTAGCCGCTCAACGAAATAATGGTTAAATAATGTGTCGATCCCTAAAAGTTACTGGAACACAGAGTGCCAGATCAAAGAGCTCGGACCGTAGAAGGCCGGAGGTCACAGCGAATTATTGGCAGATTGCGACGTCACTAAAGGAATACAACTTTCGGAAATCAAAGTGGATTTAGAGTCATATGAAATAGCATTAATGTTGCGTTCTTTGTCAACTCTGGATCTCCATGCTACTACATAAAATGGTATCAAGAGAAAGGATAATTTATTTTTGGTATTCGTTTTATTAAGAGTGACAACTTGGATTCTAAGAGGCAGTAGGAAGAATGACATCACAGAAACGCATTCTCTTCTATAACCTGCACTTTTTCCTTTTCAAAATACATAGTAATTTACAGTATTTACATTATTCGGACTATTGTTCTCATCTTTGATGCCATTTGTACGACGTTTTCTCCGTTGTACGCTCCGGACTTCTTCAAGTGCTAGGAATTTCGAACCGAACCCTTTGTCTATATCTCTGAGATGAGGTAGTATTTACAGTATTTACATTATTCGGACTATTGTCCGCATCTTTGTTGCCATTTGTACGACGTTTCCTCCGTTTTACACTCCGGCTATCTTCAGGTGCTAGGAATTTCGAACCGAACTCCTTGTTTATATTTCTGAGATGAGGTAGTATTTACAGTATTTACATTATTCGGAATATTGTCCTCATTTTTGTTGCCAATAGTCCAAATAATGTAAATACTTTAAATACTGCCTCATCTAAAAAATATAGACAAATACATAGTAATATGTATTTTAAATCCTTACCAAGTGTAACGTGTAACTTATTCGTCCATCTCTCTCTATGTCTCCAGAACCAGCGCCATATACACGGGTCAAAAGTAACAAAACGACATAACAAAACATACATTCAGAACAGATGATATAACAGCAGATAAATATTTACAGCAGTGCACAACAATATAACACATTTCACAAAGACTCGCATAAATGAATAAGGTGTAAACACCATCTGCGGATTTTAACGAGAGTTAGGATCCTCAGTATCCCACAAAGTCGATTCCCCGAGTTGGGTCATTTCATGCAACTTATTCTGGTGGTGTGTCATTCTTTATGACACCTGTTGCAGGGAAACATATTGTAATTGTTCAAAGCCGCATATGTGGCTGTTATAGATTATTTTCTTTTCTTCTTTTTGTTTGTTTCATCTGTCTTCACAAAAGGTGTATTGATAGTTGGAAATGTTTTTCCGTTTGCTCTTTGGAAAAAGCACAGAATTCTTTATTCAAGCTTCCGCTGTCGCAGCCAAACAGTTTTTAAGGCCTACTATTTTTATTCCTTTTAAAAACTAATCGAATTAATTATGCTTAATTAGTAGAATGTATCTTCCGGGATCGTCTAACCCTCTTTGCTCTCGTTTTGAGATTATACCTGCGACTGCAGTTACTAATATTATCCTCGTCAGAAATTTTATCTGTCCCCTTTATACCCATCAAAATTCTCCTCCATATTAGTCGGATATATCTCCATATACTCATTACTATTTGAACCTGAGAAGCTATTTCTATTCTTTCCTTTAAATTGGGTCGTATCACTTTCGTCTGCTCTTCTTTTGACACATTAAAATATGGCGTTCCATCATTGGAATATCTGACTCATCTTTCGAATCCTCTCGTTGGCGTCTCCATTTAGTGTCTAGGTACTTTTTTCCTTTGTTACCCGAGTCGTTCTCAGATTCGTCGGAGAGGCTGCTAGGGTTGTTCTTCTTGTTATCAGTGAAAATTATCCATTCCTGAATATTTACTACCCTAAGGTAGCAAATAACCAGCATAGGCCTTAACTACCGAGCTAGCTAACTGATTCTTGATATAATAAGATACCGGACCGGTCATCCCGACTACTACATAATACGACCGCCATCTCATATCTAATTTGCCTCGCTTATGATGGTTTCTATAACAGACTGAGTTTCGTATTTTAAAGTCTGTGTTGTTAGTTGAAATGTTAGATTGTTCTATTTGTCGTTTATTCGCTTTCTTCAAATTATTCCGAATTAGTGTAAATGCGCAGTTTGGTTTCTGCTGTTCATCTCCATAATAAAGAGGACGTGGTTTTAAGATATTATCTCGTGTCAGAAAGACGTCCCTTTAATAAATTATGTAGTACAGTAAAAATTTTGTCGACTCGCTAACGTTAGATCTTATTTCCGAGAGAATCTGATTAACATACATAAATCCTATAATCTATCATTATTACTAATTTTTTTAAATTAAATATCGTGCATCGTCTTATGCAACTGTTCCACCTTACCGTTGCTTTGTGAGTGGTAAAACGACGCCGCCATATGGTGTATAGTGAATGCTGAACAACATCATGATATTCTCAGCATCCTTCTGTAGAACCATATTTTAGTTGCTTTAAGTTTTTTCTTCATTTTTGAAGTAACTGAAATGTGGTTCTAGAGAAGGATGCTGAGAATATCATGGATAGAGCATGTGAGAAATCATGAAGTTTTGGAAAAGATGGAAACGTAAAGGAAATTAATACTGAGTATCAGTAAGAAATAGCTGAAGTTCTTGGGATATGTAATGAGGAAGGAAGGCTTGGAGAATCTGATACTTACAAGTCAGACAGAGGGAAAAAGAAACAGGGGAAAGCAGCGGGTAACATATTTGAAGTGCCTGAGCAGGTGGATGGCAGAGTGGGGTTTGGGTGGGGGTAACAGGAGAAAGCGTGCTAGGAGCCACCAGGGATAGAGAGACGTGGAAAGCCATGATCACCTACGTCCTGAGAGGAACATGGCACATAAAAAAGAAAGCGTATCTTTTTCAAAACTTTATTAATATTCTCTGTATCGCTATCTATTACTAACTGAAGAGTGGCGCCAAATCCAGGGAATATTTCATCTAAACTTGTTTATAAAAGGAACTTTGTCTGTCTATGTGTGTGTGTGTGTGTGTGTGTGTGTGTGTGTCCGCTACCTATAGACTCCAAAACGGCTGAACCGATTTTCTTGAAAATTTACAGAGTTGTACTATAAGCGTCTGCGAGTATTCTTAGATAGCTTTTGTGTCGAGGTATCCCCGACAAATACCGAAAATCGATGATCGAAAAAATCGGGTTATAGAAGGATTCGCTTGGGCGATCGTGTCTCGAAAGAGACATGACTGACTGGGCAGAAGATTATCCCGCAGTAGGTTGCCATTGCGGTAGACTGGTTGCCAGCCAAGGTTATAGAATCCAATCTGTCCTGTTGTTTGATTCATAGCTAGAGAGGGAAGAGATGTATAATATTATTAAGTAGTATTTAGTAGGGGATCAGTTTATTACTTCAGAACAATAGAAAACCGATCCCCCATTTTATGACCAGCAGAAGCCTTAATCATAATTCCAATTATTATATTCAGTCTGTCAGTTGAGTGCCATACGTGAAACACGCTTGGGCGATCATGTCTCGAAAGAGACATGAATGACTGGGCAGAAGATTATCCCGCAGTAGGTTGCCATTGGTTTCTGTGGTAGACTGGTTGACAGTCAAGGATATAGAACTCAATCTGTCCTGTTATTTGACAAATAGATGGAGGAAGAAGAGATTGGATTATATTACATTATATTAAGTATAATTAGTGGGGAATCAGTTTATTACTTCATAGCAACTGAAAACCGATCCCCCACTTTATGTCCTGTAGAAATTTACCAACAAATACAGTCAGATAAATGCCATACGTGAAACACGCTTGGGCGATAATGTCTCGAAAGAGACATAACTGACTGGGTAAAGATTATCCTGCAGTAGGTTGCCATTGCTTTCTGCGGTAGACTGGTTGCCAGCCAAGGCTATAGAACCCAAGCTGTCCTATTATTTAACCCATAACTGGAAGGAAGAGACGGATTAATACCTTTCCCAAGGGTATTTGCGCGTACGTGAATGCAATGAATTCAACTGGAATTCGAACTCGGCTCCCCGATTTCTTGTTCCGAGCCGATATCCACTGTACCCCAACGCACATCCCTTGCTACTGAATACTCTGCTCTAGGTTGTGAGAAAGATTCTCTTGACTGGCGTCGTGTTCATTATCGAACAATTAAGTCCTTAAGTTCGCGGGAAGACATTTATATTACCAAGCCAGATAAGGGTTCCGGTGTTGTGATATTAAATAGACAGGATTATCTAACTAAAATGCACAATATTTTGGATGATCCTTCTAAGTTTACTGTTATCGGTCCTGCCGATACATTTGATAACACCGGTAAAATAGAAACCAAAATTCAACGTTGGCTGTTGTCCTTGTATAAGAACAATTTGATTTCTAAAGACATCTACAGCAGGATCAGGCCCGTAGTATGAATTTTGTCAAAAATATATATGCAAAGCCAATCACAATCTTCTGTCTTCCTAAACCCTCATCTTTTATTGTCTTTCCTCTTCATTTTTCCTCCTTAGAATCTTATCCTTTTTCTGTCAATAATTAATCGTGAAAACCACATTTCAGTCAATTCAGGAAAAAATTTAAAAATATTTACCGTTAAAAATATATTCGCTATTACGTAGCAGTCGGACAACTATTTTCACCGTGTTTCAAAATAAGTTATTTAAATCAGTGCCGATGCATATTGAGTCTCCGTTTATAGATCTCTAGATGAACGCATTTTTAGATTTTTGTAAATAAGCATAAACGTTAGTGACAAAAAGCAATAAGATAACATATATTGCATCCACAAAATAAATAGCCAACCTACAAATATTCGTTGAAGAAGTGAGTTCGGTCTCTTATGATGAGTGCACTGTATGCTTTTGTGTGAGAAACTTTTGAGTTCATTATATTTAAACAGTCTTGCTTCGATAGTGTGATTTTCATAACAAAAGAAAGCCTTTAGAAAAAGTCATTTTGTTAATTCCATCTGCTTAATTAAATTGGAAGCTATTTTGAATTCCCTCTCCTTAAGCGATATTTTCTCCATTTGTTTATTTTTTGAAAGATTATTTTCAGCAAATTCTAACCCACTAAGAAAGAAGAGATGACAACCAAATTTTAAAAAAAATAATCGATGTTCCTTAATATTTTAAAATTTTTCAGTTGTTGCAAACAGCAAATACAGATTAACGAAATGCAGACATTATCGATAATACGTGTTCGAAAATTCAACAACATTCAGATTTAAAGGCAGAAATTATTGTTCGAGCTCTGGATCAAGGGTAAAACTGTGCTATAAAAAAAGAGAAGAATGTTTTTCCGTTCCTCAAATAAGGAATTATCTCAATTTTCCAATTCGTAACACGAATAAAAAGAAAAAAATATTTCAAATTTTCATCCGCCATAACAAGCCTTTTTATCTCTGGATATTATTTTGAAGGGAATACATTCTCCCTCTGCATCTGCACTCTAAAGAATGAAAGAATAAATAAATATTAAAATCTAGCTGAGAGGAAATTTTATAAAACGTTTTGTTATTTTTTCGAGATTTCAATTCTAAATTTAACATTTTTACGTAAAAAAACACTCGTCGGGAATAACATGTGGCTACGTCTGTGCTAAACTCTAATAACTTGAAATTCAACATTATGAGTAATGCAAATATAACAAGTGGAAGACCCTCCAATGTATTTGAGGCGCAGTAATGCCCTGAAGCTCTGTGGGCAAATCCTTGTTTTATACTCGTATATGTTAATGTCAATACTGTTTATGCTGTTTTTTAAAAGCAAGGCTTTAATGTGTATGATTGTAATAAAAGGTTAGTATTTGTTTTGTTTCCCTATTAATAGTATAAATATTGCAAAAGTACACAAAGGCAAAAGAAAACATGATAGGATTGATGAACATTAAAATAAAAACAAGCTTTAAATGTATGTTTGTATGAAGGTCTGGTTGTATGTGGCATTGCAATGTTGAAAAGTGAATTTTGCCATAATTGCTTGCCATAATTGAATTCATTTTGTTATATTTAATTTAAATACTGACAGTAAAATTAGGACCTAAATGTAAAATAACAAATGTAAAAGAGATTCTCAACATTACTTCTTATTACTTGTATATCTTATATTTTAATGTTGTTTGAATGGATGCTTTGTAAAAACAATGATAAATACGGCTATCTAGAATTCGAGAATCTTAGGGGGCGGTTTCTTTATATATATATATATATATATATATATACTAGCAGTATAGCCCGGCGTTGCTCGTGTGTAATGAAAGCTTTAAAGCTAATCCATGGTCCTCGAACTCAGACTCTTTGGATGTTGGCACGAAAGACTAAAAAGCAATAGTTGCTTCCAGTTAAAGCGAAACCGTAGACTGAAAGATAAATGAATGGATGTAAGTCAAATTTTGATTTCCTGGTATCGATATCAAATAAGTTTTTTACGTCGTAAACTGAATTTTGAAGGCCAAATAAGTCCTCTGAGTAAATGGTATCATGGCTGAGACTAAGAACTACAATTATACCTACTTAGAGCAAAACCCGAAGCAAAGACAAAAATAAAAGGGCTGAAAAAATACAGACATACAAGCAGATAAACAAACACACACACAAACATCTTGCCTTTTATATACATATATATATATATATTATCGATTTTCTGCACTATTGTAAGAACAGCAACCTTGAAACTTCTGAATATCGTTTCTTATATATTTGTCTATGAGTGTATCAAATCTAATTAAAATCGGACCACTCCTTCTATAACACGATTTTTTCGATTATCAATTTTCGATATTTATCGGGGGTAACTCAACACAAAACCTAGCTAAGAACACTCGCAGACGCTTATAGTACTACTGTGTAAATTTTCAAGAAAAGCGGTTCAGCCGTTTCGGAGTCTATAGGTAACGGACACATACACACACACATATACACACAAAAACAAAGTTATTTATAAATAAGTATATATATATATATATATATATATATATATATATATATATATATAATTTGTGTATTTAGGCAGCAAATTTTCTTTTAGACATGTCAGGTTAAATAAATTGCAAATATTGTGTCTGCTTATTCTTATCTTTCGCGTATTATAATTGAGAGAAGTAAAACATGAAATTATTGTGAATTTTCTTCTTGCTTCAAATATAACAGTTGTAGCAATAAGAAAATTTACAGTAATTTTTAGCAACAAAGTTTTGTGGTTATTTTTTGTTACCACAACTCACACCCCTGAAGAAGATCTCGGAAGGAGACTGAAAGTACTTGGGAACAAGGAGAAATGAATAATAAAATATTCTGTCCACGTTACAGCTCATTTAGTACATCTTTCAATTATAATACGCAAAAGAATATCAATGTTTGCAATTTATTTAATCTGGTACACACATTTGTGGTGCATTGGATATCGGCTCGGAACGAGAAATCGGGGAGCCAAGTTCGAATTCCAGCTGAATTCATTGCATTCACTTACGCGCAAATACGCTTGGGAAAGGTATTAATCCGTCTATTCCTTCCAGTTATGGGTTAAATAGCAGGACAGATTGGGTTCTATAGCCTTGGTCGGCAACCAGTCTACCGCAGAAAGCAATGGCAAACTACTGCGGGATAATCTTCTGCCCACTCAGTCATGTCTCTTTCGAGACATTATCGCCCAAGCGTGTATCACGTATGGCACTTAAACTGACCCCCCCCCCCCCCCCACACACACACACACACACACAACAACAACAACAACAATAACAACAGTGCGATAGGTAGATTGTTGCCATTTTCCATTTTTTTCGCGCATGCGCTTTTCTTATTTTTGATTTTGTCGAGTGCAAAATACAGTAGAATCATTTAGATATCGTCTCTGAAAAAAAGAGCATCATAGCGCAATTCACTCCGGCAAAATTTAAAAAGGGCATCCTGTACTGCTTGGCATTCGCACCGGAAGCTATAATACGAACATTTTACAATGTTTGGGTGTCAATCTGAGGACAGTACAGAGTATTCAGGAAGTGTTGAATCAGTGTAATGGTAGTACATACACTCGGAAAAATCATTGTGATCGTTCTGATAACAAAAGAATTCCTGAAATTGATGGTGATGATCTGATACACAACTCGGAGGCCAACATAAAGTAATTTGAGGAGAATGTGCTTCCCTGGATCAAGAGGGTAGCTGCTGGAAGACCCTAGTTTTGGTAATAAAACTCGGTGCTATGTAATGTAGGAAAGAGAACCCATCAATGGCCATTAGATAATTTCTGCGATCACATCACCTCTTACATCTGGCCTTCTGACTCCCCATATTGCAACCCTCTCAATTATTATATATTGGATGCAGAAAAGGTAGAGACCAAAAACTCCTTGTAACACTAAAGATAAACTGAAATCAAGAACTATGCCAGCATTCACTATCCTAAACAAGGAGACCGCCTAGAAGAGAGGCAGGCGATTCCGGAGTTGTTTTAAGGCCATAGTTAAAGGCAATGCCGAATTTATTGACTCGATCTGTTAAAATGAGATGTCAGTGTAATTTGCATTTTCAAGTAATTTACACAATTTATTCATTGCACACACACACACACACACACACACACGCACACACACACAAACATTAATTTAAGAGTTATTTTTAATGGATGCGCATATTTGAGTAGATGTCCTGATTTTAGTATTATAGCCACCTTCTAACACACTAACTCACACCCACTCTCTCCAACTCTCTTCCTATGTACATCCTAAGTCGTCTATCACCCTCCTTCTGACATTTCCTATACCCAATCCCTCTATGTAACCCCCTGCGCTATAGTGGCAGTGGAATGCCTTGCTTGGGGTGACACGATTAAAAAAAAAAATACAATATACTTATTTATTTACATCTACCGGTTTGAATATTTCAAAGTTGTTTTTAGAAAAATATGCGGCAGGATGCGAACCTGCGTCATCTATGGCAAACCATAATTAGATCTGATGCGTCTTAGAACGCTCAGCCACGTAGCACCTTTCGATTACATATATTCTTCTTTATGTGCCGTGTGCTTTCAAGACGTAGGCGATCATGGCCTTCCACTTCCCATTATCCCTTGTCGTTTTCGACATTTTCTCTCTTAATATCTTTCCCAAAGATATTATTCTACCATTCATTTGCTCAAGCCTATCAAGTATGTTTCGAGTTATTTTCATCTATCTCTCTTTCTTTGTACCATCCAGTGAGTATTAGATTCTCTAAGCCCGTCTTCCTCATTACGTGTCCCAGAAATTTCTACTGTCTCTTCCTGATGGTAAGTATAAGTTTCCTTTTCGGTTGCATTCTCCCCAAAACCTTGTTGCTAATATGTTCAGTCCATGGCATCTTCAGCATCCTTCTGTAGAACCACATTTCTGTTTCTTCGAGTATCTCCTTCATCTTTGAGGAGATGATTGTTCAGCATTCGCTACCATATAGGAGGATAGATATTACATAACAGATATTAGATAAATAAAGAGAGAGAGAAAGAGATAAAGAAGAAGAGATAGATAGAGAAAAGGAGAGAAAACAAAAGAAGTAAAAATATCTATTAAGTACACATATTTGTTTTTTTTCGGTTTATATATTTTGATATATATATTGCAGTTCCGTTTGATAAAAAATACGACACAACTTGATAAATATTATCAATCAATATTTTATGTATTTTTATTTTGGTGATAAAATTTTACATAGCATACCGACTAACAACGTATTATTTTGTTGTCTCGTCTCTTTTATCGCAAGTCATCATAAAATGACCATGTAAGTCCTTTGAATGCATGAAAAAACAGTCCACAAATCTATTTTCATATTTAATAGGATTTTTCTACTGTTTTTTATATACTTGTTTAGTCTTTGATATTCTGTTTTGCTAGTCTAGAATTTTACCGATCAGAATTCTCTGTTGTTGATTTGTCAGCTAAAACATATTGCCATAAAAATTTTTGGTCATCCATTAAGTTCATTTTCACAACAGTAAGAGTTTACAATAAGCTCCGGATAAATATTACCGAGAGAAGGCAGGAGAATAATTCGGCCAGTACGCTGCGAATGTAACAACAATCTTGAAAACATTTTAATGCATGTGTGCAAAAACTTATAACGATATTTTTTAATATTTGAAAACATTTCACCCCAAGCAAGGTGATAAAACCACTAAGATGCAACATGAGTTACTGAAGATGAAAGAAACTGAGAAAATATTTCCGAGAAGAAGGGAGAATATAAAGATAATGTTTGACGTTGCATTTCATTTCTATTGATTGTATTTGACAGGAAAGCAATAACCTGGCTGAGATCTCCATAGTGTAATGAAGAAACGACTAGAATAGAACGGTTACTTTTAGCAACTTGAAAAGCAAAATGATGAAACCGATATGCTAATCAAATCATTCAATCAGTTAAGTGATACATGCTTAAGCGATCATGTCTCCTTTGACCATGACTGACCAGGCGGAAGATTTTCCTGCAATAGGTTGCCATTTCTTTCTGCGGTAGACTGGTTGCCAACCAAGGCTAGAGAACACAATCTGTCCTGCTATTTAACTCATAGCTGGAGTAAGAAGAGATGTATTATTACTTTTTCCAAAGGTATTTGCGCGTAAGTGAATGTAACGAATTCAACTGGAAGTCAAACTCGGCTCTCCGACTTCTCATTCCCATAGGGATTACACCACGACGCACATTCAATATGTCAAGTAAGTACTATTCTTAAATTCATGAGGTCAAGGTATCAAAGAAGGGTCTCATTAGAACAATTACCATGAATATACTTGTTGAAAAGGCACAGGGAAGATACGTTAAGGCAGTGGGAATGTGATTGAAGCTGAGATGCCAGGTCGTTACCGATAATATTGAAGATTCTTCTTTGGATTTTGTCCATACTTATTTTTTAAACAAGTGACGTAATATTGTGAAAAAATCTCTTATTCCACACTACACAAATGATTTTGAATTCCGAAATAAATTATTTTCAGCATTCTTTTAATTAAAAATAAAAATAAATAATTAAATCTTTTGAACTTTAGCAGCGTTTTTACTAGGCGATGTGAAAAAGTGCATATACCTAGACAGCCGGTATACTACCCACAGTCATGGACAGAAGAGGTTGACAACAGCGATCCGTGTGGGGAAGATCAGAGCTTGTCGTGTTCAGGGTTAAAATGTTAGTTCAGAGTAAGACAATAATAACG
Organism: Ascarosepion bandense; assembly: GCA_037127315.1. Lineage (NCBI taxonomy): Eukaryota > Metazoa > Mollusca > Cephalopoda > Sepiida > Sepiidae > Ascarosepion > Ascarosepion bandense. Next base: position 9,797,723 of record JBBBDQ010029769.1, on the reverse strand, counting down.
TGAAGACGCCATATTGCTGGACATTTCTATCCAGCTTAACTAGGATGATTCCGTGGTCAAATTTACTTGGACAAAATGTTTCGGTTCGAGTTCATGTTGTGTAATAAGCTTCTGTCTTATTTCTTCTTCACGATGGTTATTTTGACGGTCAGGCCAAGACATTAGAGAGGAAAGATGACGACACAAAGATTGGGAAATGATGAAGATGAAGAAATAGTGAAAATATTCACAGCAGTTCATCTCTGAGCTTTTTCCACACTCACATATATATATAAAATGCCGATGCCTTTGGAACTATCAATATCGATTTAGAGAAAATTAAATTTTCTCTTTTCAAATTCTTGATTGTATATATTGCCTGACTCTAATTGTTGCCAAAGGACGATAAAGCTAATAAAGAAGGTGACAGTCAAGTTGGAATTGGCTGGAGACAATAAGTGGCAAGCAATAAAAAAAGTAAAAGTTGTGTTTATTAGATAGGGCTTAAAGCCTGCCTAACTTTTTTCATTGACTTTTACGTGTTGTTCGCATCAAGCGTTACACCCACTAGAAAAAATTTCTCTTATATACATTAATTCCAATGCAAAATGGAGGACTATTTTCATACAGACCTAACTCTCTTTTCTATTCTCTGTTAACGTCGGTATTAATTATATATATATATATACTGGTTCACAATCGTGTCCCGGTCACACTCTTTATTTCATTTAAGAGTGCTAGAGTCTTTGTATATTAGGTTCCTCAAATTTTCCCTCTATAAACAGCGTGAATGTTTGCTAGGACTTGCAATCATTAGCCTCTAGCACTTCTTTCTTTTTCACATTATTATTATTTTTTAACCTTTATTCTTCCCTTCCCCTCATTCATTCGATTCTTCTTCTTCTATGTGCCCTCTCCTTTCAGGACGTAGGCGATCATGGTTATCCACATCTCCCTATCGCTTGTGGCTCCTAGTATGTTTGTTCCTGTTACTCCTGGCAAACCCCGTTCTATCAACCACCTGATCAGGCCCTGCAAATATGTTATCCGCTGCCTTTTCTGTCTCTCTTTCCTTATATCTGGCCAGTCAGTATCTGGTTCTCCAGGCTATCCTTCCTCATTGCGTGTCCCAGGAACTTCAGTTGTTTCTACCTGATGCTCAGTATCAATTTCCTCTTTGTTGCCATTCTTTCCAACACCTCATCGTTGCTTGCATGCCCAGTCCATGATATCCGCAACATCCATCTGGAGAACCACATTTCCGCTGCTTCCAGTTCTGTCCTCATTTTCAATGATATTGTCCAGCATTCGCTGCCGTATTGAAGAAGTGACATCACGTAGCAGTCCAGCACTCTTTTCTTTGTTTCCAGTGAGGTTTTCCTGTGTGTTAGTATTTTGCTCAGCTTCTGGAGCGCGCCCTTTGCCATGGCAATTCGCCTTCGGAACTCCGTGTTGCACTTTCCATCTTCAGTTAGGACACTTCCTAGGTATTTAAATTTTTGTACTTGCTTGATTCTGGTATCTCCCACATTTATTTGGCATTTTGGGTTGTACCTTTTGCTGATGACCATGCACTCAGGTTACTTTAAGTTAATCTCCTGATGAGGGAGCAAAAACGATTGCTTTGTTTTTAACATGCTTAATAGTATTCAGTTTTGCACTTTCATATCTATTATCAAGTTCTGTACCTTCAAAAACATCTTTATATATATATATATATATATATAGAGAGAGAGAGAGAGAGAGAGAAAGAGAGAGAGAGAAAGAAAAAGAGAGAGGAAAGCGAGAATATATATTTAAGATAAGTAGCTGGAGAGCACTGGATGTCTTGCCAAGATTTGTTTATTGGTGGTCACAATGTGACCAGTATAAGTTACGAGTATGATAAAGGGATAATAGCAGACACGGAAAAGAGACTACAAGAATTCCTACAGAAAGGTAACTAAAGAAAGCGTCAAGAAAAGACTACATATACCCTACAAGAAAACTGAATGCATTGTCCTTAGTAAAAAGAGAAGCCAAAAAAATGCCAACTTCAGGTTGGAGATACTAAAATCAATCAGGTACAGAAATTTAATTAACAAGGAAGTGTTCTGACAGAGGACGGAAAGGGCAACACTGAGACCCGAAAGCGAATTGGCATGTCAAAGGATGATTAGAAAACTGAGAGACAATAAAATTTTGCTGGAAACAAAGAAAAAGAGTACTGGATTGTTATGTAATGTCGGTCCTTCAGTATGGCTGCGAATGCTGGCCAATCATATTAAAGATAAAGGAAAGACGTGAAGCAACCGAAATGTGGATCTATAGAATGATTCTGAGCATACCATGGACCGAACATGTAAGCCACGATAATGTTTTTCAGAGGATATAAACGAAAAGAGAACTGGTCTTTAACATCAGGAAAAGAATATGTAATGAGAAAGGAAGGCGTTGACAATCTGATACTCACAGAAGAGATAGAGAGAAATAGAATCAGGGAAAAGCAATGCGTAAAATATTTGATGGGATTAATCATATGGATGGAATAGCAGGTTTTGGGAGGTGTAACAAGAAGGGTGTAAAGAACTACAAGAGATAGAGATCTGTGGAATACCATGATCACCTTCTCCTGAAAGAACACGGCATATAGAAGAAGAAGAAGAAGAAGAAGAAGAAGAAGAAGAAGAAGAAGAAGAAGAAGAAGAAGCCAGAGAAGAGTTGAGAACATTTTAGATGTCTTACTTTTCTATTTAAGTAACTTGAGAATTACCAAATGACGCTCTGTTATTTTCAGATTTTAACTTCGGATATAATTTCTTTCCAAAACAACCTCTGTCAATCTTTCAGCTTGTCTGATCCTTAATGCACAAAATGCATCTGGATTTCTTTAAATGATGCTCTCAAATTAAATTTTTGTTTTAATAAAAAAACATCCAAACATATTTTTCGATTTAGAAAATATTTTTAACACGACACCCACATTATTCAGTGGCAGAAACCAAAAGCTTCGAATCCACCATAGGCACAAATATTATACACGATGAAATCTATGGAACAGCACTTCAAGTAAAGTCTTTAATATTTCTTGTTGGAACGCCCGCGCCTATTCGGCTATAATGGATTATTCCATTACTATGTAATGGTGGCATCTACGTGACGAGAGTGTGCCGAGCAGCCGATCGACAAGTCAGTCGTATACTTCCGGTGACGACCCGGAAGTACCCATTGCTCATACTACGTCTTACGACGGTTGAGACGATTAACCCTTATTCTTGTATTGGATACTAATAACCTTTGTAAATACTATTTTCACGGAATACAACGATTAACCTATTCCTGTTGTTGAGTTATTTATTCTTACTCACGACATAACATTTCTATTATGGGAATGTCCATAAAAATTAAAGCTAAATACTGAAATATTCTTTAGTTTCCATTTTTATAAAATTATTATAACCTTAATCTTTATCAAAATCATAATTATGATCATTAAAATCGTAACATTATCAACATTTTATTCATTATCATCTTAATGAGCATGACATAATTTTCATATAAATCTTCGACGTTATCAGCATCATATCATTTTTTATCGTCATTGTCATAATCATATCATCATCATCATCATGTTAATGCAAATTCATCATCATCATCACTTCAAGGTAATTTCATCATCATAATCACTTTATGTCATTTCATCATCATCATCTATCATCATCATCATCCCTTCAATCACATTTCATCATCATCATCATCATCATCATCTATCATCTATCATCTCTCATCATCACTTCAATCACATTTCATCATCATCATCATCATCTATCATCTCTCATCATCACTTCAATGTCATTTCATCATCATTGTCTATAATGTCATCATCATAATCTGTCATCGTCATCATCTATATTTTGATGATACAAACATTTAAATAATGATCTTCGTCTACTAATCTTTCTGAAATATTTTAAGCGGTGAACGATTCTGTTATTCGAGAATGTGTGATCAAAACAACAAAAATTAAGATAACCAGAATAATTAATGGTATTATGAAGCTATTTTATTTCAGAAATCCTGACGGTAATTATGTTTATTTTGATGAAACTGGAAATTATTTATTTCCTTTTGGTTCATCTAATTCTGGAACGCAACTGCGTTTTCCCTCGAAAATATCTCACCTCGTTGATCTAAAAATGAGAAATATTCGGTGAGTCCAGATTGAACTAAAACTGTTCTGACAAAAATTCGTGCTTCGATATGACCTATATTATTGAAGATATAATGTGTTGAGTAATTTCCCTTCATGGTATTTCTGAAACAGCAATTAATTGACAGGGCTCATCTCCACTCTAATTAACACCCAACAGATTGTACTCGATTTTATATCCTTAACAAGATCTGTCCTTTTTGTCGAAAATCGTGAGTAGACAGTGCATTTACAAAATTAAATGGTTTCAAATTTCTGTTGTAGAGCAGCTGACACCCTTCCAACGCTCTCAAATATTATGGACAGTAATAGCTATATAAATAAAAATTAATAGCAGTCAGGAATACTGACTGTCATTGACTGTCTGAGTTGATCGTTCGTCAGTCGTTCATTTTGTCGGATTCTTTGCCTTCGCGTGGAGAGGAATCCAGACAGATCTCCACTGAAGAGTTGAGTTTCGTATGAGGAAAAGAAGAGAAGAATTTTTGTCTGAGCTTACTGGCTCGTGCCGCATCTACCTCGGGCTTCTCCCTACGTGGGGAGGTCGTAAATAATTTGGAGTGCCATTGACAATGATTGTCGGACTGTGCTCTCAGCGACTCTAACAACTGAACGTCTCCTCTCTTTCTAATTATTGTTATTCTGACTTATCTGTGTTTGTCTAGTTTGTACTTAATATCTGTTAGCACTGATATTGTGCTGTAGATACTTCAGTACACATAATCTGGTATCGTACCGCCACTTCGGCGATACAACATTTCACTTCTATTTAAACAAAGTTAGTGGAAAATCATATCTTTGCCTTTCACATAGTCCTCATTAAAAAGTGAAGGTAGCTGTTCCATCTGAAGTTTGAACACGATTTGCATCTGCCTACAATGTTGAAAATCAGGAAATAAAAGATCGTTTTCGAGAATATAAATATTTTAACTTACAATTTCCTTTTCTCTTTGTTACAGGTTTCTATAATCAACGCTATCTTACATGAACGTCTATCTCTGTTTCTCTTTGAAAGAGTCCATAATCAACAATTAAGAGAAGAGAAATCTAATTATCCGTCCAACATGGAGCTTTTATTAAGACATTTTCGCAGTTACTTGTGACTATTTTTCTTTTGAAATGATAAAAGTAGATAATATTTACTCTCTGAGTTTCTGTGATGTGGTGTTATCTTTATTCATATTATTTGCATTAGAACTATTATCTTCGTCTCCATTGTTACTATCAACACATATTAGTTCTTCGGCCTACCCTTCTTATTAAGGTGTCTGTGGTTTCAAGTAACATTCAGAGAATTTTAAACCGAACGCTTTATTTCATTTTAGGGACAGATTTTTGTTGTTCCACCATCAATGAGTATGTTTTTTGGTATATTTTGTTTAATCCAGTTCACTCCAAGCAAGGCATTAAGGCTACTAAGACACAATGGATAACTGGACGTGGAAGAAACCAGAGAACAGAACCATTAGGAAAACAGTAGATAATGATTGACATCGCATTTAAATGCTGGAGGCGTTAACTGGAAAGGATGGAGATGGAAGAGATTTCCATAAGCTAGAAGTTCGAGAAAAGAAACTGTTAGTATATAACTTACGGTTGCATCGAGAGACTTCCACTGTAAATTGATGGGACCTTGTTGCCAATTTAGTACTGCGCTGAAATTTATAAAGTAAATATCATAACGAAGTGTCCATCCAAACAATTACCATGAAAGTATTTATAAAAAATGTAACAGTAAGAAAACTTTATGGCGGTGGAAAAGTGACAGAAACAGAAATGCCAGGCCAGGACTAATAATATTGATTATTTTTAAAATTTTATTAATGATCTCTAAATATATAGCAATAACGCCGAACCATAAATGGCAGCAATATTCTACGCATAGACAAATGGTAGACTATCAATACTTAAGACGAATTCTGAAGAGAAAATTTGTCTAGCGCCATACAGCTAAGCATTAGATTCAATACAGTCTCTCTATTTAAAAGTAAACAGAAGGGAATTCCATAGGCGGAAAGTGTGAGAAAAGAAACTGTTGGAGTAGAATTTACATTTTATTGGTTTCATAGTAAAAGGATGGGGCCTATTTGCTAATCCTGTGGCTCGAAAATGCATACATAGAGGGCACCAGTGAGCTAAGTTCATCAGAGCAGAAGCCGTGAAAGTATTTGTAGAAGAGACACAGGGAAACCACATTGCGCCGGTAAGAAAGTGACTGTATCTGAGCTGCTAAGTCGGGATCGATCACATTACAGATTTTCCGTTGAATTTTGTTAAGGACCCCTAGGTGGATAGCAGGAGCACCTGGCCAGATATAGCAGATATCAATGCACGAGGAAATGATAGATTAATATATGTGCAGGATTGTTTCAGACGGGAAAAACTTCCTGGCCTTACACAGCGAATCGATCTTCTTAATAGCAAATTTAGCTATAGATTCTATATAGTTATAGTCTGTTGTGAGAGTTAACATAGATTTTACATTTTCAACTACGCAAAACTTGTCAAAAGAGATGCCACAAATTAATCTAGATTGAATTAATCTAGATGGAATGTTTGTAGCACCATTAAGATTAGAATATTCTTTAACTCTATTCATTATAACGTTTAATAAAAGTTATTTGAAACGTTTATATGTAAGTAACAGCATTCTCCAAGACGAGGATTTAATCTTATAACACGGCTCGGTGGCTGTAAAATTTGTTTTTTGCAGATCAGTGACAAATATATTTTCACACTAATTTAAAAATACTGCTCACTTGGGACTAATAACTTATTCAAGAGAAAAATCAGTTCCTAATAAATTTACTTGTATTTAGATCTAATGTTTAAGATATTGAATTCTGAGAATATTTTAGGAACAGTTAATTTTTTTATTGTTACGTGTTGCATGTTAAGTGTTATGTACTTTTAATACGATCTGCGTTAATTTCTACAAGTTAGAATTTCTAGATAATCTATTTAGTAATAAAAACAGAGATCAAAAGTCAAAGAAAGAAAGAAAGAATAATGTCTGATAGACTGATTAGAATCAAACTTCATTTGTGCAAGGTTTACGGCCATATCACGTTGAATACAACGGTTCTCGCTCGATCACCGAAGTTAAGCCACGTTGAGTCTGGTCAGTACTTAGATGGGTGACCGCCTGGAAATACCAGGTACTGTAAGCGTTGTGATGCAGTGAATATCGGCTCGGAAAGAGAAATCCGTGAGCCGAATTCGAATTAATTCCAGGTGAATACACTGCATTCACTTAAGCACTGGTACCCTTGGGAAAGGTATTAATTCGTCCCTTTCCTAGAGTTATGGATTAAATAACAAGTGTAGGACTTGGGGACCCTGCCTTTAAAAACAAATCTCAACGAATCTTGATACGTAAAAAGTATTAATAGACACAAGACTTATATAAAAACAACAATAAATTGTTGAAAGAAAAAGTTATTACCAGCAATAAATAAATAAAAATCTAGTTGGCATTAAATGACCCGCCGAGGTTGATATGCCATAAAGCAACCAACCAACATTTGTGCAAAATATGAATTTCTGAAATAGGACTATCACCCTAAAAACGGCACTGAGAAGGCAATATCATCTACCACATCACACCACATTCTGCCAATACTAGAGGCTTCTTAATAGAAAAACTTGTAAAAGTATTTACTGAAAGAACCTATAATTACTTAGTTCATGCTCGGTAGCTAAAAGGGCTCTAACCAACCTTTCCTGGAGATGCAAGGATGGTGATTAGCAACCTTGTAGGATGGAAAATAAAATCTAACAAAGAGTGAAATAATCTTTGAGTCAACGGCCAGATAAATAAAGATCATTATTAGAAAAATTATTTAACACGAATTTGCTTTGTAATTTTTTGTCAAATTTTAAACGAATAATTTTAGCTTCAAAACAAATCTGAAATATTTTTAGGTATTTTCAAAGCAACTTCGAGTTTTTGGGGTTTTTGTGATTTGCATAATGAGTTCAGGCAGAGTAGATAAGGTGTCGCTAACATTTCCGTGATGGAAACGGGAAACTAATCCACTGTAGCTTCAAAGACAATTAATAGTATAGCACAAACCCAATATATGAAATATCGATGCTAAGATGGTTAAGTTCCTTGAGATTGACTCCTCGCCAGTTATGCGATAAATGTCACCTGACTCACAGATGAAACGCCGTAATCTACACTTAGACTGTAAGGGCATAACGTTAATACGAACTGCTTGAAAATATTAATTAAGAAATAAACGAATTAAACATTAATATTTTGGAAGTGTGCTAAACTAAAAAATGCAGATAAGTAGGGATTTTATAAATGGCGGAAACGGTCATATACGTTGGAGGAGAGGAAAATGAAAAAAAAATAGAATTTTTACTAGGCTAATGCATGAAGAAATGTGCTCTGGGTTATCCTAAACTGTCTGACAGAATTGTTCAGGTCAAGCTGTTGCATTGCACAAAATAGCAATTGAGAACTCTGATAATTGATAAGTTTTACAGTACATTAGATAATGCCAAGTCAAAATGCAAATCGCAGACAATTACCATAACCATGAGTGAACTAAATGCCGAAGTAGAAAAGGCAGAAAACGGCGAAATAGTCGGTATGTATGGACTCAGATCTAATAACGAACGTGGAGGACAAAAACGTGTTCAATGGTGCACAACAAACAATTAAAGAATAACCAACAACTTATTTCAAGAGCACCCCAATACCAGTTAGTAAAGGTAGTGAAAGAAAGTGCAACCCATCAACTTTACGATGGCTTAACATATGGTCATCAGCTAAAAACGAACGAAAGTTCGAAATCAAAGACCACAATATTTTTAACAGTCTAGGAAAAATGTGACGCCGAATAGGGGAATAACTTCCCGAAATTAAAAAAAAAATAATAAAAAAAATCAGGAAAAAATTAATGAGAAACAAAAAAATTCTCACCTGTTATATAATATCCGTAATTTTTAATATGGTGGTGAATTATTCACTATTTCCTTTTTTGAAATCACATAGATGTGGTTATACAGAAGGATGCTGAGAATATTATGTATGGAACATGTGAACAATCGGGAAATTCTAAGTTTGTACTTAGAATCAGAAGAACATTACGGGAACAATTGGAGAATTTGACACGCACATGAGATATTGAAGATAGTAGGAGCAGAGGGAAAAGTGTGTAATGTATAGAATGAGTGTGTGCAAATGAATAACAGAACAGTGAGTTGAAATGATAGCAAAAAGAAAAATGTTACTAAAAGCTACGAAGTATAGGAAAGGGGGGAGAGTTATCATCGCACAAGTTCTTACGGAGCAGAGCAAATATAACAATGTCTGCTAGCTTATTGGTAAATTTCTACACTGAGACGGTCAGTCGGTTAAGTGCCACACTTTGAGCGATCATGTCTCGAAAAAGACATGACTGACCGGGCAGAAGATGATCCCGCAGTAGGTTGATATTGCTTTCTGCGGTAGATTGGTGGCCAGCCAAGGCTATAGAACCTAATCTGTCCTGTTATTTGACTCATAGCTAGAAAGGGAAGATATGTATTATATTATTATGTAGTAATAAGTGGGGAATCAGTTTATTACTTCATAACAATATAAAACAGATCCCCCACTTTATGTCCAGTAGAAGCCTTAATCATATGTTCAACTATTATATTCAGTCAGTCAGTTAAGTGCCATACGTGAAACACACTTGGGTGATCATGTCTCGAAAGAGACATGACTGACTGGGCAGAAGATTATCCCGCAGTAGGTTGATATTGCTTTCTGCGGTAGATTGGTGGCCAGCCAAGGCTATAGAACCCAATCTGTCCTATTATTTAACACATAACTGAAGGAAAGAGGCAGATTAATACCTTTACCAAAGATATTTGTGCGTAAGTGGACGCAAAGAATTCAACTGAAATTTGAACTCGGCTCCCCGATTTTCCGTTCCGAGTCGATATCCACTGCACCACAACGTACATCCTGAGATAGTCGATTGATTAAGATAAGGCTACTGAACTCAAAACGTCCTATGAACCTGACAAACACAGACAACAGAGTAATATAGACTTAGCTAGACATGAGAATAGTCTAAATAATATTAGGAAACTCAGAGAAAGTGTTTTCTTCTTCTATGTGCCATTTCTCTTTAGAACGTTGGCAATCATGGCTTTCCACAGCTCTTAGTCCCTAGTGACTCTTAGCACACCTTCTCCTGTTACCCCATCTAAACCCCGTTCTGTCATCGACTTGCTGAAGACTATCAAATATATATATATATATATATATATATATATATATATATATATATTACGCCTTGCTTTTTCCTGTCCATCTTTCCCTCTATCTGACTTGTAAGTATTAGATTCTCCAAGCCCTCCTTCCTCATTACATGTTCAAAAGCTTCAGTTGTTTTCTTCTGATGTTAAGTATGTTCCCTTTAATTATTTGTCTATATTTCAGAGATTAGGTAATATTTACTCTATTTACATTATTCGGACTATTGTCTCATCTTTGTTTCCATTTGCAAAACATTTCGGCCGTTGTACGCTCCGGCCTTTTTCAGGTGCTAGGAATTTCGAATCGAACCATTTATTATGATTATTGATCACTGATCGTAATAAAGGTCCTAATTCATTGTACGTTCCAGCCTTCTTCAGGTGCTGATCAGTTACCGTAATAAAGGGTTCGGGGCGTACAACGGCTGAAACGCTGTACAAATGGCCTCCAAGATGAGGACAATATTCCGAATAATGTAAATAGTTTCCTTTTATTTTCTACCATCAACGTTTTTCAAATGCTTGGTCCATGGTATACTCAGCATCCTTCTGTAGAACCACATTTCAATTGCTTCTATTCTCCCCTTTATCTTAATGAAGATTGTTCAGCATTCACTGCCATATTGAAGAACAGATATGAAATAGCAATCCAGTATTCTCTTGTTTGTTTCTAGCAAAATTTTCTTGTCTCTCAATACTCTACTCAGCTTCTAGAAAGCCTCTTTTGCCATGTCAGTTCGCCTTCGGATCTCAGTGTCGCAATTTCTGTCTTCTGTTATAACACTTTAAAGTTATTTAAATTTATTTTTCAAGCTTGATGTTATTAGCCCAGCCTGTAGTTGGCATTTTGGGTTCGTCTTTTAACTAATGACTATGCATTCCATTTTTTTGTTTATTTGTCGTTATTTCTTTTCGCTTTCTTCTTTTTAGAGTTTGTAGCTGTAAGTAAAGAAGATATGTTATTAAAAAGCATTTTGAAGTAGCACAGGGAAAATGCTTTTATTTAAGAGTTTATGGTTTATGTACGCATAAGAAGAAATGAAAAAAAAAAAAGAAAAGACCTTCGTATCATTTTCCATAGTTATCTAATGTCCTTGACCGGGATTTTCCAAGCATGCAGGGATTAATATTTTCCGATCCTTAAATGTGAACCAAACCTCCGTCTTTTGCTGAAACGTGTGATATATCCGAGGTGTATGTTGGAAATGAATCCATTATTAGTTTTCGGATTAGATTTCTTCTTTTGAATATGGGTAAGTTTGGAAATCAATATTTGACCATCAGTGTTCCGTTTCTTTTTGACTTTCTTAGAATTTCTAATAATCTTCGCGAATTATCCATAGACCCTCCACAAATATATATATATATATATATATATAGAGAGAGAGAGAGAGAGAGAGAAAGAGAGAGAGAGAGAGAGAGATTGATTGATTGATACGTAAAGTACTTATAGATGCAGATAGATTCGAGTAAATATTAGAAATCGTTCATATTTTTCTAGTTTTTTTTCCAATCCTCCTTTTTTGATAAGTCATTTCTTCTATTATCAGATTAAAAAAAAAGAATCGAACTTTCATTTCCTTTGCATTTCATCGAAAAAGCCGAATGAATAGAGATAAATTATATTGATCTTTAGAAAGAATATCCTCATAAAGTCGTCATTTTAAAGGCATTTTGACCTTTCTTTTAAAATTTTTAATTGCTTTATATGTTCGTAATAAAGATTTGTATGTAAAATCATAAAAAAAATTTGCCTCTCATAACATAGATTCTTTAGATCAGTAAAAAATGTACATTTATATGATGAAGAGAAGAGCGTTGTTTATATGTTTGACCAAATCTATTCTATGCTCAAAAGGTTATTCTTATATTAAGAATTAATCTATGTGCATTGTGGTGCATTGGATATCGGCTCGGAACGAGAAATCGGGGAGCCGAGTTCGAATTCCAACTGAATCCATTGCATTCACTGACGCGCAAATACGCTTGGGAAAGGTATTATTCCGTCTATTCCTTCCAGTTATGGGGTAAATAACAGGACAGTTTGGGTTCTATAGCCTTGGTCGGCAGAAGGCAATGGCAACCTACTGCGGGATAATCTACTGCCAGGTCAGTTATGTCTCTTTCGAGACATGATCGCCTAAGCGTGTATCACGTATGGCACTTAACTGACTGACTATGGAAGACGATATAGCGCCTGTCTGACGCATATACGAATTATTTCATCCATTGAATTATTAGCATGTATTAAGCAGAGATTACGTGTTTTTTTATTGTCACATTCTGTATTGATCTACCATTAATACTTTTTGATGAATTTTTATAAAATCCAAATTTCGGTATTTCGAAGATAATTTGTATGGGTCATTGATACCTTGTACCAATGTCTCCAACTTGCTCAGCTTTCATATAAAGGTGTAGATTTAATGTTCGAGAATATATAATAACTTTGACGAACTTCTATAAAATTAAGATTTCAATACATTGAAGATAAACTACTTGGATCACCGATATCGGAATATTTTCAACAAATTCAGATCGATATATGTTCAACAATGAGTAAGGATTTTGAAAAATTCTAATTTTGATGCATCAATACTAATCCATTTATTTCCTTGTAACTGTAATATTTCACCAGTCAGATTTGACCAGAATCCAAGCACATGTTTAAGTTTATTTTTGAAAATGATTCCTGTCAGAAGTAATTCTGATGAGTTTTTTTTTGAGTAATGTATGAGCTAAAATTTCCAAACAACGTGTATATCAAATTATCAAAGACCAGTTGTAGATATACTCTCAATTATTAAAATACACCTGTTTTTATTGTAGAAAATTGTTTTTTTTTATCATATAAATACTTTCATGGCTTCTGCTAGGACGAACTTAAGTCACTGGTGCCTCCTCAACAGGTGTTTACTCGTGCAACCAGACTGGCAACTGGGTCCCACCCATTCACAGTCAGGTTAGTCAAATGCAGACGATAATTCTACTCCTGCAGCTTCTTCTTTCGTACTTCCCGTATGTGGAACTCGCTCCCGTATTCTTGCTTTCCTGACAGTTACAACCTCCAGAAATTTAAATGCAGTGTCAATACTCATCTATTAACCACTGGACTCTAGCTCTCTCCCCACCCTCGTATATCCTTCCCTTTCTCTCCACCTATGTATCTGTCATCGCACCTGCTTTCTCAGCTTTCTATTGCTCCTTTCTAACTAGTTTGTACTCCTCACTCTTTTCTAATTAATCTTTTTACAGTTATGTATCCCCCAGCTCATCAGTGGCATTTGCAAGGCGAGACTTCCAATAGAACACTGGAAGTTACAAGTAGTGAAAGAGAATTAAAAGATATTAGTTGAGAGGATAAAGGAAAGGACAAAAAAAAAGGAACAGTGATCAAGAAGACAGAAGTTGGCGATTGACGTTGCGGTTAAATGTTTGAGAATTGTAGTTATCAAAGAAGCAAGAAATTGGAAGGGAATTCCACAGTTGAGAAGGGCGAGAAAAGAAACTCTTAAACATGAAGTTCCGCTTGCATCAAGCTAGGTCAACAGTAAAACGTTGAGATCTAGCTGCCAATCTAGTCAGTCATTTAAGTACCATAAGTGATAGACGCTTTGGGTGATCATGTCTCGAAAGATACATGACTGACTGGGCAGAAGATTATCCCGCAGTAGGTTGCCATCTCTTTCTGCGGTGGATTAGTTGCCAACCAAGGCTATAGATCCCAACATGTCCTGCCATTTAACTCATAGATTGAGGGAGAAGAAATAGATTATATTACATTATTATATTAAGTGTAATTAGTGGGGGATCAGTTTATTACTTCATAACAACATAAAACCGACCCCCACTTTATGCCCAGTAGAAGTTTTAATTATGTTTCCAACTATTATATTCAGTCAGTCAGTTAAGTGCCATACGTGATACACGCTTTGGGCGAGCATGTCTCGAAAGATACATAACTGACTGAGCAGAAGATTATCCCTCAGTAGGTTGCCATAACTTTCTGCGTAGGACTGTTTGCCAGACAATGCTATAGAACTCAATATGTTCTATTATTTGACTCTTAGCTGGATTACTACCTTTCCCAGTGGTCATGAGTTCGATCCTTGGACTTGGTAGTGAAAATACCAAATTTCAACATGAAAGAAAAATAAGTGATTTCACAGAATATTTCGCAATAATCAACGAGATATTCTACATCAGCCAATACATAGACACCCGATGATAACTAGAGGGTAATTGTTCGAAACTTTGTGTCTATTATTACACCTATATAGGAGAGAAAACGAATTCAACTGGATAGACAATCGCACCTACCTCCCATTAGCATGGACCAGGCTTGCCTCCCAGGGAGTAAAACACTACGCCTCCTTGGTCTCACACTCTCAGCCGACCTCAAGTGGAATGATTATATCGAATCCATTGCTAAATCCGCTGCTAAGAAAGTCGGTTCTCTGTGCAGAGCCCGGAAGTTTTTTCCGTCTGAATCTGTCCTGCACATATATAAGTCTACCATCCGCCCGTGCAATGAATACTGCTGCCACATCTGGTCGGGTGCCCCTGATATTCTCCTCGGGCCTCTCGACAAAGTACAACGAAGAGTCTGTAATGTAATCGATACCGACTTGGCAGATCGCCTGCAGCCTCTCTCTCACCGGCGCGACGTGGCTTCCATGTGTCTCTTCTATAAATACTTTCACGGCTTCTGCTCCGAAGAACTTAGATCACTGGTGCCTCCTAGGCACGAATTTGCACGAGATACTAGATTAGCAACTAGATTCAACCCTTTTACATGAAATCAATAAAATGCAACCGCAATTTCTACTTCAACAGTTTCATTTCTCGCGCTTCCCGACTGTGGAATTCCCTTCCACATGATTGCTTCCCCGACGGCTACAATCTCCAGGAGTTTAAATGTAAGGTCAATAGACAACTCCTAACACACTAACTAGCCTCCATTCTTTCAAACACTCTTCCCATCTACCTAGCCTCCGTATCCTTACCCATCTAACACCATCCTTTTGACATTTCCTATATCTAACCACTCTCTTTCTTTACCTTCCCCTATGTAGCCCCATGCGCAATAGTGGCAGTGGAATGCCTTGCTTGGGGTAAAATGATTAAAAAAAATATGAATTCGGCTCCCTCAGTTTCTCGTTCCGAGCCAATATCTACTGCACTAAAACGCACAACGCCAATCTTTTACCCTGTTTAAATTTATATAGTCGGGAATCAGGAGAAAAAAGCTCGTCCTAGCAGTTACCATGAAAATATTTATATAGTCGGGAATCAGGAGAAAAAAGCTCGTCCTAGCAGTTACCATGAAAATATTTATATAGTCGGGAATCAGGAGAAAAAAGCTCGTCCTAGCAGTTACCAAGAAAATATTTATATAGTCGGGAATCAGGAGAAAACGCTCGTCCTAGCAGTTACCATGAAAATATTTATATAGTCGGGAATCAGGAGAAAAAAGCTCGTCCTAGCAGTTACCATGAAAATATTTATATAGTCGGG
The DNA here is from genome assembly GCA_037127315.1 of Ascarosepion bandense. Taxonomy (NCBI): domain Eukaryota; kingdom Metazoa; phylum Mollusca; class Cephalopoda; order Sepiida; family Sepiidae; genus Ascarosepion; species Ascarosepion bandense. The sequence continues at coordinate 9,781,774 of JBBBDQ010029769.1, read as the reverse complement.
AATCAGGAGAAAAAGCTCGTCCTAGTAAAGTCACTATGAAAATATTTATATAGTCGGGAATCAGAAGAAAAAAAAGCCGGTCCTAGCAGTTACCATGAAAATATTTATATAGTCGGGAATCAGGAGAAAAAGCTCGTCCTAGCAGTTACCATGAAAATATTTATATAGTTTGGAATCAGGAGAAAAACGCTCGTCCTAGCAGTTACCATGAAAATATTTATATAGTCGGGAATCAGGAGAAAAAAGCTCGTCCTAGCAGTTACCATGAAAATATTTATATAGTCGGGAATCAGAGAAAAAAGCCTGCCCCAGCAGTTACCATGAAAATATTTATATAGTCGGGAATCAGGAGAAAAAGCTCGTCCTAGCAGTTATGAAAATATTTATATAGTCAGAATCAGGAGAAAAAGCTCGTCCTAGCAGTTACCATGAAAATATTTATATAGTCGGGAATCAGGAGAAAAAAGCTCGTCCTAGAAAGCTACCAAGAAAATATTTATATAGTCGGGAATCAGGAGAAAAAAGCTCGTCCTAGCAGTTACCATGAAAATATTTATATAGTCAGGAATCAGGGAGAAAAAAGCTCGTCCTAGCAGTTACCATGAAAATATTTATATAGTCGGGAATCAGGAGAAAAAAGCTCGTCCTAGCAGTTACCATGAAAATATTTATATAGTCGGGAATCAGGAGAAAAAAGCTCGTCCTAGCAGTTACCATGAAAATATTTATAGTCAGGAATCAGGAGAAAAGCTCGTCCTAGCAGTTACCATGAAAATATTTATATAGTCAGAAATCAGAAGAAAAAGCTCGTCCTAGCAGTTACCATGAAAATATTTATATAGTCGGGAATCAGGAGAAAAAAGCTCGTCCTAACAGTTACCATGAAAATATTTATATAGTCGGGAATCAGGAGAAAAAAGCTCGTCCTAGCAGTTACCATGAAAATATTTATATAGTCGGGAATCAGGAGAAAAGCTCGTCCTAGCAGTTACCATGAAAATATTTATATAGTCGGGAATCAGGAGAAAAAGCTCGTCCTAGCAGTTACCATGAAAATATTTATATAGTCGGGAATCAGGAGAAAAAAGCTCGTCCTAGCAGTTACCATGAAAATATTTATATAGTCAGGAATCAGGAGAAAAAAGCTCGTCCTAGCAGTTACCATGAAAATATTTATATAGTCAGGAATCAGAAGAAAAAGCTCGTCCTAGCAGTTACCATGAAAATATTTATATAAATGGGAATCAGGAGAAAAAAGCTCGTCCTAACAGTTACCATGAAACACCTATATATCGAATCAGGGAGAAAAAAGCTCGTCCTAGCAGTTACCATGAAAATATTTATATAGTCGGGAATCAGAGAAAAAGCCCGTCCTAGCAGTTACCATGAAAATATTTATATAGTCGGGAATCAGGAGAAAAAGCTCGTCCTAGCAGTTACCATGAAAATATTTATATAGTCGGGAATCAGGAGAAAAACGCTCGTCCTAGCAGTTACCATGAAAATATTTATATAGTCGGGAATCAGAGAAAAAAAGCTCGTCCTAGCAGTTACCATGAAAATATTTATATAGTCGGGAATCAGGAGAAAAAGCTGTCCTAGCAGTTACCATGAAAATATTTATATAGTCGGGAATCAGGAGAAAAAAGCTGGTCCTAGCAGTTACCATGAAAATATTTATATAGTCGGGAATCAGAGAAAAAAGCTCGTCCTAGCAGTTACCATGAAAATATTTATATAGTCGGGAATCAGGAGAAAAACGCTCGTCCTAGCAGTTACCATGAAAATATTTATATAGTCGGGAATCAGGAGAAAAAAGCTCGTCCTAGCAGTTACCATGAAAATATTTATATAGTCGGGAATCGAGAGAAAAAGCTCGTCCTAGCAGTTACCATGAAAATATTTATATAGTCGGGAATCAGGAGAAAAAAGCTCGTCCTAGCAGTTACCATGAAAATATTTATATAGTCAGGAATTAGGAGAAAAAGCTCGTCCTAGCAGTTACCATGAAAATATTTATATAGTCGGGAATCAGGAGAAAAAAGCTCGTCCTAGCAGTTACCATGAAAATATTTATATAGTCGGGAATCAGGAGAAAAAAGCTCGTCCTAGCAGTTACCATGAAAATATTTATATAGTCAGGAATCAGGAGAAAAAAGCTCGTCCTAGCAGTTACCATGAAAATATTTATATAGTCGGGAATCAGGAGAAAAAAGCTCGTCCTAGCAGTTATCATGAAAATATTTATATAGTCGGGAATCAGGAGAAAAAGCTCGTCCTAGCAGTTACCATGAACATATTTATATAGTCAGGAATCAGAGAAAAAAGCTCGTCCTAGCAGTTACCATGAAAATATTTATATAGTCAGGAATCAGAAGAAAAAGCTCGTCCTAGCAGTTACCATGAAAATATTTATATAGTCGGGAATCAGAGAAAAAAAGCTCGTCCTAACAGTTACCATGAAAATATTTATATAGTCGGGAATCAGGAGAAAAAGCTCGTCCTAGCAGTTACCATGAAAATATTTATATATAGTCGGGAATCAGTGGGAGAAAAAAGCTCGTCCTAGCAGTTACCATGAAAATATTTATATAGTCGGGAATCAGGAGAAAAAAGCTCGTCCTAGCAGTTACCATGAAAATATTTATATAGTCGGGAATCAGGAGAAAAACGCTCGTCCTAGCAGTTACCATGAAAATATTTATATAGTCGGGAATCAGGAGAAAAAAGCTCGTCCTAGCAGTTACCATGAAAATATTTATATAGTCGGGAATCAGAGAAAAAAGCTCGTCCTAGCAGTTACCATGAAAATATTTATATAGTCGGGAATTATGAGAAAAAAAGCTGGTCCTAGCAGTTACCATGAAAATATTTATATAGTCGGGAATCAGGAGAAAAAAGCTCGTCCTAGCAGTTACCATGAAAATATTTATATAGTTTGGAATCAGGAGAAAAACGCTCGTCCTAGCAGTTACCACAATATGAAAATATTTATATAGTCGGGAATCAGGAGAAAAAGCTCGTCCTAGCAGTTACCATGAAAATATTTATATAGTCGGGAATCAGAGAAAAAAGCTGTCCTAGCAGTTACCATGAAAATATTTATATAGTCGGGAATCAGAGAAAAAGCTCGTCCTAGCAGTTACCATGAAAATATTTATATAGTCAGGAATCAGAGAAAAAGCTCGTCCTAGCAGTTACCATGAAAATATTTATATAGTCGGGAATCAGGAGAAAAAAGCTCGTCCTAGCAGTTACCATGAAAATATTTACATAGTCGGGAATCAGGAGAAAAAGCTCGTCCTAGCAGTTACCATGAAAATATTTATATAGTCAGGAATCAGGAGAAAAAAGCTCGTCCTAGCAGTTACCATGAAAATATTTATATAGTCGGGAATCAGGAGAAAAAGCTCGTCCTAGCAGTTACCATGAAAAATATTTATATAGTCGGGAATCAGGAGAAAAAAGCTCGTCCTAGCAGTTACCATGAAAATATTTATATAGTCAGGAATCAGGAGAAAAAAGCTCGTCCTAGCAGTTACCATGAAAATATTTATATAGTCAGGAATCAGAAGAAAAAAGCTCGTCCTAGCAGTTACCATGAAAATATTTATATAGTCGGGAATCAGAGAAAAAAAGCTCGTCCTAACAGTTACCATGAAAATATTTATATAGTCGGGAATCAGGAGAAAAAAGCTCGTCCTAGCAGTTACCATGAAAATATTTATATAGTCGGGAATCAGGAGAAAAAAGCTCGTCCTAGCAGTTACCATGAAAATATTTATATAGTCGGGAATCAGAGAAAAAGCCTGTCCTAGCAGTTACCATGAAAATATTTATATAGTCGGGAATCAGGAGAAAACGCTCGTCCTAGCAGTTACCATGAAAATATTTATATAGTCGGGAATCAGAGAAAAAAAGCTCGTCCTAGCAGTTACCATGAAAATATTTATATAGTCGGAATCAGGAGAAAAAGCTCGTCCTAGCAGTTACCATGAAAATATTTATATAGTCGGGAATCAGGGAGAAAAATAGTCCTAGCAGTTACCATGAAAATATTTATATAGTCGGGAATCAGGAGAAAAAGCTCGTCCTAGCAGTTACCATGAAAATATTTATATAGTCGGGAATCAGGAGAAAAACGCTCGTCCTAGCAGTTACCATGAAAATATTTATATAGTCGGGAATCAGGAGAAAAAAAAGCTCGTCCTAGCAGTTACCATGAAAATATTTATATAGTCGGGAATCAGGAGAAAAAAGCCTGTCCTAGCAGTTACCATGAAAATATTTATATAGTCGGGAATCAGAGAAAAAAGCTCGTCCTAGCAGTTACCATGAAAATATTTACATAGTCAGAATCAGGAGAAAAAAGCTCGTCCTACAGTTACCATGAAAATATTTATATAGTCGGGAATCAGGAGAAAAAAGCTCGTCCTAGCAGTTACCATGAAAATATTTATATAGTCGGGAATCAGAGAAAAAGCTCGTCCTAGCAGTTACCATGAAAATATTTATATAGTCAGGAATCAGGAGAAAAAGCTCGTCCTAGCAGTTACCATGAAAATATTTATATAGTCGGGAATCAGGAGAAAAAAGCTCGTCCTAGCAGTTACCATGAAAATATTTATATAGTCGGGAATCAGGAGAAAAAAGCTCGTCCTAGCAGTTACCATGAAAATATTTATATATCAGAATCAGGAGAAAAAAGCTCGTCCTAGCAGTTACCATGAAAATATTTATATAGTCAGGAATCTGGAGAAAAAGCTCATCCTAGCAGTTACCATGAAAATATTTATAAAACAACCAGAGGAAAGCTACATCACGACGCTGAGAAAGGAACTGGAGACGACATTACTGATCAGGGTCGATTACATAACAAACCCTTCTTTGTAATTTGTAAAGAAACTCGAGATGCAAAGCAGGAATATCAGACCAGATATGGCAGCAGTATTCAATAATCGGACAAATGATAGATTAATAGACGTGTAAAGTGAACTTAGAAGGATAAACGGGAAAGAGTGTCAAAATGTTTCCTGTACTGATCTACTGTATAATCATTTACAACATAATTCGTGTACCCTTGCGCAGTTTCTACATTTCTAGAAGACCATAGACATGAACAAAGGCACCCAGAGGCCATCGGGTATTAAAGTCAATAAAAGGCAAAATCGAAACTTCGTTAACACCTTCGAGACTAATATTTAAAAAATCTCAACTATGTTCTTGTGTAACATAAATACTGAACTATGTGAATTTTTAGACTTCCAGAACGCCAGTTTATAATAATATAAGCTTTATATTATACTCAAGGGCGCCAAGGTAGATTCGAAACAAGTCTACAGAGGCCTGAAGATTAGGAAGTACAAGAGACGTACACTTTCAAGAGCAGATTTTTTGCTTCGGTTTTAGTTATTATGAATTCCTTTAAGTGAACATGATTCTCTGTTTTTGTTCAAACTTGGAAAAATGATCGATGCTGAAACCTACTATAAAATCTTTGGGTATCATGATTTACTACCCAAAAGACATCTATGTGGGGACTTATAACGGTGTGAAGTTGTTTTGCGAAGCTAACTATCGATTTTTAGCCAGCAGACTTCTGTACTCCTTCAGGTCGGATGGAAAACAGCTAGATTACGTCCTGTACCCCATTTTAGAACCAGGCACTAACATAGGCCAAACTCATTATTCTTAAAGGAATGGACTAATATATTTAGTTTTTCGAGATCATAATGCTAAACAATCTCCAGACAAATGGAGAAAGAGTATTGAGAGCAACAGAAATGTAGTTCACAAGGATGATGAGAATTCCATGGGCTGAACATGTTAACAATGATGAAAGTTTTAGAGAAAATTGAAACAAAATGAGAACTTATCATTATCACCAAAACGAGACAGTTCAAATCTGTAAGATATATAATGAGGAAAAATGCTTGGAAAATTTGACATTCACAAGGCATACTGAAGGTGAGGGGAAAAGAAGAAAGCAGCGGAAATATGCTCACTTACAAAAGTAGTCTCAGAATTTGGTTCTTCTTACACAAGAAGACGTATGAAAACCTGTTTCTGATAGCCGAAACACTTTCATACAAATTTCTTTAGTAACCTGACGCAAGATGTCCGTTGCCGTGTCAGAACGGTCCCCCATGGAAAATCTTCAAATCGAACGTTTCTACCGAGGATTCGTTTTACGAGACGCCACTCGGGTGTTTTGCGTGACTTAAAGGAGCCAATATCATCATAAAAGTTTAATCTTCTAGAAATTGCAATTTTAGAGTGATTAAATTCTTTTGCAATCGCAGAAATTGTCATCCCATGAGTTTTTAGTTTGACAACCTGACGCCTGCGTGATTCATCAATTTTGAAACGCCTTCATATCAGGATAACTTAAGAAATAATTCTGCAGACGAATGTGGAATAATCGTTTATATTTCAAGACTCTCGTATTTCTTTGCAAACTGCTGTATAGTGTTTTAGAAATTGATCATAAATCTAAATTTTTTTTCAAATTTTGGATAACATTTTTGTTTTTATTTAATAATAAATTTTGTCTTAAAATTTTTGTCATCTTTGGCAAATTTGCAAAGAAAGAACCAAAGTGTAGAATATGGCTTTAAGACCATTCTAATTTTTATAACAATTAAATTTATAGAATTGAAAACGTTTAATTTTTAGATTTTATATAGTATTTCTATTAAAAAGTTATATTGTACGCTGCACAAACACACATACATATACATATATATGAAACACGTAAGTTAAATGGAAATCCTCAAACAGGCTAGAACATCTAGATCGGCAAGGAACCATGATTCCTTCGTCTACAAGAAAAAATGGAAATCATTAAATACATGAGGAGTGACATATTCCTAAATAAGTGGCATGAAACTACAATAAATTGCAAAAACATTAAAGATTTAAAGTTATAATCATGGTAAGATTACAAAATCTAAAGTTCGGATCTCTAGAAACGATAAACCTTTTATAGTATTAATATTAGTACTACGATATTCAATTTAACTGTCTGATCTCTCTCCTTATATTTTATTTCTAATTTTATCTTTATATTATACTACAAATCGTGACCCGATTAAGGTTTTTCTAAAAAAATTCAAGTTGAAATTCTACTTTAACAAAACAAAACAAAAAACAAAACAAAATAACCCTCTTTTTAAAAAACAGAAAAGATTTGTAGCCTTATACTTCACTAATACAGATATGTTTATTCACTACCAATACCAAAACAGAGTGGTAAAAAAACAAACAAAAAAAAAACACCATTTGGCCAGTTATGCTGTCTCTCACTCCTCTCTCTTCTCTAACCATCTTCCCTTCCTTCTTTCACCTCTCTATGTATTTTCTTACTTCTTCCTCTTAAACCCAAACGCCGGGTCATCAAAGGCTGTATATGACTATACTTTATTTCTGACTATTTTAATCTACCACCTTTCCTTGAATCTTTCACCATGTATCTTTTAGTTATCTTTTTCTCTCCCGTTTTCCTCTTTTTGTTCTTTATTCTCTCAATGTCTTTTCTATGACCCCATATTCTGGTTTCTCATTTTCCTTACCCACTTTATCTCGCACAAATATTTACCAATATAAGGAATCGAATCTTTCATCTCCCTTCAAAAAATAGCGTTTACTACCTGATGAGATATTGTCCTTTCAATGTCAAAACAAAATGTACACTTTGTAGTAGATTGCAATTTGTACATGTTCTTAATTATAATTTATAATATATGGATTCAGGCATAAAAAAACTTCCTGGCCCAACACAGTGACCCAACCTTCCTAGCAGTAGATTCAATGTAATAATTCCACTTGAGGTCGCAAGATAGGGTAAGACCAGGGAGGAGCAATATATTGCTTTCAGGGAGACTCGCTTGGCCCATGCTTATGGGAGGCAGGAGATGTTTCCTGTGATGGTCGACAGATAGAAGTTTCGTTTTTGAAGCATTGAAATTTACAAGCTACTTCTTAGCACAGTCCACCACTGAGTGTAGATTCTTCTCAAAATCATCAGCGAGGTTATGTTTGTCCGCATAGCCGGATTTCTTATTGATGCGGGAGTAGATTGTGGTGTCATCTGCGTAGATGCCTACTTGGGACTTGATCACATCTGGGAGATTATTTATGAAGATCAAGAAGAGTGTCGGGCCTAGGATAGAACCTTGGGGGACTCCAGCGTTAGTGCAGTAGGATGTGGACGCATGCCCATTCAAGACGTCCTTCATTATTCGTTTAGATAGGAAGGACTGAATCATATCAAGCAAGCGTCTGGTGATACCATAGCCCTGTAGCTTGCGTAGAAGGCCGGCGTGCCAAACCATATCAAAAGCCTTGGAGATATCCAGTGCAACAGCACGAGCCTCGCCGGATTCATAGTGGCCCTGGGATGTGTACTCCGTGATGGTCGTTAGCATATCGGATGTGGACCTGGCGAAACGGAAGCCCTACTGTCTGTCTGAGAATAGTTTATGGGAATTAAGATGTTGAACTATTTTAGCATTGATAATAGCCTCGAACACTTTTCCTAAAATTGGTAGAAAGCTGATAGGGCGATAGTTGGATGGGTTCGAGAGTTCTTAAACGCAGGAACCACAGAAAAGGACTTCCGGCATGCAGGAAAACAGGAAGCAGAATGGCAGTAATTATAGAGTTTAGAGCGGACAGAGAAGGGTTAAGGGGCACATTTCTTAAGGATACTGACCGGGATTCCATCACATTCGCTCGCCTTATGGGAGTCAAATTGTGATATTACCTTAGGTACCTAAGATGACGTAACATAAACATTTTTCAGTTGAGCCTCAGTTCTTAGAGGGAAGTCGGTTGCAGGTACTCCAGACGAGTCAAATGTTGAGTTATATGAGAATCTGCGGGCAAAGCACTCGGTCTTGTCCACAGATACCGTGAGAACTTCAAATTCATTGATGAAAGAAGAGATGGAAGATTTTCTGTTGCACAGCCACCAATAGTCCTTGGAGCAGAACTTGCGGTCAGCTATGTGCTGCCTCGTTCTCTCCGCAAACAACCACTTGGTGTCGTTCAGCTTCCTCTTACACTCGTTACGAGTAGAGGCAAATAGGCGCCTATTGTGGTCAGATCCATGTCTCCGAAATAGCCGGAAGTAGTGGTTCCTGTGGGAAATGGCGGCCGAACAGGTAGAAGAGAATGAGGTTGAAGACGAAACTTTCTGATCTGTATGAAGGCATCAATGCCAGCTTGTGCCCAGGAAGAAATCTCAGAGGCACAGTTATCATCTGAGAGACAGAACATTTTCCCCAAGGGGCGTTGTATAGAAAATCGAGAAACGCGTCCCAGTCAGTTCTTTGGTAGCAGTAGGATAGCCTGTTGGTGGGTGGCTCTTGCTGGGGAGTGAGACTGGTGAGATATATTAAGAGAAAAAACAGCATGATCGGAGTTGCCAAGAAAGCAAAGCTGCGAGACCTGGCAGAAGTCAGGTACAGAGGTGAAGCATATATCTAGTAGAGAAGCATGTCCTGAGGGAATGCTGGGAAAGCGTGTGGGGAAATCCACCACTTGCATAAGGGATTGTGAAATAGCAAAGTTCATGGCGTGAATCCCAGCTGAATCAATAACAATGTCTTTTAGCCACTTGGCATGGTGGGCATTAAGATCTCCGAACACAAATATGTGAGCGAATGGGTGGGAGGAAATCGGCTTATCTATATTGTCAGAGAGGCTGTCTAGCAGGGAGCAGTCGGGAGAGAAGGGGGAACGGTACAAAAAGAAAAGATAGCTAAGCGAGCTGAGAAGTGACAGACAGAGACATATATATGGGTGGTCAGGGGATACGAGAGGTGTTACCCTAGCTAGAGGGAGGTGTTCACTAACGGAAACCCCCAGCCCATGTATATGGACAGTGGAATCCTTCCTTAAGAGGGGAAGATAGCCATGGACCGAAAAGTCAGAGGAGGGAATTGAGGGGTTGTGATTAGGCAACCAGAGCGCTACCATGTTAGGGTTTTTCCATGGAAAAAGTTGGTATGAATAGCCCAAATGTTAGTAAAAGAAATGATAAGAGGTATAGGTGATTTAACTTTGACTGGTTTAGGATTTTTGAGATATAGTTGTTTATATTAAATTTCTGTTGGAAATGAGAGATCTAGAGTAGAGGAGGCAGGCGGTCTTTGATTACAAAGGGAACTGCCGCGGGTTGCAGCAAAGTGTAACCTCAAGGTTGCCCACCGAAGGCGCTTGCAGGGACAGTTATTCATGCGTGACATGGCACTACAAAAACCCCGACATTATGCAACTGGTGATCAGAGCAGCCGCTCTTGACGCTAAGCAAGAGTTAGGGCTCCTAACTACCAGTCGGAAGCAGCAACCAGAAAACTGCCAACCCGGTACCCTCACAATGTAGAGACGTTGCCACCGACCACACACGTTGCAGGAAAATCACGGTAGCACCAATACTGAGGTCTGAGGAGAGAAAAGAGAAAACCGGAAACCACTTCCTAAACGGAGAACAAGGGAGAAGCCTCTACGATTGTTCAATAGAGGTGGGAGGAGTGTGAACCGGGTGATAGTATGGTCTATCTAATCCAATTAAAAAAGGAATGGGATGAAGAATTGCTAAGTTTGAGTTAAAGTCCAACAACCAGAGAAATTTCTAACAAGTTAAAGAAAAGAATAACCAAACGTTCAATTAAACATAACAGACATAAAACGTAAAATTGAAATAATTACATACTTAAGTAAATCCAAACAAAAATCACTGACTTTAAAGAATATTGAGCTCACAACTCAACACATGATTTCTTCTAGTAAGGTACAAATAATTTTTAACTTTTTGGTGAGAAAAAAATATTATAGCATTTAAAATTTTAAGCTTTAAAATCGAAATTTGATCCAATCTCAAAATTGTTAACTTTTTAGACATTAGCTTATATATATATATATATATATATATATATATATATATATATATATATATAATTTATTTGTTTGAAAAATATTTTTGATCGATACTCGTATTTGAGTAGATATTATGGTTTTAATCAAACTGTACATATATATATATATATATAAAACGCTACGGGCATGCGTATATAATTGAAAATTTTGTTAGGAAAATGTGTGACATTTGGCAGGATTCGAACCTGCTACCCACAAAATCAAATGGGAAGTCCTCAATTGATGTGATGTTGTCGACTGCAGAATGTTTGGAATTTCATTTTGTCTCGTCATGTAGCATTTAGCCTATGTTTTAATTAGTCAACATCAACTTATTGATATTAATCAATAACATGCGAATTCTGGACAGACATCAGTTTAATCTGTGGGCACTGACTGATAATGAAAGAACGAGGCCATCGTCAACTGACAAGGATAAAAATTCCTCGACGAAGAGGAAATCGACCCCAACTTAGATTCCACTTGATATACCAACTAACGTACTACACGCGTGTCCTTCATTTACTGGGGCTTCCTATTTGATGGCCAAAAAGCATACCGAAGTCACTGTGTCTGTGACTGTTCTTCATATTTCCAGCATTTTTAAGCAGACAGTCGTGAGACAGTGTGAGAATATGGATCAGCTAGCTTTAAGGTAATTTGGGAGTTGTTATTGATAGGAATGATATGCATAAATTTAGTTGTATAATACTTGCGTTACTTTATAATCGCCCTCTTTCTCCTGGTCGATTTCTTGACCCACAGAACACGGGTTACAGTAAAATGATTTAAGGAAGCTTTGTCCCACTTCCAAATTTTAAATTGGCCTCCGATTGTGTGGAGGTATAAAGAATAGATGCTCAGAATAAGAAATATGAATTCGAATTACAGTCGGGTTCGTTACACGTAAATACCCATCGAAAAGGTAGGACTCTATCTCCTCACGCAGCTACGGGTTAAAAATCAGAACTTGAATCTGTAAAAATCGTTGTTACTTCCCAAAATTGTTAATATGATATTCACAACCAACATGTGTTTCAGTTTCAAATAACGCATAAAATGTTGATAAACGATGAAAACAAAACAAATCAAATCAATTTGCCTCTGCGATCGCCAAATTTTATCCCCATCGAGTATATATGGGACATATTGTAGGTTTCATTGCCATCCTTGCAGCCCAGTAAAAAGAACATAGGGACGAACGCACCTGAAAAGTGAATAGAATCCACGCAATGACTCCATATTGCAAACTCTATCTGATGTCGCGTATCCGTCATTATTAACGTAAAAGTCTGAAATACATGTTGTTTTGTAGCAACCTTATAGATACTTCAGTTTATAATTTTAATGACATATTAATTCGAGTTACGCTTATTTCTTATAACGTAAAATTAGTAAGTTTACGAGGTAATACTGAAAAGTTCTCTGACGATTTCTTATGCGGAAAGTGGATCAGGTCGAGAGATTTGCCGCATCCTCTCATATAATGATATGGAAATACTGAAAAGATAAAGCATTAATAAAATCAACAGTATAACCATTTATCAAACTAAAAGACTATAAAGATGCTTCATAAACAAACATACATTCAGATTACTAACGGCCAACTAAAAGTAACATTGAGAAATAAGCAAAAAACAAAAAAATATGCCCAAAACTAAGAAACATGCTAATCATAAACGAATGGAAAAATACAAAAGAAACAATCAATTAGTTCAACAACATTACAAATAAAGAAATCTGGTCCTTCATACAACTATATGTAAAAAAGAAAAGACAAAAAAAAAACCCTAAAAATTTCTATCTATCCATCAATAAGTACATAATAAACAATGCATTATATTTAGTAAAACAATTCCTAAATATCACCAAAAAAGACATAAATATAATTAAACACTACCAAAAATCAATATTATGCCATAAAAAAAATCTGGTAAAAAAGCGAATTAATAATAAAATAATGACGATAATAACCTTGACGTAACAAGGGGTAGTTATGACTGCACATTTATGTGAACTCATAGGCATTATTAATAAACTAAAAAATATTATTAATAAAAATGAGAGAGACGACAGCCTATCAATTATAAGAAACTATAACTGTACAAATAGAGAAAACAAATAAGAAAACAAATAATAAAAACATTCAAAGGCCTAGGATTGACACTCGATATAAACTCTAATAAAAAATAGTTAATTTCAGCATTCAACCTAAACAACGAAACCTTCAAACCATTCAGAAAAACAAATTGCGATCCAGAATACATTAACAAAACTCTAATCACTCCCTAAATTATTAAAGCAAATACCTATATCTATAAATAAAATAATCTAAACAAATTATAGCCGTGTGAAAATATTTAATGAAAACAAAAAATATATGAATCAGCACAAAGAAACAGTGGATATTTAACCAAACATTGAAACAAAAGCACAGATAAAGAAATACAACTTGTTCATCCCCCTCCTCGTAATAGAATAAGCAATAATTGAAAAACACTTCCCTAAAAACAGTAAACTATCAAAAGTCATAAACAAAAATACAATAAAAATTAGTTATAGCTGCATGGATAACATGGAGAAATTAATACCCAAACAAAATAAAAAATACTTAACAATACCAATAATAGTCACAAAAGAACTAACCAACAAAATAACACTAATAAATGTCACTGCCGAAACAAAGAAAATTGTTTACTTAACAGCTAATGTCTAACCTATAATATAATATACAAATTCACCATACCAAATAACATTAACACAAAAGAAAAAAATTATATAGGTACCATAGAAACAACATTTAAAGAAATATATAACAACCACAACACGTCATTTAAAACAAAAGAATACACAACCCATTAAAATACATAGGGAGCCTTAAAAATAATATCCCCACCAAATTCAAAAAGGAAATCATAAAAAGAAAACTTACACAATATGAATAGCAGCAATTGCATTTATGAGTAGTGGAGACACTAGGAATAGTCATTTTTAAAAAATCAAAATTAACATTGAAACAAGCAAAATGAAATAATGGCAAATAAACAAATATTTACTTTGCCACCTAAACTCTAATTAAAAACAAAACATACAAACAAATATCACATAAACTTTAAATAAATATAACATTAACTTCAAAGGAATAAGCAAACGAAATAAATATAAATACAATCTTATTATAAACTCAAATTTCTGAAATTAACACTTTATTCCCACGAAAATCAAATACAAAATCTAAAGGGAAATCATAGGAATAAATAGCCAAACCCAATATCATTAACAAAAATTGTTAATTTTGCTCATAAGAAAAACTAAAAACAATCACTTTCCACCCATCCAGAAAAGATAAAACAAAGTAAATTCTTAAAAAGAAAAACGAAATAGTTAAAGTCTGGCACATAAATACTTAATTAATTAATTAATTTAACATCTAATGCACTGATTAAAATAAAGATATATATAAAATAAAATAAATATGACAAACTTTAAACTAATAAGCTAAATAAATAATAAAAATACAAATTCAACTGTAACTAACATTTATTACTATTACTGCTTAAAACATGTATCTGTTAGTGTGCATATGCAAGTATATGCACGTACATGTATGTGTATATACATGTCTGCGTAGGCGTGCGTATATGAATGCATATACACGTATATACACATGTGTGGGTGCGTGTTTGCAGACATAGGTATGCATATATATACAAGCTTTTAAACATTAAAACCGATGACACTTCTATGAATAATAACAATTAGTCAACACATAACAACATACTACCTCATCTCAGAAATATGGACATATATTTATGAATATATACTGAATAACCGTTATATTACAACAAGAACTGGTTCATTAATACAGTCACCTAATGTGTGACTTCAGGTGATGCAAACTTAAATGCCTAGCTGGCGTTATAGTTAATGGCAAGGAATTGTTAAGTAGAGAGCCGAGTTCAATTTCCAGTTGGGTTTTATTCACTTACCTGAAAATACTTTTGGGAAACGTATGAATCTACTTCTTTTACGAACCCAATAATGGGTTAATTAATAAGACTTTTATCACTTAATCATAAGCTAAAAAAAAAAATTCTTACAGTCTAAGAAATATTTTCCGGCTTTAAATAAAGTAGAGAGCCGAATTCAAATTCCAGTTGGGTTTTATTCACTTACCCGAAAATACTTTTGGGAAAAGCATAAATCTACTTATTTTATGAACCAATAATGGGTTAATTAGTAAGACTTTTATCACTAAAACTTTATCTAAAAAAAAAATCTTACAATCTAAGAAATATTTTCCGGCTTTGAATAAAGTAGAGAGCCAAGTTCAAATTCCAGTTGGGTTTTATTCACTTAATCAATATTACTTTTGTCAAATATATTAATCTACTTCTTTTATGGACCCAATAATGGGTTAATTAGTAAGACTTTTATCACTACATCTTAATCTCAAAAAAAAAAAAAAACTCTTATAATCTAAGAAATATTTTCCGGCTATAAATAAAGTAGAGAGACGAGTTCAAATTCCAGCTGGGTTTTATTCACTTACCCAATAATATATTTGGGAAGCGTATGAATCTACTTCTTTTATGGACCCAAAAATGGGTTAATTAGTAAGTATTTTATCACTAAATCATTAGCTAAAAAAAAAAAATACTTACAATCTAAGAAATATTTTCCGACTTTAAATAAAGTAGAGAGCCGAGTTCAAATTCCAGTTGAATTTTATTCACTTGCCCTAAAATAATTTTGGGAAACGTCTGAATCTACTTGTTAAAACTGGACCCAGTAATGGGTTAATTAGTAAGACTTTTATCACTAAATCATTATCTCAAAAAACAAAAAACAAAAAAAAATTCTTACAATCTAAGAAATATTTTCTGGCTCTAAATAATCTGCAATCAATCAATCTATATAAGCCTGTTTCTATCTTTTTTTATCTAAGAAGTACTACTCACAAGATTTAAGAACCAAATTATATTTCTGAAATAGACTAAAATTAAAAAAATCTCTTTATTTCCTGCATGTGTGATTTTGAAAAATGTCCGACGAGACGCGAGAAACTTTGCTTAACATGACAAATGAAAAGATCCATCAATTTGTTGAATCCTTTTTGGATATCATATATAATATGATTGTTTTCCTAACATGATATATATATATATATATATATATATATATATATATATATATATATATCGTAATTCAAGGACAGAACGACAGTCTATTTTAATGACGTCTAACCACAGAGTAAAATCGGTAAATATTTTTTTAAATTATGCATGCGTATATATCAGCTTCCAGCAGATTGAGCAAAATATGATACGATTTTTTTCTTACCTTTGAAATATCATTTGATGATATGACGTTATTCCGTGATGCGTGTTTCTTTGTATGAGAAAAAAAAATCTCCCACCAACCACGCGTTCAGCGAAAGACTTTGACTAAGCATAGCGGATTTGGGAGATTCAGGAATGAAGAGAGAAATTGTTCAATTTCCAAACGGATATTAATTTTTAATACATTTTAAAAGATAAAAGTAGAACAAAATAATTTCCTACATATTAATAAAGAGAGAGAGAGAGAGAGAGAGAGAGAGAGAGAGAAAGAAAGAAGAGAGAGATACATATTAAAAGAGAGAAAGAGAGAGAGAGAAAGAGGTGAAATACAGAGTGCAGGTTGAATTAAAGAAAATATATTTGGATTCGTGGATCGATAGATAATGGTATAGAAATATTACGGTTGGATGAAATTTTTAATCCAGAAAAATATTTAACTCAGAAACAGACTTTCTATCCCAACACACACACACACACACACACACACACACACACACACACACACACACACACACACACACACACATATATATATGTATATATAAGGGACAATAATATATTTATTTTATATATATCGTGAAAATTTTAGAGGAAAGAAAATGTGATAAAGTGGAAATAGCTTTCATGTGACGCGTTTCGTTTTTCATGTCTTTACTGGACAGGGTTTGTTTACACGTTAGTATGAACGAGAGACGTTGAGAATTAAAAATTGAAATACAAATCAAACAAAATCTATATAATCGAACTGATTTAATTTATATATATTTTTCTTGTTTAGTGCTTCTATCAGTTTTGTGACTAAATATCCGACATTATGATAACAGAAGACAGGTAACTATATATATATATAAATTTGAAAGTTACTCTGTCCTCAAATTTACATTAGAACTTAATAATAATAAAATTCCATTCCTTGATGTATTCATTGATTGTAGCACACATAGATTTATTACTTCTCTATATAGGAAACCAACTAGAACAGACTTGTGTCTACCCCTAACGATATAAGTTAGCTGTTATAAAAAAGTTAATTTAACACACACAAATTATTTCTTCTTCCAAAGCCATATTGTATAAAGAATTACACATGAAAAAACACTTGTTAACAAAGAATTTCCTAAATCCGTCATTGACCAACAAATTAAAATGTATCTCAGTAAACTTTAATAATACCTGTAACAATATTGATAATATTAATAATAATAGTGTACGTCAAAATAAACATAACATTATTAACTTATACTATTGCAACCAAATGCATAATAAATACAAACATGATGAAACAACATCTAAAAATGTAATAGGTAGAAATGTTAAAACAATTAATAATAACAGACAACTGCATACAAATTTACGACCTGCGTCTCCTATTCGGTGACTGTTATCGTCGCATAGCAATGTTTTATGCCTCCACAAGAAAATATCATCTTTGATGGTGGATGTCTTTATGCTAACATCCCTGTAATCTCTCTGAAGATGGCTCATGTGAGTCGAAAGCTTAGAACCAGCATAATAAAAAATATCCGAATATTGGAAAAAATTTGTCTTTATTTTCACCTGAAATTAAAGCCAAAATACGATGTTTAGAAGGGCTCATGATTTAACATAATAGGCATTCAATGTCTGTTATATTTAACTATATTTTTATAAAATTATCTGGTTCCCAGTATATATATATATATATATATATATATATATATATATATATATTAGTTCCAAGCTTATGCATAATTCAGCGATCAGAAAAATACAGCTATAAACTCGTAATTATATTGACTAATTCATATAGATAATGAACTCAAGCATATTTACCTACGACAATATAAATGCACAAATTATATATATTGCATAATTATGTGTGCATTAATGCATACACGTGCAAGCACAAATACATATTGTATATGAGTTTATATATTAATACAGGTTTCATTGAATAATATAGACGAGTTCTGATATTTATTTTGTGTAAGATTCTTTCATATGATCTGATTAGCTTGATAGTGTTGTCATGAAAAGACGACAAGAAATCGCAATAATTGTTGATTTTTTTATCAGGTCTGAGCTTTCGGCTTACATAAGCCATTATCAAAGGATGAACATTTAATATACAGTGAACATAGAACATTTAAATTATTAACAGAGTGGAGTTATACAGAGAAAATTGAACAGGTCCATTTTTTTTGCGTCGCACATGGCCGCAGGCCGAGAAGGAATGGTGGTAGTGGGATTTTGGTTTACGCTGAATATATATATATATATTCAGCGTAAGAAGAGGAGGTGAGAAGTACAGTTTATGAGGTTTTTAAGGTTAGAATTGGAAAGGTTAAGATTGTCAGTCAGTTAAGTGCCATATGTGATACACTACACACACACACACACACACACACACACACACACACACACACACACACACACATATATATATATATATATATATATATGATTGAACATTATTATTTCGTAGCTGGACCCATTTAAGTGCCATATGTGATACACGCTTGGGCGATAATGTTTCTAAAGAGACATGACTGACTGGGCAGAAGACTTATCACAGTAGGTTGCCATTACCTTTTGCGGTAGACTGATTGCCAACCAAGGCTATGGAACCTAATCTGTTCTGCTATTTAACCCATAGCTGGGGATATAAGCTACGTGTTAACTTTTTTTTCTCAAGCTTATTTGCGAGTAAGATAATGCAAAAAATTAAACTGGAATTCCAACTCGGCTCTCCGATTTCTCGTTCCGAGCTGATATCCACTGCACCACAACGCAAAACGAGAAAACATCTTGTTAAGATTTTGTTACACAGTATGGCGGTTCTAGGGAAGAAGCTTTCCGAGAGGAACTTTGATGCATACACATTGGTTCCCCCTTAAAGTAATGTGATTGGCTGGTGTCAGCCATAAATGCAGACAAAGGCGAGGACCCATAGAGGACTGCATACGACAAGTATGGTCTATTACGTCTAAGTACTAGATTGTCCTATCGGGTTACATTTAGCTAAACCGCTTAACTACCTCGAATCAGATATATATCCCTTTCTGGGACATATCAGTTGGCGGCGAAGAATTCAAAACGAGTTCACAAAAAAAAAAGAAAAAAAGAAATCGACAACAACGAAGAACGTTAGAAAGACTCATTGACACTTACAGAAAGTAAGTAAGTTTTTCCTCATTTTTTTGTTGAACAATTACTAAATAGGGACCTTAGAAAAAGAAAAACTTTGGCAACGCTTACAGAAAATAAGAAAGTGTCCTTCCCTCTTGTTGGACTTAGAAGATTTATTGCATAGATAAAATTGGATACGTTGACAGAATGGAACAAATTCCTGAATTAATAAAGGTGCTACAAGTCACTTTACAGCAACAACAATAACAACTTATTCAGCAACAATTACAGCAACAATTTATGCAGCAACAAGAAACGTCTGAAAAGTTATTCAAACAACAGGCAAAGGAGAATAAATTACTTTTGGAAGACGTATTATCAAGAACAACAAAAAACCGGATTCTTGATTTTTTCTGCGGAAGGAATTTCAAATTCATTCTAAGAATTTAAATACGACCCCAACAGTGGTTAAATGTTTCCGGCTTATTTTCGTAGATTTGAAATAATATTTCTGAAAAGATGTGAAAAATGGTCAGATGAGAAAAATCACTTTATTGTTGCAGAAGTTGGGAACAGAAGAAAATACGAAATACACGAATTTAATCCTCACAAAGAAGCCAGAAGAAATTGCGTTCAGTGAAAGGGTGGAAATTTTGTCGAAACTTTTCGATAAAAGAGACAGTATATTTCATACACAATACAAGTGTTTAAATATCGTAAAAGAAGAGGATAATGATATTGCCATGTATGCAGGTATGGTTAATGCGCAGTGTGAATTGTTTAAATTAAAGAAATTGTCAAGCGACATGTTCAAGTGTGTAATTTTTGTTCAAGGGCTAATGACATCAAAGCACAAAGAAATTGTATAAAGAATCCTCACTATCATGGAACAGGATTCAAAGATTAAACTACAAAAGGTACTAAAGAATGTCAACGACTTATAAATATAAAAAAGTTAATACTAGGATTGAGGAGAAGAGCATTTTGCGAGTACAAACTGTAAGACAACAAAAAGGGAAACAGAATAAAGAAAGAAAAATTATATGCAGTTCATGTGGAGGACAGCATATAAAAGATTGTTTCTTTAGGGATTAAAATGTTTTGAGTCTTTCCTTGTTATTTACTAGTATTTTTTCTTATGTTGAGAATTATAGTTTGAGCGTTCATGACGTTTTGGTCGATGTGCGTATGGATTGCACTGAGTTTCGACAGATGACAGTAAATAGAAAGTTATATTGAACCTGGCGATTTTCTTTCAGTGATAAAAGGCAGTGTCCATCTGCATACGGATGTCGTTTTAGGCGACGGAAATTGATTATCCGGTGTATTTTGCGGCACTTGGAGCTACACAGCCCAGTGTACCACAAAGACAGACGTGTTGTGAGTTATTTGACTATGTTTTTTGCAAGGGAAAGAGAAAATACCTGATCGTTTAGTTTTATTTTTCTTTGAAATTAAGAAAGACTAAACGAAAACAAAATTAGATGATGATTATATGTAGTTTTACAGGAAAACCATTTTAAAGAAATTATTGATAGTCTTAGATGTCTTGGACATCATTTTAACATATATGTAATCCGAACTTGGGACTAATTTCTTTGCATACTTTAATAATGTAACGTCTTACGTTGTCAATAAATCTTTATGTATTTCATATTCTAGTCAGGTTAATTCAAAGCATCTTCGTCAATATTTCTAGTAATATGGTCAATATTGTCATGTTTTTCTAGTAATTTATTTAACGATATCGTGGTCAATTACCTTTATAAATGTCTGTTAACCTTTTTTTAATCGTATCACCTTGAGCAAGGCGGTAATACCACTGATGTGCAGGGGGCTACATAAGAGTAAAAAGATTAAGTAGAAGAGAGTGAAGAGGAAGACAAACCAGTTAGAAAGGAGCAAGAGAAGTATGGGAATACAGGTGTGATGACAGTTGCAAAGGTGGAGAGAAAGGAAAGGATATACGGGGTGGTGAAAGAACTAGAGTCAAGTGGTTAATAGATGAGTATTGACATTGCATTTAAATTCCTGGAGGTTGTAGCCGTCAGGAAAGCAAGAATATGGAAGCGAGTTCCACAGGTGTGAAGTGCGAGAGAAGAAGCTGCGGGAGTAGAATTGTCGTCTGCATTTGGTTAATCTAACTGTGAATGGGTGGGACCCAGTTGCCAATCTGGTTGCACAAGTAAACACCTGTTGCAGAGGCATCAGTGACTTAAGTTCGTCCGAGCAGAAGCCATGAATGTATAGAACAGACAAAGGGAGGCCACATCTCGTCGGTGGGGAAGTGGCTGTAGTCGACCCGCCAAGTCGGTACCTATCGCATTACTGATTCTCCTTTGGAGCCTGTCGAGAACATTGAGATGAACAGCAGGGGCGCCCGACCATATATGGCAGCAGTATTCCATGCACGGACGAATGGTTCATTTGTATATATGCAGGATGGATTCAGGCGGGAAAAACATCCTAGCCTGACACAGTGGTCCAACCTTCTTAGCAGTGGATTTAGCTATTGACTCAATGTAGTGGTTCCATTTGAGATCAGAAGAAAGGGTAAGGCCGAGGAGGCGCAGTGTATTGTTCTCAGGGAGACTCGCTTGGTCCATGCTTATGGGAGGCAGGAGAGGTTGCCTGTGGTAATTGACGGACAACAGCTTGGTTTTAGTCGCATTGAAATTGACAAGCCACTTCTTGCCCCAATTCACTACAGAGTGTAGATCCCGTTCAAGGTCAGCAGCAAGATTATGTCTGTCCGCCACGACGGGTTTCTTACTGATGCGGGAGTAAATTGTGGTGTCATCTGCAAAAAAAAAAAGCTTTCAGATATTCTTCCATGTTAACAGCTCCATGCACAAAAGACATGAATGACATTCGCTTCAGGATTATGAATGTCGTCTGAATGTTTGACTGCACAATAAGTACAACAATTGTGAATGGTTTTGAATCTGTACACTGTGCCAACAGTCTGTTAGGAACTGTGTTGCTTTCAGAAGTGGTATTTTTCAGCTCACCTCTTTTACTATTGGGACTGCAGTCTAAAATATTTTTTCTGATTATTTCAATATTTCGATCATGCAATCAATTGGCTTTGCGCGTCTGCCATTTGTAGATTTTTTAACGATCCTCACATCCATTGGCTTAATTAAGGATGTTGTGTTCAGTGGCAACACTTTTATTTGAATGTTAGTCAATTTATCGAATTGATGCACAGCTAATAAACAGAGAAAGATTTTTTCTTACATTCTTTCGTAGTTCTTTCTAATTGGGATCTTCATCTAGAAGAATAGCTTATGTCATTCAAGCATTCTTATTTTAACAATATATCACGGGGATTGAGATTTTAAAAAATATCTTAAAACTGAGGCTTTGCAGATTTTCAAAGTACCAATCATTTTATCCTCTCATGCCTAATCATGTTTCTATAGTGTGAACTTACTCTTAACTAACCCGTTAAAATTTACTCGTTTACCGTCGCATCACAATGAAACACTGGCTTCCTTACGGTCACCAAAAATTAAGCAACATCGAATCTAGGCAGTACCTAGATGGGTGACCGCTTGGAAAAAAATAGTTGCTGTAAACTTGGATGTAAGGGTGATTTAATGGATAATGACTTGGAATAGTAAATCAGAGAACGGAGTTCCAATTCACGTTGGTTTCATTATATTAACTACGTGCAAATATCTTTAGGAAAGGTATGAATCCGCGTCTTCTCCCCCAGCTGTGGGTTAGTTAGTAAGACTTGCGTTGTTAAATTTATTATTAACTCAAAAGAAAATTCTTACAATCTAAAATATTTTCTGGCTTCAAATAATCTAAACAGGGTTGATAAGCCGTAACAAACGAAGCAATAACATTTTGTATTTGGAAACCAACTTTTCAATTGGTAAATTACGGTAAAATAAACCAGATCTAAAAAAATGGAAATTTTCATTAGCATTTAATTGTTGCAATATTGTGTGTAATGTTGGGGACCTCCGGTGTTCTGCAATTTAAAACTGGGCACTACTGTCTTTTCTGAAGAGGATTTAGTTACAAAGAAAAAAGTCCTTAACTGCTATGACTGTTAATCCTCTTATATGGCTGTGAATGCTGGCCAATTTTCTTCAAAATAAAGAGCAAATTTGAGGCAACGGAGATATGGCACTACAGAAATATACTAAGAATTCCATAAACGTGGAATATTTAAGGAAAATGAAAAATCTTGCTGTATCACAGCTCATCAGTATGGTTAGACATCCGATTGCTTCTAGCCAGCATTGAAATCCGACCAAATGAAAATCAGTCGGAGATTCTACTGAGCTATGGGCGCTCGGTAGAGGAAGACGAACTTTAGGCTTGTAAACACACGCCATTATCCGAGTGTGTTCGAATTCATTACTGAATGAACGATGCGTAGATGCTTGAGTAGCTAGTGTTTTTTCAAAGGCTACCATTCCTCCATAGTGCTCAGTCGGAGTGTGAGAGCTTAAATAGTTTACACACACACACACACACACACACACACACACACACATATATATATATATATATGTGTGTGTGTGTGTGTGTGTGTGCGTGCGTGTGTGTTTGTGTGTGTATAGTAGTTGTCGATTTGGTCGATGAGAAACTTGATCAGTGTTTTTAGTTTCTCGTGAGAAGGACAACATGGTTCATGAAGTTATCACTCAATTTCCAATGCTTATTACTGATGTAATAATATAATAGCCAACTTCTTTTTTCCTGGCACAGTCTACATATTTTGTCACCGTTTGCACTATACTCCACGTTATGTCTGGGTCTTTTCCATATTTTAATTTCAGTGCTTATTACCAATGACTAAGGCAGATCTCGCCAAACTTCGATCGTATGCCTCCGACGAATACTTAGAATATTTTGGCGAGAGAAGATCTCCAATAAAAGTT
>JBBBDQ010029769.1:9740000-9752500 GCA_037127315.1 Ascarosepion bandense | reverse complement strand
CCTGGCAACCCCCGTTCCGTCATCCACCTGATCAGACTCTGCAGATATGTTATCCGCTGCCTTCCTCTGTCTCTCCTTCCTTCTATCTGACCAGTCAGTATCAGGTTCTCCAGGCTCTCCTTCCTCATTGCATGTCCCAGGAACTTCAGTTGTCTCTTCCTGATGCTCAGCATCAATTTCCTTTTTGTTGCCATTCTTTCTAACACTTCGTCGTTGCTTGTATGTTCAGTCCACGATATCCGTAGCATCCTTCTGTAGAGCGACATTTCGGCCGCTTCCAGTTTTTTCCTCATTTTCGATGACATTGTCCAGCATTCACAGCCGTACTGAAGAACTGACATCACGTAGCAGTCTAGCACTCTTTTCTTCGTTTCTATTGAGATCTTCCTGTGTGTTAGTATTTTGCTCATCTTCTGGAACGCGTCCTTTGCCATGCCAATTCGCCTTCGGATGGAAAGTGCGACAAGGAGATCCCTGATGACTACAATCTCCAAAAGTTTAAATGCAACGTCAATTGCCATCTTTTATCTACTTGCTTCTCATTCATCTCTTATCTTTTCTTCAACATCCTCTGTATTTTTATTATTCACTCACTGTAACACCCTGTGCACCATTGGCAGTTCTGCTTTTCGTCTGGTGAAATGATTATATAGATTTTAAAAAAGCAGAAAATGAAGTTGTGCTGAAAAATATTGAGAATACCATGGACGGAGCATTTGAACAGCGGGAAAATTTTAAGCAAGAGCGAGTGACTTATCTAACGAGTATCTAACGAGTATCTATAAATGAATGGCAGAACAGGGCGTGGAAAGGAAAAATATTGCTAAAAGCCACAAAAGATATGAAGTCGTGAAGAACCGTGAAGTTGTCTCTTCCTGATGCTCAGCATCAATTTCCTTTTTGTTGCCATTCTTTCTAACACTTCGTCGTTGCTTGTATGCTCAGTCCGTAGCATCCTTCTGTAGAACCACATTTCGGCCGCTTCCAGTTTTGTCCTCATTTTCGATGATATTGTCCAGCATTCACAGCCGTACTGAAGGACTGACATCACGTAGCAGTCTAACTATCTAAAAATATTACTATCAACAAATATATTCTGGCTTTAAATAACCTTCAAAGAGTTGATAAATCGTCGAAAACTAATCAATCAACTTTTATGCCATAGGTTAGCTAATTATTAACTAAAAACTGTCGCTTGTTTTATCTAAGTTTGACGGCGAGTAATTTGAATCAAAGAAAGCAATACTGCAGTTATGAGGTAACAGGTGCATTTCTAAATTTTTTATACTGGTCCGATAATGCAGTTCTTTGATTTTATTGGTTATTTCGTAAATTTTACTTTATAATACACAAGGCTATAACTCAAAATAACCTGTGTACCTAAGCTTAAATTTGATCTGAACTTCTGGTTTCGGGTCGCAAATATACGTTACATTTTGCACGCATATCGACTGACTTGCTTTCTTTCTGTGTGAAGAGGTGTAAAAGCATTGTTTATATTCAGCTAAATAACATCACACAAGTCACGATTACATACAAAATAGAATGACGGCATTCGAGAAAAGAAGAGATTCCTAAAGAAATTCTATATAAGAGAAAGAATGTATTTTTATACTCATGGCCAACGGTGTAATTTCTGATGTGCACAAATGACTATTCGTTTCAGATAACATTTATTTCTTGAACATGAATTTCATTTTTAGCCTTGGACGTTGAATGACTTTTGAATTTCTTGACATCCTTAAGAAATAGTTCAATTTTCCGTCTTAATCTGTTTCTTTGTATTGCATGCGAAGAGGACAAATAGTCGAAACCTCGATGTTAAAATTAAGGTGCCCGAACTTCCTTTGATTTCTGTTGTATACTTATTTTCTTTCTGGTTCCAAAAAGAGTGCTTCCTCCTGGATATGACGATAAAAGACATCCAAAAGCAAGGCCTCTGATCGGGAAATTGGAGACATTGGAGAGTGTGAAATGACCTCTTAATTGCTGTTGTTCACAGGTTCACTCTCACCCGGGGTTGTAGCATTTGTTATGGTCCCAGCTATAGACAAATAGTGAAACCCTAAGCACACACACACACACACACACACACACACACACACACACACACACACACACACATACACACACACACACACACACAAAAACACAATGCAAGCATAAAATACATTTCATAATAAAAATGCTAGTAATATATTTTAATATAAAGCAGTTATCAAAAATAAAATTTTTAGGAAAATTTCTAACAATACATTTTATCTGTAATTGAAGGTATATAATTACATTTAAAATAGATTTAGATGAAGTTATAAAATTAGATATTTTTAAAAATTCACTGAAAACCTCCTCACCACAAAAAAACAACAACAAAGATAAACAACAAAAAACAGCATAGCATGAAGAAATAGGCACAAAATTTAATAAAAGCAACGTTTCTTTTGTGAACTATATGTTATTATGAAGAGGAAAGATCAAATTATTTTTGAATTATTTTTTATTTTTTAAAATTCTTTAGCACGTTCGAAATTTTGGTAAAAGTCTTGTTTTTACGTTAGCGGGTGAGCAAGTTTACTATAGATAATAATATTAGTCATTTTTTTTCTTGTGAAAAACACTAATTTGGAAGTTCTTGCAAAAATTTAATAATTGTCGGATTTTAATGAAAGTTTCAGAATTTATTCATGAATATGTAAAATTACATTCGAAATTATTATTTTAAAAATTTTGCTAAACATATTTTTTTTTGTTATTCTCACCTATACGTAATTTCATGAAATTTCAAGAAATTAATTTGTTTTGAAAATAGGCTGGACGGCTTTCAAACTTTTTTCCGAAAATCTGATCAGGATAGTAAAATAAAAATGCAATAAAGCTATGGCATCATTTAATTTAGTAAGCCTTTAATTGCTTTTAATATATATATATATATATATATATATATATATATATATATATATATATATATTAAGGAAATTAGAGTCTGAAGAAAAAAGAAAAAAACTATTTTTTGTGAAAAATGAATTTTTACAAGAATTGTTTTTAATTTTTTTTAATTATAATAATTTATAAAGTTTCAAAATACTTTTTAAATTCTTCAAAGCTTTGTTGTTGCTAGGTTATTAAATTATTAAGTGAATACTATATTTACTAATCAAAAATTGAAATGTTTAATACACATCTTCGAGTCAAAAGATTTTAAATATATTTTCTAATTATTTTGGATGTAGGAAAAAATCACAACTGAAACTATCGCCATATCTTTTTAGATATCAACTTTAACATCCTTTTATTTTGAACATGGATTACAGTCTATAGCAACGATTCCCAAACTGGGGGAAATTTGAAGCTCGCAGTGGGGAAATAATTACACAGCTTACTAAATAAAAAAAAAATCTCAGATCGTTTTTCTCATGTCATATATATATATATATATATATATATATATATATATATATATATATATATATATATATTTGTAGATGGGCGGCGCCGTACCAACCAGTCGGCTCACGCTCAAACATGAACTTTGAAGAGAGGGCGGGGGCTGGTACGAGAGTACACTCTCTACCAATTGTTCTCAATGGCTACGCTTAGTTGTTACTAACTGCTCTCTATCCACTTTATTCTGTAACTATAAGTTTATCAGTATGTTGGTATATTTGAAAAATAAATTAGTAAATAGTCTCATTGTGTTTTAACTGCTCTTTCACTCATGCACATGAAGGGGGAATCTGGATGGTTGAACTGAGTGTAGGGAGAAATGACAGAAAAAAGTTTGGGAACCACTGTTCTACAGGAATTCCATCTGTGTGTATTGTACACTACAGTTCTATAAAATGGTTACATGTCTTATGTCTCTAGCCGAGTTTGTTTTCTAGAGCAGAAGGATCAGAGAAAATCAGAAAAGGGTTCGAGTACAAATTAATCAGTTATGTTTGGAATTGTTCAGAGTCCAGATTTGAGCCAGATCTAGAATACGTTCTATGTTACGTGTCCTTTCAGGATGTATAGCCTTCCATATCTCCTGATCCCTTGTAGCTCTCAACATCCTTTCTCTTGTTACCATTTCCAAACCCTGCTCTACAATCGATTTGCTCAAGCCTATCAAGTATCATGCGTTGATTTCTCCTCTCTTTCTCTCTATCTTTTCTGTGTATAATATTCTCCAAGCCTTCCTTCCTCATTTTTTACTTTTATGTACTTTGTCACTTCAGGACGTAGGCGATCATAGCCTTTCACGTTTCCTTATCCCTGGTGGCTCTTAGCACGCTTTCTCCTGTAACGTCTCTCAGCCCCCATTCTGTCATCCACCTGCTCAGGCCTTTTAAATATATTATCCGCTGCTTTCCTCTGTCTCTTTTCCCCTCTATCTGGCCTGTTAGTATCATGTTATCTAAGCCCTCCTTTCTCATTGCATGTCCCAGGAACTTTAGTTGTCTCTTCCTGATACATGTCCCAAAAACTTGAGCTGTCTTTTCCTGATGTTAAGTATCAGTTTCCTTTTCATTTCCATCCTCCTCAAAACCTTGTCGTTGCTAACATGTTCGGTCCAGAATTGTCAATCTCTCAATAAATGCAAACTATGGAAAAATTGTTTAAGTCCTCATTACCATTGAATAAGATGTTGTCAGAAATTTATTCACAAATTTAAACTTTTAAGAAAATCATACAGAAAAAGCTTTCTTGTACAAGGTTACTTTGAATATTTAATTCATTAATTTTTATGATTTCTTTTTAAGACTAGCTTCATTAAATATTACAAATATTTTGCTACGTCTTTACATAGCCTGTTTTCCCCACAAGTAAACACCGCCCAATACTGTTAAAAGAATCTATTTTTATGAATTAAATTTCTCCAAGTTCCGGGTCATTTAAGTAAAAGACTTCAAAGAATCCTTTGATGCCAGATGACCTTACCAATGGGGTTCATTCAGCGGATATTTATATTAGTTGGTAGGCGCCAAAACAAAGTGAATTCACTGGAAAAGTTTGTTGCTGTACAAAACTTCTTCAGAGCAATTCGTTTACTACTGTGGTGATACCACCGACCGAGTAAAAGCGAGCAAACCGGATGTTGGCTCTATGGCGACCAGAAAGCTAATGAATAAAAAGTCGTCATACGCAAGTGGCAGATGTTCCGGTTGAAAAATAAAAATTAATCAAATATCAAATTACCATTTTTATTTATCAGCCAATGAGAAGCCCGGAACCAAATACAAGGATGAAATTTGAAACGACCAGCGTTTTGATCCAGAAGAAAAATATAAAAGCCGTGACAAAAGGCACCCAGACAGACAGGCACAGACAGAGGAGAAGAGTGTAATTAGTTTCTTCCTTGACCGAGGTCGAACGGCTACTATGTTCACCTCTTTCTTCCTCCCCTTGTTCTCAAATTACTAACTGACCTTTTCTAAGACATTTCACAAACCAACTTGCTGACCTACTGACCTTAGAAACGTCAACTTGATAATGAACATTAATTATACTACAAAGCTTTTTACCTTTCAGAATTATATCTTCAATGAACATTCTTTTATCTCCTTCAGCTCATTACTATCTACCGTGAACTCTCTCTAACTTCGTTGGACCTTTATTCCAAGTATTGTTTTAATTGTAAAACATTAATTGAAATGTATATATGTATCAATGTTATTTTCCACTCAAAATTGCCTTTCTTGAATTTATAATCATTTATGAATTATAGTGGGCTATCTTCCCACAAGGCCAAATTCCTTTAACATGCTACGGAATCCTACTACCCCTCACTACAAATGAAATAAGAGAAGAGATACCCGCTATACTACCATTCATTGACCTGACACGTAAACTCTACACAAAAAAAAAAAAACCCCAAAAAAACAAGCAACTCTCAAGTGAAGTTATTTTGAAGTATTTCTAAAATATTGCTGGTAAGCCATTATGTTTTTCTTTTTACCCACTGACCATAATAAGTAAAATTATAATAACAACTTTTTTATTCGAAATAAAACATAATCGGTCTTCTTGTCGTTTATTTACTTCTTTTTATCTTATTTTTTTGTTGCACACGTGAATATACAAATACAGTCACATAGATATTAGGAGTTTAAAATGTAGATTAAATCCAGCAGAATTAGAAATAAGAGGCAAGGAGGAAAATCTTTATAGGTTAAACATTTTGCCTGTTAATTTACTAAAGCAAAAAGTATATATATATATATATATATATATATATATATATATACACACACACACACGCACAAACACACACAGAAACGTAGATTCAATTACAGCACACACAACGAGCAAACACCACCAGATAAATCAGACAGATAAGACAACAGCAATGTAACTGATATTCTTCACATCAACTCCCAGATCGTACGGACTGATTCCATCAGACCAATAAAAACCTCAACTTGAATACACACACACACACACACACACACACACACACACACACACACACACACACACACACCATTAGACCATAAAGAAAAACCCAACTAGAACACACACAGATACACACTCGCACACACACACACGCACACATACACACACGCACACACGTACAGCAGCAGTGGATAAAGCCAGCCATTCATAGATGGGCAGCTAAAAGCATGGTCATTCTAAGGATGCCTCTGCCATTCTGATGATGAGATTATTGTCTCGAAATTTTAAACAGGTCATACAAACAACTCCCGACCTTCCTTTACTTCATTCAACGCATTGTGACAGCCTTCAAGACATAACACACACACACACACACACACACACACACACACATATATATATATATATATATATATATATGCCTCCACGAATTCGCTGAATAAAAAAACAGCATATGAAGGAAAATGCCTCAGACTAAATAATAACAAAGTTTTCTCATCAAAATATTTATGTTATCATGAAGAGGATAGATCAAAATATTTTTAATTATTAAAAATAAAATTGTTTCAAACAGGTTCATTTTGGGGTATAAAATTTTGGCGGACCTGAAGCAGACTACCACCAGCGTTTCATTTCGTTGTTTTTCTTTTTTTTTTTTACTTTTTCAGTCCTCTCGATTGTTACATAAACTTTCCGATTATCAAAACAAATTTTGAAAAATTACAATATTTAAACAAATTTGTCAGGGGGGGGGGTCAGTTTCTCATACAACGTTAAAGTAAATAGATCCTCCTTTTTCAATTCACTATATGGTTGTTGTATAAGAAACTGGTCCCTCCCACCTAAAATTGTTTCAATATTAAAATCTTTGCAATTTTTTTGGTCATTCGTAAAGTTTAAGGTGTAAAAAATAATATTGCTCTGAAAGAAGTCCAAAACATTTGATAATGAGCAAATTTACAGGTGGTGTTAATGTCGTACCGGCGACTGGTTTCAAAATGGAAATAACTATAGTTATTTTAACTATAATTTACTATAACGTTGTATGAAAAACTGATCACCCACCTAGAAAATGTTTAAATACTGAAATTTTACTAGGACTGCGCTGAAAAAAAAGGAAAACAACGAAATTAAACGTCGTGGTAGTCTGCTTCAGGTCCGCCAAATTTTTTTCTTTCGTCAGTGCGAGACCTAAATTGACGCAAAGTTTATTACGCCAAAATGTAATATTACGCAAGGCATTTTTTTTTACTGTGAAAGACACATTAATTTGGAAATTCTTGCAAAAATCACATAATAGTCGGATTTTGATTAAAATTTCAGAACTTATACATAATTGACTATAATCAGTTTTGAAAGAATTATTTTTAGAAAATATTGGTAAAAATATTTTTTACATATGTTACCCCCAACCAATTACTTCCCAGAAATGTCGAAAAATTCAAATAGGTTTACCCATATAGGTAATTTTAATTAAATTCAGGAGTCATTGGGGAATGCTAATCAACTGACTTTCTTTTTCTATACCGGCTCATGTTTAGAAAATCTGCTCCGACTTGCAAAAACAAAGATGGAATAAAACTATGCTATTTTTATTTGAATAAAGTTTTAATTGCTTTTATAGTCAGTCAGTTAAGTGCCATACGTGATACACGCTTGGGCGATCATGTCTCGAAAGAGACATGACTGACTGGGCAGAAGATCATCCCGCAGTAGGTTGCCATTGCTTTCTGCGGTAGACTGATTGCCGACCAAGGCTAATAGAACCCAATCTGTCCTGTTATTTAACCCATAACTGGAAGAAAGAGACAGATTAATACCTTTCCCAATGGTATTTGCGCGTAAGTGAATACAATGAATTCAACTGGAATTCGAACTCGGCTCCCCGGCTTCTCGTTCCGAGCCGATATCCACTGTACCACAACGCACAAATAATCAATTAATGATATCATAGTCTGAAGAGAAAAAAGATTTCCATTAATAATGAATTTTTACAATCGAAAAATCTAAAAACTTACTATAAACAATGCGGCTCTTTTTTTTAAAACAATTTAATTTTCTGCGTGTTGATTACCCGTATTTTGTTTGTAAAAGGTCACGTGATTCAAGGGTTGTCCCATGACCATTGCTTGTTGTTAGTCAGAGGGTCACGGTTGTCCTCCCTTACATGAAAAAAATCCGTATATAAACCGACTATGTGATGCAGGACCTGTACCTCGAAAAGTAGCTCAGCAATGAGGAGAATTGAAGAGCCAATTCAAAAAACAGAACGGCTCTTTTCAGGGCCACAAACTATTCCCGAATGTCTCTTCTCTTCAAGGTATTGCATAATATATCATGACATGATAGTGTAATCAAATATATATACTTAATTATAACATCTACAGTTTTATAAAAATAAAATTAGATATTATTACTTTGTTATAAACTTAATAACTTATTAATATGAAAAATACATAATAAAAATGTTAACAAGTAGCATAATATTTAATCACTTCGCTCTGTTATTTTTATTTCAATCTTTTTCATTAAATTGTAAAATTATTTTAAAAGAAACTTTAATTTTTATTTATTTAGAAATCCTATTCAAGCGTCCGGCTACAAAGCTAAACTAAAATTATATAAAATATTATGTAATTGATGAAATTATTATATTAAATTTTTGATTGTACTATGTAGTTAAAAACCAAAAATAAGAAATTAAAATTTGAAAATTTTACCATTTTAGATACATACAAATTTGGCACGTTTGGCCATCATAGTTAGCGTTTTTGACAGCCGGAAGCTGTCATCAAACCAATCATCACCTCTGATGACTGATAAGAATAGGACTACCGTAGTTAATATAAGCTTTTGAAGTAAATATTAGGCAGTAAGCAAGTACTATTGCTTGAAATCAGATTAAGGTAAGTTTCAATTTAAACAATTGATTAAATAACGTGTCAGTGAGGTATATTTTATTTCTGCAAGATTTTTAAAGCAGAAAGTTGGCTACTGTTAACGAAATGTGTCAATCAATCAAAAATGGCGGAAAAATTGAATTTTTTTTTATCCGAAAACTTTTGATTCCAATCAATATAATTTCGGTTTAAAATACACCAGTGTATTTTGCTTAGTGGAATTACTAAATTTAATCTCTTGGCTTTCAATTAAAGCTAACTTTAAAGCTTGAAGATAACTTATTTATTTTTAAAATTTCAATTTAACTTTAGGTATTGAAAAATGATTAGAGGTACCTAATATAGGCACCTCCACTCGTTTTCAATACATACGTTTTAAATAAATTTTAATAAATAAAAACTTTTCTTGAAGTTTTCAATTTAGCATTAATTAAAAGCTAAACAATTAAACTTACTAATTTCATTAAGCAAAATAGTTTAGTGTATTTCAAACCAAAATTATATTGATTGGAATCTAAAATTCTTAGTTTAAAAAAATAATTTCGGTCATTTTTTTATCGATCAACACAGGAATCAATTCTCAGTTTTAAAATTCTTGCAAAAATAAAATATACTTCACTGACACGTTATTTTAATAAAATTAGCAAATTTTAACCCTTCCCTTATCTGATTAGAAAAGAATATTACTTGCTTACTGCCTGAAATGTGCGATAAGAGTGTTGTTTAATCACTTTATCAGTATTATCATACTGTTATGTGAGGTTCCTAATGACAAGTGACAGACGGAAGCCGTAAAAAAAAAAAAGAAGCTAAGTATAGTCGCCAAAATGGGCAAAAATGTATGTAGCTTAATCGTACGTTTCATTATTTTGGTTTTTAACTACATAGTAAAATTAAAAGTTTAAAATAAAATATCAGCAATCATCTAATATTTTATAGAATTTTACTTAGTTTAGCATTTATAGCCTTACATTTGAAGATACTCTTTGAAAAAAGTTTAAATAATATAAATCATTCTTTTACAATTGAATAACATATTTAATAAAATTTAATTACAATTTAATAATAAATTTTGTCACATGACAGAGGTAACACAATAATTTATTTCGTGTTATGGTATTTATTAATTTTTATTTTTAATATCTATTTTTATATTCTTTATTAGGTACCTCCACAAATTGTGAATTTCACAATTACTTTTGTTAAAAAATGAGAAAACTTGGAATTATAAATATAAAACTAATTTTAAATTTTGAAGGGATGATTTGCAAAACCCGTTGAATGTTGAAACGTAGAGCAACCTTTGAAATACGTGGCCTTTTAATGATATAGTACTTAAAGCTATCTGTAAAATAAAATACGGGTCATCGGCATGCACAGAAAAATATTTTAATTATTTAAAAAATTATGGCTCGAATATTTGTATTAAGCTTTTCAATCTTTGGTTAGTAAGTACAGTCTCCACATAACCTATCTGCGTTACCTTCACAAATATACGAGGTATTCGCAGTAACTTTAATAGTGTAGAGTCTTTCCTTCTAACTAACTCACCCGATATCTTAGCTATATGTGAGACTAACCTTGACCCTTCTATCCCCTCTTCAGAGCTGTTCGTTCCTGGTTACCTTCCTCTCTTCAGGAAGGACTCCAATGTCCATATGCATGGGCTTGGTGTATATGTCAGCGAACAACTCCCCCTAGCCAGGGTCACATCTCTTGAATCCCTTGATCATTCCTTCATGTGCTTCCGTCTCTCACTTCTAAGCTCGGTTAGCTATCTCTTCTTCCTCTACCGCTCCCCCTCCTCCTCTGACTGTACGTTACTTGATTGCATCTCTAATAACATCGACAGGGCCATTTCTTCTCACCCATCTGCCCATATATTTGTGTTTGGCGATTTTAACGCCCACCACACCAAGTGGCTTGAAAACTCAGCCACCGACCTTGCTGGGATCCGCACCATGCACTTTTCAATAGCCCAAGCTCTAACGCAAGTGGTGGACTTCCCCACGCGTTTCTCTAAAAACCCTAACGGAAGGGACTCTTTACTCGACCTTTGTTTTACCTCCATCCCAGACTCCTGCACTACCAGGCAACTCTGCCCCCTTGGAAACTCTGACCACGCCGTAGTCTCCGTAAACATATCAATCCGCACTAACTCTTCCCAAGAAAACCAGACCAGCAGAATATCATACTGCTACCAAAGAGCCGACTGGGACTCGTTCAGGGACTTCCTCTGCGACGTCCCCTGGAACAACGTCTTTGATCTTCCTGTCGAAGACTGTGCCTCCGAAGTTTCCTCTTGGGTTAAGGCTGGCATCGATGCTTTTATCCCTGCCAGAAAATTCCAACTAAAACCTAATTCGTCCCCCTGGTTCTCACCCGCTTGCTCGGCCGCTATTGCCCACCGGAACCATTTCTTCCGGCTCTATCGAAGCTGCTCGTCGAACCAAAACAGGCGCCTTTTCACCTCAGCACGGAACAAGTGTAAAAAAGTACTGAACGAAGCCAAGAGGGCGTTTGCTACCAGAATTAGGCAACGCATAGCATCCTCTAAGTTTGGCTCCAAAGATTACTGGCGTCTCTGCAAAAGCGTGCTCAGCAGGAACAAGACTTCAATACCCCCACTAATCAATGAATTTGAAGTTCTCACCTCCCCAGCCGACAAGGCTGAATGCTTTGCCCGTAAATTCTCAACCAATTCGACACTGGACTCGTTAGGAATACCTACACCAGACTTCCCACCCAGAACTAAGGCTCAACTAAATAACGTCCTCATCTCGCCCTCGCTGGTCGCCAAGATAATTGCGCAACTTGACCCACACAAAGCGAGCGGCGGTGACGGAATCCCAGTCATAGTACTGAAGAAATGTGCCCCAGAACTCTCCTCTGTCCTCTCTAAACTCTATAACCTCTGCCTATCTGCTTCCTGCTTTCCTGCCTGTTGGAAGTCCTCCTGCGTAGTACCTATATTTAAGAATTCTGGCGAACCCTCAGACCCCGCCAATTAGCGTCCTATTAGTCTCCTTCCAATCTTTGGCAAAGTTTTCGAAGCCATTATCAACGCCGAGGTGATTCAGCACCTTATGACCAACGGGCTTCTCTCTGACAAACAGTATGGGTTTCGCTTCACCAGGTCTACTGCTGATATGCTAACGACCATTACCGAGTACATATACCAGGCACTCGACAAGAATGGTGAAGCCCGAACCGTTGCCTTGGATA
>JBBBDQ010029769.1:9685000-9735000 GCA_037127315.1 Ascarosepion bandense | reverse complement strand
AAGCCCTCCTGGCAACCCCCGTTCCGTCATCCACCTGATCAAGCCCTGCAAATATGTTATCAGCTGCCTTTCTCTGACTCTTTTTCCTTCTATCTAGCCTGTCAGTATCAGGTTCTCCAAGCTCTTCTTCCTTATTGCGTATCCCAGGAACTTCAGTTGTCTCTTCCTGATGCTCAGTATTAATTTCCTTTTTGTTGCCATTCTTTCCAACACCTCATCGTTGGTTGCATGCTCAGTCCACGATATCCATAGCATCCTTCTGTAGAACCACATTTCCGCTGCTTCCAGTTTTGTCCTCATTTTCGATAATATTGTCCAGCATTCACTGCCGTATTGAAGAACTGACATCACATAGCAATCCAGCACTCTTTTCTTTGTTTCTAGTGAAATTTTCCTGTGTGTTAGTACTTTACTCAGCTCCTGGAACGCGTCTTTTGCCATGCCAATTCGCCTTCGGATCTCTGTGTTGCACTTTCCATCTCCAGTCAACACACTTCCTAGGTATTTAAATTTTTGTACTTGCTTGATTCTGGTATCCTCCAACTGTATTTGGCATTTTGGATTGCGCCTTTTACTGATGACCATGCATTCAGTTTTCTTAAAGTTTATTTGTAGTTCTTTTTTGTCACTCTCCACCGCTACCCTCTGTAGGGGGTCTTGTAGTTTCCTTTCCGTGTCTGCAATCAGCACTGTATCATCTGCATATCTTCCAGTTGAATACCCTGCATTCACTTAAGCACTGTTACTCTTGGGAAAGGTATTAATCCGTCCCTTCCCTCCAGTTATGGGTTAAATAACAAGGGTAAGATTGGGAACCCTGCCTTTAAAAACAAATCCCAATGAATCTTGATACTCAAAAAGAAAAAAGTATTACTATGGCTAGTCATTTAAAGGAAGATAATGCAGATTCCCCAGATTAGCATTTCATTACCAGTAGATGGAAAAACCTTGAAATTTTCTTCGAATGTTCGTAAATATTTAAAAGACAATACGTTTTTTGCCATTTTTTGATAACTTCAGTGATCAATATTCAGTTTAAAAGAGATATGTAAAAACCCAGAGAAAGAGAGAAACAGACAGCAACAGGGAGGCGGGTGGAGATGCAACGCGATACAATATTTTACAATACAAACTCTATGTTACATTTTAAATTAAACATTAATCTATTTCTTTTAGAAACTATTAAAAAAGATTTGAAAGGGAAATATTAAACAAGACAAAATATTGAACACGGATGAAACGAAAAATTTTTTATTACATAATTTATAACCAAATCGTAACTGACTTATAGCATCCATCTGCTATGGCTATATTCTTCGACTTTTCAATTAAACATTGACACTATTTTCCTTCCATTGCTCTCCTTTGCTCCTTTACTCTTTCTTTTTTTTTCATTTATTCATTCGTTCATTTGAGCGCTAATCACAACCCACACACTGGCCACACAGGACTGATTTACTACAGTTTTCCTTTGCTTTTATATTACTTTAGTTTTTCTTTTCTTTAGTAAGCTTGTTGTCGAATTTTGCGGCATCGACCCTCCTCTGTGATAACTTGAAGAAAAATCTTAAACAAAAGTAAACTAAATTAGCGCACAATGCACTGCAAGAGAAAAGTGACAAAGAATCTATTTTTTCTCTTATGAGTGTTACTTTCTTTTTTCCTGATCTTTTTTCTTCTTTTTTTTCCCACAATGTCAGAGAGTTCTGTAATGTCTGAAAAATTTGCCGTTTTTCTTTTCTTTTTTCTTTTTGAAGAACTCACACAACTAGAATGTTTGTACAATGTTTAAAAGTACAGTTTTTCAGCTCTTTTTTACAAAGATACACACAGTAGAACATTTCACAGT
This sequence comes from Ascarosepion bandense, assembly GCA_037127315.1. NCBI lineage: Eukaryota > Metazoa > Mollusca > Cephalopoda > Sepiida > Sepiidae > Ascarosepion > Ascarosepion bandense. The sequence continues at coordinate 9,733,151 of JBBBDQ010029769.1, read as the reverse complement.
GTTTCAAAAATTTCGTTTCTTCTGTCTCTTTCTTCTCTCTTCAAACTATACCACACCTGCAGACACCCGATGCACGACCCACCATCGTAGGCGGTAACAGCGCCCTCATATTCAAATTAACACCGGATAATTGACCTTTGCCTACACATGTGAACTCCTGCTCTAGTTTCCATTACAAACGGAATTCCTAAATCTCAAAAAGACGATAATGGGCACGGAAATATACTATTAATTGCAGTGCATATCATTTTAAGTCTACCTGAGAAAATGGCAACAACCAAAAGAGAGAGAGAGAGAGAGAGAGAGAGAGAGAGAGAGAGAGAGAGAGAGAGAGAGAGAGAGAGAGAGTCTAACTTTCTTTCACTGTGGTCCTTATAACATCCCAATTAACCTCACACAACTTAACTATGGCAGCTTTGCTGATGTTCTTTCTAACAAAGCGGCGATAGGAGGTAATTTCAATGATAAATTTCACGTGCCTAAATTGAATGAGGCTGAAATAGAACGACTTATCGTTTCCTTCAATCCCACTTCCTCTGACTATTACATCATATGTTTTTTCAAATTTAATTCTTTCAGCTTTCTTAATGCTCCCCCTTCCAAAAATCCATACAGCCTATCTTCACGACCAGAGTCTGCACATAATATATATGCTGTTCATTGGAGTTTTTAGATGACCAAGCGTTTTGCTTATAACGAAAACATGAGCAGAACACACATAGGTAAACGAAATTGTTCTTTCAATGTCGAAACAAAACTAATAATTTTGTAGTACTTTATAATTTTTCACATGTTTTAACGTAATAATTAAGAGCACACACACACACACACACACACACACACACACACACACGCATGCGCATACAGGTGTGTGTGTATTTGGGCAACAATCTGTCTTTTATATAGATTTTATTAAAAATGACAGACAAAGTATAAATAATAGGTTTTTTATATAACTTTTTATGTGTTTGTATAATTTTTTTCTTTTCGGAACTCAAATTGTATAAGAATTGTCCGAAGTATAGCACTTTAAAGTACAAAAGCTTTGGAAAATTGTTATACAATTTGAGTTCCGAAAAGAAAAAATTATACGAACACATGAAAAATGACATAAAAACTTAATACCTTGTCTGTCATTTTTAATAAAACATATATATATATATATATATATGTTTTATTAATATATATATATATATATATATATATATATATATATATATATAAGGTTATTAAAAAGTACTTCATTCTTTATAAATGAGTGGTCAGCCAGGAGTCCTGACTTAACACCCTGTGAGTTTTTTTAGGCTTGATCAATGGGGTATATCTACTATACCAAACTAAGATTAAAAGAACTTGCAGGGCGAATACAGGAAGTCATGCTTTTTATACTGAGGGCTTCTGGTAAAACCAGTTGGCACGATTCCTGGGCGACTCGAGAATTTGCTAGCAAAATCTGGTGCCCATAGTGAATTTAAATAAAACCGCAGCCTAAATGCTTTTTCCCATATCCATTTTATGTAACAATTATTACTTATAAATAAATTATAATTATTTTAAGATGAGGAGTAACTTTTCAATCACTATAGATATATTGATTGATAGATAGATAGATTGAGAAACCAATATATATATATATATATATATATATATATATATATGTGCGTGTGTGTGTGTGTGTGTGTGTGTGTGTGTGTTAGTGTGTTTACTAACAACTACATGAAAGACAGATTAAATTTATTTGACAATAAGCAATAATGTTTCTCTTTCTCACCTTTACTCACCTTTCCCTTTAATGTTTTAGTTATTCGGGAAAATAATGTTCTATTTTAAAATCAACTCATATTCATAAATGAATGTATTTAAACGGTTTTTAAATCAGTCAAAATAAGAACTCAGAACATCTGTAAATTTCTGCCATCGAGTTTCAAGTAGATGAATGTCTTTACGAGAAAAACTAAAAGTCTCGACGACAAGGAAACTTTGAATGCAGTTTCTACAGCATTTGCTACGGAATATTTTTTAGCTTACAAAATTGTCATGATATGTGAAGAAGTGTGAGACGAGAGGACAAGTGAATATGACGAATGTGGCAAAGTCTCGTGAGCTTCTGCAGCGTCAGCCTGGCAAAATGTGAGCATTGTCATTGTCAATCTAACCTCGTAGATTAACCAGTACAGATATTATTTTGTTTAATTGAATGTGCATTTCATCTACTTTCTGGCAATAAATGACGACCTTCTTCACTGATGCCCTTCTTCAGTTCCAGAAAGCAGTAATGAATAACGCCAGTGCCGGGCAATCAGACATAAACTTCTGTTGGCGGAATTTTAATTTGGAAAGTCTTTTCGTGGACGTTTTCGTGGACATGATGAAATAATTGAACTGAGCATTTACCATTGTCACAAATGATCCATTTCTTATTACAGGTTCTAATTTTGAATATGCAGCATCAAACACACTTAAAAGCGTCGAACTGAATTTATGTGGAACTTATTTATTGATTCTTCAACTTACCCGTTTTTGTAGTTGATCCGATGTTGTTGAAATGATGACACTCATTATCGGATATATGTCTCTGTCACCGTGATCTTCAAGACTCTTTCCTGTTGTGGAGTAGTTTTCGCACTGAAAGTTATAATCGTGCTATGCCGGTTGCTAATCGACTTAACGCACCCAAAATGTTAGGAACTTGGTAATCTTCCCCTGAAAGCTTACTCCTTAGTATTCGGCTGACTGCCGACTAATATCAACTACGTAGTAGTCCTACTGAACTACAATAGAATTCTAAAGAACTCTCTAAAACGCCTAAGAACTCCTAAGAACATCCCAAGAACTTCCAGAGTTAACTTCCTGTTATCTCTTATTAATATAGGAGGGAGAGTCCATTATCTAAGAAATAGGTGTGTTTCACCATAACATATCCCCACTGCGGGACTTCAGAAACAAGCGCTGTACTACACTTCATCCTCTGTTAATGTTGGCAAAAGTTTGAAAAGTATTCTGACAAAGATGGAACTCATATAATAAAGTAAACTTCTTTTTTTCATTGTCAAGGGTTATATAACGTGTTAGGTTAAATCTAAAAGTGATTGATATAAAATTAACAAAAGGCACACTTTCATCATTAGGAATTAGCAATATATTTTTGTTTAACTATTATACTATATTAGACGACAATTAAAAGTTTTATTTTATAATAAAACTTCATTTAATTTACATATTTAAAATTTTAAAGCTCTGATAAAATTATATTCCACTCTGTGTGTTTATTCTTCTGATTCTTACGATTTGTGTTTCAGTCTGCTTGCCCCTCCCCTACGCATTATCTCTCTCTCTCTCTTCTTCATTCTGTCTCTCTATTGTTAAGCGCACACACAAACTCTCTCTCCCTCGCTCTCTATTTTCACTATTCATGTTTCTGTCTATCTCTTATTCTTTATGTATCTCTCTTCTCAATTCTGTCTCTCTGTTGTCACGCACATATACACACGCAATATATATATATATATATATATATATATATATATATATATATATATATATATATATCTTTCTCTTCCTGTCTTTCTCTTGTTGTTCATTCTAGGGACCAACAGTATATAATTGAACTTAAAAAGAATTTATTCCTGTCGAAGGCGCAAAAGAACACGCGATAATTTCAGTCGAAGCTGGAATATAAAAACAAAAATAAACAGTGTATTGTGAAATCAATCTCGGTTTTCAAGGTCACGAAATATGAACAATAGAATATAATTTAATTAAGTTATTCGGTCAGAAGCGAATATAATTTACATGAAATTATTTCGGGTTATAAAACAATGAATAGAAAAATGAATTATATTTTTGTAAGCCGACGCGAAATATGTTTTGATTGTCAGAAACAATGAAATAAACAGGTATTAAGTCAGCGTGTCAAAATTGGAAATAAAAATTGAACAATGAAATGAACAATAATGTGATTACATCAAAATGTAACTGGCCAAAGACAACAATTGGTGATTAGGCCTGCCATAGAATGACGAAATTGGGTGAAGCTCGAAAGAGCGTGAACTTATATATAAGACCAGGTTTTCCCGTGTCAAAAAGACAGAGGAGACAGCAGAGAGCAGACAAGCTCGGGACTCGAAGAGAACTCAAGGAAAGACAACACCAGTGTCACTCCTTTGTATTCGTGTGCTTCCCCTGACTACCCATCTACGCAAAATCGTCACATTGCAAGAAACTGAATATATTTCTGTACACACGTATTCCGTCGTTATATTTCTAGCCGATTATCAACATTGGTCTGCGGATTAGACAGCTACATCGCTCTGGTGCACGTCACTGGTATACTAAATATGTATCGAATATATTGGTACATATTTATATCTTGAATTGATATATTACATACATATAGAATTGGTGCTCTGTGACTAGCTATGTCTTTTTTTTTGTTGAGAAAAAAAGAACAAAAATTGAAAACGAAACTGATTGCAATATGAAAAACACTGGACAGTCGCGAACAAAAATCAAGACAAGATAGGTGAATTTACATTAGATAGTTAGCAAAATTGATAATAAACGTTTTTATCAAAAATGTTGTTGGTTATATGAAAATCACACTTTCCTTTTTTGGAAAAAAATTCCGCACGACGTTATAGATATTAAAAAACGAAAGAGAAATAAATAGACATATAGATAAGGGATTTAGTTAAACACTTGTTAGGACATTGGTCGGGATTTCTACAATTGCATAGGTTGTATATACATACATATATATATATATATAGTCATCCGGAGACAGATCTATTTTGCTGTATCACAGCTCATCAGTACGGTTAGACTCCGATTGCTTTTAACCCAGGATTGAAACCCTACCGCATTGGCGTCAGCCGGTGATTCTACCTCTGGGCTATGGGCGTTCGGTAGAAGAAGGCAGACTTTGTAGCGTGTATATTGTTATTATACCCGCCCGATAGCCAGAGTGCTCTAATCCATTACTGAATGAGCGATGCGTGTATATATATATAAATTTGAAGACATGCGTCCATAGATACAAGACCATATGAGGGCACACACACACACACACACACACACACACACACATATTTATATGGGCACCTCGGCGTGATGTAATGGTTAGCAATCTCGTCTCTCTAGAATCATTATAACTGAGTAGTGAGTTCGATCCTCACTTTCTTTCGTCCGTGTGTTATGTCTAAGTTACGCTTAGAAAATCACTTTCCTCCAGGTTTGGGGGTTGGGCGCAGTGCTAAAAACCCTTCCCCATAAAAAAATAGTTTGTTACGGAAACAGCAAAAAAAAAGCCCTACACACCATTAGGTGCAAAGAAAAGTTTATTTACTTTATATATATATATATATATATATATATATATATATATATATATAAAGTAAATAAACTTTAAAGATCAGTGGCACAGCAATGGGCACGAAAATGGCACCTAGTTATGCCAATATCTTTATGCACATTCTAGAAAGAAAGATACTAGATAATTCACAATACAAACCATCACATTATTTTAGATACATTGATGACATTTTCTTAGTATGGACTCATGGAGTAGAAAAATTAAAAAAACTTTTTTACTTTCTGCAACAACTTCCATAATACAATTAAATTTACCATGGAGTACTCAAACACATCTGTCCCTTTCTTAGACGTCATGATAAAATTAAACAAACATACACTTTCCACCAGTCTATACAACAAACCCACAAACCAACATAAATTCCTACACTTTAACAGTTGTCATCCCCTTAAATTAAAAAAAATCTATCGTATACAGCTCAGTTCTAAGAATCAAACGCATATGCTCAGACCATCCAGATTTTCTAAACAACATTAACAACCTAACAAAGCAATTTCTAAAATGTAAATACCCAATAAAAATAAAAAAAAAATAAAAGAAGCACTAAATAAACCATCCACATAAATCATAACACTTCTCACATACAAGAAAAGAAAAACAACAACCGAATCCCCATGGTTTTTAACCACAGTCAACATTCACACACACTTATCAAAAATTTTAAAAATGATTACAAGAACCTCCAATGAAACAAAAAAATCAAAGAAATTTTCAATAAACCACCCATAAATGCAATGAAACAAACACCCAACCTTTCAACTATCCTCACTTCTAACAAATATCTAAAAAACACAAACCTATCAGGGAATCTAAAATGTCAGAAACCCAGGTGCTAATTTGTAAACATTTGGTAAACGACAAAATATTCTTTGTACCCAACACCAAAATCAAATTGCAGCCACCACGCCTCACTTGTGACAGCGAAAACATTATATACTTCCTCTTTTGTTCAATATGTCCCAATAGTGGATATATCGGCGAATCCGGTAATAGCTTTAGATTTCGCTTCAATAATCACAAACTTAATATACGCCAAAATAATCAATATTCCCCAGTAGGATCACATTTCAATCAACCGGGTCACACCTTAGAAAATTGCAAATGTTTACTAATAGACTCCAATTTTAGTTCTACATACGCACGCAGAAAGAAAGAAAAATACTGTATTTTAAAATTAAATACACACAGGCTAGGGTTAAATAGGGACTTAGGTGATTTGAATCTTTACAAATACTTCAATAACTAAACGTTTTTAGATACATTTAAAAATATTTTAAACTTTTTTAGATACAATTAAAAAAATTTTTTATCTAAAACAAATTTACAAGAATTATTAAAGATAGGTTAACGTTTACAAACATAATTTAAAAAAAAAATCTGTGGCTTTCAACAACACTTGATGTAAAAACAAAAACTCTCTCAACAAACGCGTCACGTGATGTAAACACGTCACGTGATGTAAACAAACACGTCACGTGATGTAAACAAACTCTTCATTGACGCTCTCGCGAAATCTCGCGAAATACGTTACTAATTCAAATTTGAAAATCATTTGTTTCTGATGAAGGACCGAGGGCGGTCTGAAATATAAAATATAATAGGAGAAATAAACAAATACTGTAAAAAAAACCCCCAAAAAACCCCCCAAAAAAACACATTTTCAAACTCAAAACGTTTTAATATTCTTTCCTATACATATTAAGACAGTATACATGGATCATCACTATGCTATATATATATATATATATATATATATATTAAATCACAAAACGAAAAAGCATGTAGATAAAAGCCCCAAACCAGATCCTGTTGTTATTAATTTTATTAATATTAAAAATGATCCAAGTGGAGGGCTCGATGTAAATAGTATTATCAATTTACAGAGTCAATTATGTATATTTTAGCAAATAAAAATCCGAATACTACATTTATTGAATGGCTATTTCACTGAGAAAGCTCTTGCTTCTTCAACAACGATCAAACAGCGGGGATTTAAGAAAGAAAATAAAATAAAATTGTCGTTCAGACATAGATACAAAGAGGTAGAGAAAGAGATTAAAAACTCGATATTAGAAGAAAACTTTTAGATTACGGCTTTATTAATAGAAGAATCAAAAAATCAAAATTTAACCGTGTCACAGGAATAGAAGTGTTGGGGGTCTTAGGATATATACACTGCTTATATACAAGACGTTAAAATTTCCATTCTCAGACCCCATGCACCGATGGCTTAGGGAGTAGAGGTTCCGACTGACACCAAATCGGTCGAGTTTCTGATCCTGGCCAGAAGCAAGTGGATATGTCTAGCCACACTGATGAGCTGTGATACAGCAAAATGGGCTTGTATGTGGATGACTTATATATATATTTTTTCATTTTTAAACGAGTTATTTCGCTACCTTGGTTTCCACCATGAGTGGTTTCTTCAGGCGATTTTTAATAACTGATTTTACCTTTTACCGTTTTTCTTTTTGAAAACGCTCTTGTAACGATGTTTTATTTGAACGTTCACGTGGCAGGGAATTTATGAATGCGCATTGTTTAAATTCAAACGAATTATGACGTTTTCATCCATGGTTGTATGAACCTAAGAGGTATTTCTTAGTGTGGATACATTTTGTCATAATTTCTGTTCTTTCATTTAACAGTTCGTCTTTATTTGGGTATGTCATAATTTCTAACTTTTCATGAGCCGTTCTAAACGTCATATTTTGGCTTTAATTTCAGTTGAAAATAAAGACAAAAATTCTCCAACATTTGGATAAGTTTTTATTAATTTGGTTTTAAGCTTTCGGCTCACATGAGCCATCTTCAGAGAGGTTATTAAGACGTTTCCTAGCGGAGTTTTATGTCAACACAAAATAAAATCGTCGGTGATGGTGGATGTTATTGTATTACCGTATTATTGTCTCTTATATTTAACAGTATATGTTTAGAATATATATATATGTATATATACATATATATAATTATATGGAAAGTTTTGTAACTTGCTTGAAGCATTGTATATATAAGGTGTATTGGTAGGTTTTTGAAGGCTATAACAATGCGCTTAGTGTAAAAAAGGAATGTAAAGTAGGTGTTAGGTATTACCTATTCATTATTCATTAATATTTCGAGATCAGAATCTCATCTTCAGAATTATAGGAGTGCTTGGTTTTACGTCCGTCTTCTGGTGGACCGTCCCTTTAAAGCACCAAGCACCCAAGAGTAATGCTGTAAAGCTGCTAGAAACGGGAGTACAGTGTGTTGAATTAAAGCATAATTAATGAGTAGAAGGAGAAAAGAATAATCAGAAGGGCAGTAAATAGCGACACACACACACACCCACACACACACACACACTCACACACATATGTACAGTGTGATTGAAGAGTTACACCACATTCTAAAAGAATTATAATTTATTTATCAACTATAATTTTTACAAGAAATAGATATGAGAGGAAAGCGTTTAACATGGGGTTTTATTTAAAATTTGACATGGACATCTGATTTTGCTACCAGCTTCTCGAGATGTCCAGGAATCGTGCCAACTGATTTCGCCAGAAACGCACATTATGTAAGTCAGGACTCTTCCGGATCACGACAACCCATCCATCTCCCGGGGAAGTTGGCGTTCTTCCATTTACGAAAAGCAATAGAAAAGTGTGGCTGGGCACTATTTTGCATAGAAATCAAATCTTTTCATCTTGCAGTATCGCGAGGTACCTTTCGATATTCATAGTATTGCAAAGAATGAATGGATCTACAATCCTGTCCGAAATCACACTACACCGTTTCCTTGAGCCGATTCTGCATGTCTTCAGCCTCCGAAATAATGGCAGCTGTGACGGTTCACAAAATGTGAAATGCCACTTCATCACTCCAGAGGATATTTTAAAAGAGATCTGACCAATCTTCATATCAAGCCAGCATATTCGTTTTAAACTTCATGCGAATGTCGCAATCTTCAGCACAGCAGAGAGTGATTGGCCCTTACGCTCCTTCATGAGGGCAGTCCGTCAAGTGTGAAAGGAGAGCCCACTTTCTCTTGCTTCTTGAGAATTGACTTCATTGAGCTATGTTGAAACATTTTTGAACTACTTGCACTGTCTCTTAGTCGCTGAAGTATATGTTAATACATATACATTTTTCCTCAGCTGAAGTATGACTCGGAGTTTCATGTATAGGCGCTGAATTGAGACTGACCGTAACATGTAATGGCCTGTCTTAACTTATACGTATATATTTACTAAGTGGATAATCATTTGGTGTGTGTGTGTGTATATGTGTGCGTGTGTGTGCGTGCGTGTGTGTGTCTGTATGTGTGTAATAATCATTTTATCATAAGGAAGGTGATAATGCCACTAAGGTTCAAAGATTACTGGATGTGAAAGGAAATTGGAGGACTTTAGGAACAGGAACTGTAAATCCAATCCTAAACAGTAAATAAGGAATAAAGTTTTAGTTAAGGAGTTGAATACTTCCGTTTTTGAAATCCCTAATAAAAGAGAGGAAGTTGTGCAAAATGAGTATCGTCCTCCCAATATCTTGTGATATAATATATTAAACTTATTTACAAACATAACTAAGAAATAACAAGTAGGTAGTGATTTAATTCGTTCAACTCTTAAAACTTTTTGCGTGGAGAGAATAAAGGGAAACTAATATTTCGATAGCACAACGTTATTAGTCATTTGCATTATCGAAAAAACGAACAAAGAAATAGTTTCTTCTTTGTTGTGAGCTGAAAAAAATACATGCGTCACCATGAAAGTATTGCGCAATCAGAAGCTGAAGATAAAAAGTTTTCTAATTGTACAAGCAACAGACGGTAACTGACAGTCTGGATAAGCGCCAAGATGCAGAATTAAGATGGCTGCCAACATTTTGGCGGGAAAGGCCAAATGAAGTCGATTGCTTTATTCCCTGATGTCGTCATGTAATTACTGGGCTCGATATTGGTTAGGCCAAAAACGTTGGGAACTTTTGACGTCTTTGAGATTTTTCGAAGCATACTTTTTGTCCTTTTTTTTTCTGCCACAGGGTAATGATTTCTCACGAATAAAAAAGAAAAGAGATTTAAAAAATGTGCTAAAAAAGGAAAGAAAGTTAAAAGAAAACACGCCTGCAAATAAAAAAATTAGATTAAATGTTTTATTTCTTTCAGAACACGCCAATCATAGGGTATTGCTTTAGTCTGCTTAAATATAATTACAAAAGGTTATATATATATATATATATATATATATATATATAAACTTTAATCCAAAAGGAAAAGCAGGAAGGTAAATCCCCAAGACCCGATCCTAATTAATATTAACATTCTAATATTAAAAAATGATACAGGTGGAGGGCTCAATGTAATTAATATTTAAATTACAGAGCCAATTATAAAATAAAATAAATTTCGAAGTTCAAAACCGTTGGATGATCATTTCTACATTAAATCCTTGAGATTTCACGCATCATCGGCAAAATCAAGATTTTGAGTATATATATATATATATATATATATAAGCTGTACTTGATACACCCTTAAATGTAGGCAGTGCAGATGTGGCTTTTAAGTCATGCTTGGAGCTTACATTATCTTGCGAAGATGCGGCAAATTTGGGTATTATGATCGCAGGGGTATATCATTCTCATGCCTTGTGCGAAGACACTTCTCATAGTCATGATCTATCTCCCTTTAATTCAACTCTCTAAGTTACTTGTTCCCCATTGCTGTAGCTTGGTATTGAGCTCACAGCTCTTTGTGTCAAGTCACTGGAAATAAGCAACACTGGGTCATGTGTCCTTGAAGACTACCAGAAGTGTCTTTGTGCAAGGAATAAGAATAATATACGCAAGTGATATTTTGGTGCGACATCAAAATACTTATTTTTAAAAGTTCTAAACTAATCTTTGCATGTTGTTTCTGACAAAGCATAATGGCCGTAAGTCTCAACTCAAATCCCAGCTGCAGATTTCTTTGGATAAATTAGTGCAGTAAAATTCCCTGCAAATACACTTTCTTTGGCACGAAATCCAACATGTTTAACGCTATAAAAACCAAAGTTGTTTACATTTTTACGAAATGACATACACTGAATTTCAAGCTTGCAGTACTTACTTATAGATGCGTTAACATCTGAAACTACATGCACGCAGATCTCGTAACGCCATCTGTTGGAAAAGAGCGAGAACTTATTTAAGGTCGTAATGTAAATGTGAATCCAGTAGTCAGTCATTTAACTGCTTTGGGCGATCATGTCTCGAAAGAGACTGGGCAGAAGATTATCCCGCAGTAGGTTGCCATTACTTTCTGCGGTAGACTGGTTGCCAGCCAAGGTTATAGAACCCAATCTGTCTTGTTTTTTAACCCATAACTAGAGAGAAGAAACGGATTAATACATTTGCTAAGGGTATTTGCGCGCAAATGAATGCAAGGAAATTCAACTGGAATTTGAACTTGGCTCCCCGATTTCTCGTTCCGAGCCGATATCCACTGCACCACAACGCACAGCCAATACAGTAATAACTTTGCTTAAAAAGTCATATACAATTCGATTACACTGAACATTTGAAGTAATTATAATTTTGCTATTCCAAAACATAAGTCAACCTCTCGTTGTTGTCATCTACACTGACGTCTTATCTTGTGAGTTAGTGTGAACATAAGTTAGGTTCTCAGAGAGAACGAAGTAGGCTAGTAAATGTCAGACAGATAACTATGGTAATATTAGCTGTTTCTTTATAAGGAAACATTCATCATTCATTGAGCGAGCAGCTCGTACTACTGACCAACGTGTTGTATAAGGATGAGGAAATTTAACCTGCCACAAAAACGACATATATGTTGTATACGCTTTGATGGAACGACGATTATTAATTTGATGACGGGGTCCCAAAACTTGTTATCTTCTCTCAAAATAGATTTCCATTTTTAACGCTGATAAAATGACGATATTTTAACTGAATAAAATGACATCCTTAAAGCGTATATATAAAGAAATGTAGACAACATATCAGTTACTCATACTTCAGATGACTTGACGTACAGTAGGAGATATGTTTGAAGGTGATAAGACACGCATCGAGAGGCCAGAGCTATGCTCGTCTGCGGTTTTTCTCTGTGTCTTTCTCGGTCTGGGTTCCGATCTCAAATGCTCACAAATTGAATTACTACCAATTTCTGTCTCCTATATAACCGACTACGTCATATTTTGACACATTGTTTTCATAATTTCAAGGCCTATACTATCTGACCTTGGCTACAATCAAATATTTTCCTGACAATTTTGCCCGCTTTCTTAACTTTGACAACAATCAAATATTTATCAAAACAATGTCAATTTTTCCTTTGCTAGCCAGTTTGCACATTTTTGCTGTTTCATAAAAATATACTTCTTCACGAAATTATTCACCGCTCAGATAATCTATAAAAATTTGTCGGTCACAATATTTGCCACTTGCGTGGACTGGTGAAGAAGATTCTGGGTACATGATTGTTTTAAAAAGTAACCAAGAATACAACCTCGGTTTAAAACTTTTCTAAAATCAGTAAGAAGTAACTTTTGATATGACATTAGGGTCACCACACTTTACGTATATACTCTTCAGTATCCATTAAGGGTACAGAATAAACCAGAAACGTCAATAACAGAAACTTGCAAATTGTCTAAATTCTAATTTCCCGTCTAATACTGTCCAAGTATGAGAAAAGCTTGAAGTCATTTGAATAGGCAAGTCTTTGATCTTCGCTGGATAGGGAAATAAAGACATCATCGCTTTAGGAGAAATTATGTTGGGAACGTGCTTACTGGCTTAATACAGCTGACGGGGAAAAAGCTTTTCTATGCCTTTCTTTGTTTAGTCACTTTTGTTTCTTTCTTTCATGTTAAAATGGAACAGGAAAGGATTTCATTCTCTGCTTTTTGTTCTCTTCTAAATAAACAAAGGCTATCTTTACTTCTTTATGTGTTGTGTCTTTTTAAGACGTAGGCGATCATGGACCTTCACTTGATCCTATCCATTGTCACTCTTAACATATGTAACTCTCCTAAATCCCGAACCGCCATTCACTTGCCCAAGTGTATCAAGTATGTTTTGCGCTGTTTTCCTCTGTCTCTTTTTATCTCTACATATCCTGTGAGTATTAGATTTTCAATCTAAATACGGCACGAATGACTAAAAAGCACTAAAAAAATGACTAAAAAGCAGTAGTTGTTTCCAGTTAAAGCGAAACCGTAGACTGAAAGAAAAATGAATGGATGTAAGTCAAATTTTGATTTCCTGGTATCGATATCAAATAAGTATTTTTCGTCGTAAACTGAATTTTGAAGGCTAAACAAGTCCTCTGAGTAAATGGTATCATGGCTGAGACTAAGAACTACAATTATACCTACTTAGAGCCAAACCCGAAGCAAAAACTAAAATAAAAGGGCTGAAAAAATACAGACATACAGGCAGATAAACAGACACACACACACAAACATCTTGCCTTTTATATAAATTTATATTCGATTTTCTGCACTATTGTAAGAACTGCAACCTTGGAACTTCTGAATATCGTTATATTCTGTTAAATGTAAAATAAAAATTCAACTTCACAAAGTAGAGCCGAAATCACTTGAATAAATAAAATATTCGGACAAGTTTTATATATTTTAAGAAGAAAATATAAGATTGCATGAAAAATATCTATAACAACTTGAAAGATCTCAAACCTTGTTATTTCTAATCAAAATAACTCCATCAAATTTAAACATCAATGATGAATATGAATTTCAAAGCCCAGTGCAAGACTCCGTTTTTTGTTATAAAGCAATTACCTATATTAAACAATCTACCACTTCTTTCAATAGACGTCTTTCATGTCACCTATCCAACCAAAGTGCAATAAACACATTTATTAACCCATAGTTTACAAGAATCCTTAAAGAATATTTTGTCCGAAAATACAAGAATTCTATTTAATTCACAATATCAAAAATTATTTCGCTTAAGAGAGGCACTGTATCAAATAATTCTTTCCTACCGTCAACTTTGAATTATTTATCAGTGGAATTAGAGTTTTGAAATGTTTTTTTTAAATAAACAGATCCTCACGCGATTTCCAGTCTCGCTCGTCAGGAGATTTTAAAGAACGCTTCTTTAAAAAAATAAGTTACGCTACAGTCAAAACACGAGGATAAAATAACAACACCGGAAATAGAACTTCCTGGATAATAGCCAGTGAAGTGGCTGAAAGCGCTCAGAAACTTAATAATTATGGAACATTTTTACATTCCTGATATCTTGCAAAAAGAGAACATGTAAGAACATTGGAAAAATTAAATGAAAAATTAAAATCTTTCTTATCGGTCGTTTTCAACGAAACATGTTTAAAAGATTGTTGCTCAAGTATACTTTAATATATATATATATATACATGTGTGTGTGTGTCTGTGTGTGTCTGTGTACGTATGTACGTTTGTGTATGTGTGTGTGTGTAGTCAGTTCGTTAAATGTTTTAGATATTTTAATGAGATCTGTGTGAAAGCCTCCTTTGCTTAGCATAAGCAAATGAAATTTAATCAATCTTCTTAGCAATGAGAAAGGAACGGAAAGAACACATTTCCGGTTTATTTCCGTCTCTACATGCTGTTCGAAATTTTTCTTGTGTAAACAAAACTAAATAAATAACATTGATAACATTAAAGCTATTATCACTGTTTCCAAGTATCATAATTATCTGTTAATGATAAAATATTTTGTTTTTATAATTTGAAAATCTTAAGAGATTTCCCGTTTTTTTCTCTCCTCTTTTCTGATTTTAATATTTGTAGCGGGAATTCATATCGCCCACAGGGAAGCAAATCAACTTGGCATTTACTTTTACTCACATTACTACTGGGACTACAACGAATCGGGTTGCTAATAAAAATATTAACAATAATATAAAGCAACAACTAAAATGTAACCGAGGAAGTTAATAATCCAGAAGACAATTTAATATTCTGAAAATAATTTTTTTTTTTTGATGAAGTTAAAAAATAACCGTCACTATTATGAACAACACTGTAATCATCGCTGAATTGTTGTTACGGTTGTTTTTGAGGCATTTGGGTGCATCAAAAGTATTGTTTTATTTTCTAGGCTGTTGTTTCTGGACATATATTAAGCGTAGATAGAACTCATACTTATTCTTATTGTTGTTTGATCTGCAAAAATATCAAATTTATTAGATATGAAATTAAAGTGCAAGTAGAATACAGCCACTGGATTGAAGTGATGCATTTTCATTGTAAATCAAAAATTCTTCGGAGTACATGAGAAGTGCTGTCATGTGTAAATGTCTAATAATGACATTGGACCCAATCGTTTCATGCCAGTTTAGAAGTTCATAGCTTATGGTGCCATTCTTATTTCATCCCATTTCATACTCTCACCGTTTCACCGTTTTTTACTTCTTATTCTTCTTCTTCTTCTTCTTCATCTTATTCTTATTGTTATTATTATCGTTCTTATTGCTTATTAACACTTCTTCACCCACTTGAAATTCCCTTTTAAATTTCTTGGCTTCATTTATGACTGAATAAAGCTTCTTAATTTTTTCAACTTCATTGACGCAGATCATCTCCCAGTCTTCTGTAGTTTTCATGTATTTCTGAAGTCCGATTGTTGCAGTTATGTAAGACAATTCTAGTTGAACTAATCCTCTGCCTCTTTCGGATCCGACACATACAACGGATCATCATCATCCTCTGAATGACGAATGCGTTACCAAGTGACAAGTTTTCTAGTTTTGAAATCCATTCGCTTAATGTCAGATATGGTCCAAGTAAAGATATTGAAACTGTATTGCACGACAGGGACAGACAAAGTGTTTTTCCGTGTTGTGGATTTTTTTTTTTAATCATTTCACCCCGAGCAAGGCAGAAACGCCACTGATGTGCAGGGGGTTACATAAGTGTAGAAAGATTAATTAGAAAAGAGTGAGGAGTACAAGCTAGTTAGAAAGGAACAATAGAAAACTGAGAAAGCAGGTGCAATGACAGGTACATGGGCGGAGAGAAAGGGAAGCTTATACAGGGGAGGGGAGAGAGAGCTAGAGGCCAGTGGTTAGTAGGTGAGTATTAACTTTGCTTTTAAATTTCTGGAGGTCGTAGCCGTCAGGAAAGCAAGAATACGGGAGTGAGTTCCACAGGCGGGAAGTGCGAGAGAGGAAGCTGCAGGAGTAGAATTGTCGTCTGCGTTTGGCTAACCTGACTGTGAATGGGTGGGACCCAGTTGCCAGTCTGGTTGAACGGGTAAACACCTGTTGAGGAGGCATCAGTGACTTAAGCTCATCCGAGCAGAAGCCATGAAAGTATTTATAGAAGAGACAGAGGGAGGCCACATTTCGACGATGGGAAAGTGGCTGCAGACGAGTCGCCAGATCAGTACCTATCACATTACAGACTCTCCTTTGGAGCTTGTCAAGAACACTGAGGAGAACGGCAGGGGCACCTGACCATAAATGGCAGCAGTACTCCATGCACGGACGGATGGTTGACTTGTATATATGCAGGATGGATTCAGGTGGAAAAAACATCCTGGATCGACATAGTGACCCAATCTTCTTAGCAGTAGATTTTGCTATGGATTCAATATAGTGCTTCCATTTGAGGTCTGAGGACAGGGTAAGTCCGAGGAGGCGTAGTGTATTACTCTCCGGGAGAATCATCTGGTCCATGCTTATGGGAGGCAGAAGAGGTTGCCTGTAATGGTTGACAGACAACAGCTTGGTCTTAGAGGAATTAAAGTTGACAAGCCACTTCTTGCCCCAGTTCACCACAGAGTGTAGATCCCGCTCAAGGTCAGCAGCGAGATTATGTCTGTCCGCCACGACAGGTTTCTTACTGGAGCGGGAGTATATTGTAGTGTCATCTGCGTAGATGCCTACTTGGGACCTGATCTCATCTGGGAGGTCGTTGATGAAAATAAGGAAGAGCGTTGGGCCCAGGATAGAGCCTTGTGGGACACCAGCATTCGTGCTGTAGGACGAAGAGGCACGCCCATTCAGAACGACCTTCATTTTGCGGTTATTTAAGAAAGATTGGATTAGGTCAAGCAGGCGACCGGTAATACCATAACCGCGTAGTTTGCATAGGAGGCCAGGGTGCCAAACCCTGTCGAAAGCCTTGGAGATATCCAGAGCAACCGCGCGAGCCTCGTCAGACTCATCAAGGGCCTGTAGCATGTACTCCGTTACAGTAGTTAGCAGGTCGGCTGTGGACCTGTCAAATCGGAATCCATATTGCCTGTCGGAGAACAGCTTGTGGGCGGTGAGATGATGAACTATTTCAGCATTTATTATAGCCTCGAACACTTTCCCGAATATTGGTAGGAGACTGATAGGGCGATAGTTGGATGGGTCCGAGGGTTCACCACAATTCTTAAAGACAGGAACGACTGAGGAGAATTTCCAGCATGCAGGAAAGCAGGAAGCAGAAAGGCAGTAGTTAAACAGTTTAGAGAGGACAGGGGAAAGTTCAGGGGCACACCTCTTAAGGACTATCACCGGGATTCCATCGTCTCCACACGCCTTATGGGGGTCGAGTTTTGAAATTACTCTGGATACTATTGTCGGGGTAATATACACGTCATGCAGTTTGGCCTCAGTTCTAATAGGGAAGTCGGGTGGGTGCACTCCGGACGAGTCGAGTGTGGAGTTGGATGAGAATCTGCGGGCAAAGCACTCAGCTTTCTCAGCAGATGACGTGAGAACGTCAAATCCATGGATTAAAGGAGGTATTGAGGATTTCCTATTGTTGAGCACTCGTTTACAAATCCTCCAATAGTCCTTGGAGCCGAACTTGCGGTCAGCTATGTGCTGTCGCATTCTCTCCGCAAACAACTGTTTGGCGTCATTTAGAGTTCTCTTGCACTCACTGCGAGCGGATGTGAACAGGCGCCTATTGTGATCAGTTGGCTGTCTCTGGAATAGATGGAAGTAATGGTTCCTGTGGGCAATGGCGGCTGAGCAGGCTGGAGAGAACCACGGAGGGGAATGAGGTTTTAAGCAATACTTCCTGGTGGGTATGAAGGCATCAATGCCAGCTTTCACCCATGACGAGACCTCAGAGGCACAGTCATCAACTGATAGGTCAAACACTTTTCCCCAAGGGACGTCGCAGAGGAAATCGCGAAAGGCTTCCCAGTCAGCTTTTTGGTAGAGGTAGGAGGTTCTATGAGTAGGGGGATCCTGGGGGGAGTGAGATTGGAAAGAAATACTGAGGGAGACTACAGCGTGGTCGGAGTTGCCGAGAGGGCAAAGCTGCGAGACTTGACAGGCGTCGGGCGCAGAGGTGAAACATATATCTAGCAGTGAGGAATGACCCGAGGGTGTGCTTGGGAAGCGAGTGGGGAAGTCCACCACTTGCGTAAGGGATTGGGAAATAGCAAAGTTCATGGCGTGAGTGCCCGCCGAATCAGTAACAGCGTTTTCAAGCCACTCAGAGTGATGGGCATTGAGGTCTCCAAATACAAATATGTGGGCAAATGGGTGATAGGTAATAGCCTTATCTATGTCGTCGGCAATGCTATCTAGTAGGGAGCAGTCAGGAGAGGAGGGAGAACGGTAAAGGAAGAATAGGTAGCTAACCGAACTGAGGAGAGACAAGCGGAGACATATGTATTGGTGGTCAGTAGATTCGAGTGAAGTCACCCTAGTTATGGGGAGGTGTTCGCTGACATAAACACCCAGCCCATGCATGTGGACAGTAGAATCCTTCCTTAAAAGGGGAAGATAACCAGGGATGAAGAGGTCAGAGGAGGGAATAGTTGAGTTGAGGTTAGTTTCGCAGAGCGCGAGGATGTCAGGGGACTTTTCATGCAGGAACGCTTCTACACTAGCAAAGTTAGTACGAATGCCTCGGATATTAGTGAAGGAGAGGTTAATGGGCTTAGGTGGTTTGGATTTAGCTGGTTTAGGGTCATTTCTGTTTTGTCTTGTCATGTTTTTGGTTTATAGAAAGGGACCTAGGGTAGAGGATACAGGCGGTCATTACCCACGATCTGAGCTGGGAGGGGGACTGGCTAGGGCTGCAACAAGGTGTGGCCTCGGGGTTGCCCACCGAAAGCGCTTGCAGGGACACCTATCCATGCGCGACATGGCACTACAAGAACCCCGATATTATACAACTGTTGATCAGAGCAGCCGCTCTTGACGCTACGCAAGAGTTAGGGCTCCTAACTACCAGTCGGAAGCAGCAACCAGGAAACTGCCAATCCGGTACCCTCACAGTGATGAGCCATTGCCACCAACCGGCCAGATCGCAGGAAACTCACGGAAGCACCAGTACCAAGGTCTGAAGAGAGAGAAGTGAAAACCGGAAACCACATCCTAAACAGGAAACAAGGAACGAGCCTCTACTCCAGTTCAATAGACGTGGGAGGAGTATAGACCGGGCGATAGTGTGACCTATCTACTCCTATTAAAAAAAAAAAAAAAAAATCGAACACGAACAATCCTTTGAAAAAAAAAAAAAAAAACACAAACTTACAAAAGTGGAGTTTAACTAAGTTTTAACTTAGTTAAAGTCCAAATGAACTCCAAAAAAGGGGGGGGAGAACAAAAATATAGATATATATAAAAACAAAAAAAAACAAAAAAAAACAAACGGAAAATACCTCATGCAGTTTAGGAACACAGGAAATTTGAATTAAGATTCTAATTCTTCAATTCTTGCTTTTCCCAAATATCAAAGCGAGTCGGCCTGCTAGGCAAATTCCCATTCAAAGAACAACACGTGGCATGGAGCTGTAATGGCCGTTGATAACTTGGCCAAAGTAGCTTCGCATAACAGAATATAAATTTCAAACTTTTTTTTTCCTCCTAAATGAAGCATGAACTCCAAAAAGGGGGGGGGGAGAACAAAAACATAGATATATATAAAAACAAAAAAAAAACAAAAAAAAACAAAAACTCAATAGTTTAACACAGGAAATTCTGAATTTAAGATTCATTCTTCAATTCTTGCTTTTCCCAAATATCAAAGCGAGTCGGCCTGCTAGGTAAATTCTCATTCAAAATATCAACACGTGGCATGGAGCTGTAATGGCTGTCGATAACTTGGCCAAAGTAGCTTCGCATAACAGAATATAAATTTCAAACTTTTTTTTTTTCCTCCTAAATGAAGCATGAACTCCAAAAGGGGGGGGGGAGAACAAAAACATAGATATATATAAAAACAAAAAAAAAACAAAAAAAAACAAACGGAAAATACCCTACAGTTTAACACAGGAAATTTGAATTAAGATTTTGGTCACACCCTTGCTTTTCCCAAATATCAAAGCGAGTCGGTTTGCCAGGGTAAATTCCCATTCAAAGAACAACACGTGGCATGGAGCTGCAATGGCTGCTGATAACTTGGCCAAAGTAGCTTCGCATAACAGAATATAAATTTCAAACTTTTTTTTTTTCCTCCTCTAAAATGAAGCCACGAACTCCAAAAAAGGGGGTGAACAAACATAGATATATATAAACAAAAAAAAAAAAAAAAAAAACAAACGGAAAATACCTCACAGTTTAACACAGGAAATTTGAATTAAGATTCATTCTTCAATTCTTGCTTTTCCCAAATATCAAAGCGATTCCTGCCTACAGGCAATTCTCATTCAAAGAACAAACACGTGGTATGGAGCTGTAATGGCTGCTGATAACTTGGCCAAAGTAGCTTCGCATAACAGAATATAAATTCTCAAACTTTTTTTTTTCCTCCTAAATGAAGCATGAACTCCAAAAGGGGGGGGAGAACAAAACATAGATATATATAAAAAAACAAAAAAAACAAAAAAAAACGGAAAATACCTCACAGTTTAACACAGGAAATTTGAATTAAGATTCATTCTTCAATTCTTGCTTTTCCCATCAAAGTGAGTTTGTCTGCTAGGTAAATTCCCATTCAAAGAACAACACGTGGCATGGAGCTGTAATGGCTGCTGATAACTTGGCCAAAGTAGCTTTACATAACAGAATATAAATTCCAAACTTTTTTTTTTTCCTCCTAAATGAAGCATGAACTCCAAAAAGGGGGGGGGGGGGGGAGAACAAAAACATAGATATATATAAAAACAAAAAAAAAAAAAAAAAAAAAAAACGGAAAATACCCTACAGTTTAATATTGCGTTCGAATTAAGATTCATCTTTCACCCGCTTTTCCCAAATATCAAAGAGTCGGCCTGCTAGGTAAATTCCCATTCAAAGAACAATACGTGGCATGGAGCTGTAACGGCCGCTGATAACTTGGCCAAAGTAGCTTCGCATAACAGAATATAAATTTCAAACTTTTTTTTTTTCCTCCTAAAATGAAGTACGAACTCCAAAAAGGGGGGAGAACAAAAACATAGATATATATAAAAACAAAAAAAAAAAAAAACAAATGGAAAATACCCTTACAGTTTAACACAGGAAATTTAACCAAGATTCATTTTTCAATTCTTGCTTTTCCTAAATATCAAAGCGAGTCGGCCTACAGTAAATTCCCATTCAAAGAACAACACGTGGCATGGAGCTGTAATGGCTGCTGATAATTTGGCCAAAGTAGTTTTACAACAGAACATAAATTTCAAACTTTTTTTTTTTCTCCTAAATGAAGCATGAATTCCAAAAAGGGGGAGAACAAAAACATAGATATATATAAAAACAAAAAAAAAAAAAAAAAAACAAACGGAAAATACCTCACAGTTTAACACAGGAAATTTGAATTAAGATTCATTCTTCAATTTCGCTTTTCCCATATCAGCGAGTCGGCCCATAGCAGGGTAAATTCCCATTCAAAGAACAACACGTGGCATGGAGCCGTAATGGCTGCTGATAACTTGGCCAAAGTAGCTTCGCATAACAGAATATAAATTTCAAACTTTTTTTTTTCTCCTCCTAAATGAAGCATGAACTCCAAAAAGGGGGGAGAACAAAAACATAGATATATATAAAAAAATAAAAAAAAAAAAAAAAACAAACGGAAAATACCTCACAGTTTAACACAGGAAATTTGAATTAAGATTCATTCTTCAATTCTTGCTTTTCCCAAATATCAAAGCGATTCGGCCTGCTAGGTAAATTCCCATTCAAAGAACAACACGTGGCATGGAGCTGTAATGGCTGCTGATAACTTGGCCAAAGTAGCTTCGCATAACAGAATATAAATTTCAAACTTTTTTTTTTTTCCTCCTAAATGAAGCATGAACTCCAAAAAGGGGGGGGAGAACAAAAACATAGATATATATAAAAACAAAAAAAAAAAAAAAAAACAAACGGAAAATACCTCACAGTTTAACACAGGAAATTTGAATTAAGATTCATTCTTCAATTCTTGCTTTTCCCAAATATCAACATTCCGTCTATAAATTCTCATTCAAAGAACAACACGTGGCATGGAGCTGTAATGGCTGCCGATAACTTGGCCAAAGTAGCTTTACAATAGAATATAAATTTTAAACTTTTTTTTTTTCCTCCCAAATGAAGAAGGAACTCCAAAAAGGGGGGGGGGGGGGAGAACAAAAACATAGATATATATAAAAAAAAAAAAAAAAAAAAAAACAAATGGAAAATACCCCACAGTTTAACACAGGAAATTTGAATTAAAGATTCATTCTTCAATTCTTGCTTTTCCCAAATATCAAAGCGAGTCGGCCTGCTAGGTAAATTCCCATTCAAAGAACAACACGTGGCATGGAGCTGTAATGGCTATTGATAACTTGGTCAAAGTAGTCGCATAACAGAATATAAATTTCAAATTTTTTTTTTCCTCCTAAATGAAGCATGAACTCCAAAAAGGGGGGAGAACAAAAACATAGATATATATAAAAACAAAAAACAAACGGAAAATACTCTCTACAGTTTAACAAGCAGGAAATTTGAATTAAGATTCATTCTTCAATTTTGCTTTTCCCAAATATCAAAGCGATTCGGCCTGCTAGGTAAATTCTCATTCAAAGAACAACACGTGGCATGGAGCTGTAATGGCTGCTGATAACTTGGCCAAAGTAGCTCGCATAACAGAATATAAATTTCAAACTTTTTTTTTCCCAAATGAAGCATGAACTCCAAAAAGGGGGGGGGAGAACAAAAACATAGATATATATAAAAACAAAAAAAAAAAAAAAAAAAAACAAACGGAAAATACCTCATAAATAACACAGGAAATTTGAATAAGTAGATTCATTCTTCAATTCTTGCTTTTCCCAAATATCAAAGCGAGTCGTATTCGCTAGGTAAATTCCCATTCAAAGAACAACACGTGGCATGGAGCTGTAATGGCTGCTGATAAATTTGGCCAAAGTAGTCAGTACAACAGAATATAAATTTCAACTTTTTTTTTCCTCCTACCAAGCATGAACTCCAAAAAGTGGGGGAGAACAAAACATATGGATATATATAAAAACAAAAAAAAAAAAAAAAAAACAAAACGGAAAATACCTCACAGTTTAACACAGGAAATTTGAATTAAGATTCATTCTTCAATTCTTGCTTCCCAAATATCAAAGCGATTCGGCCTGCTAGGTAAATTCCCATTCAAAGAACACACAGTGGCATGGAGCTGTATCATTGCCGTTGATAACTTGGCCAAAGTAGCTTCGCAGTGTAGCATAACAGAATATAAATTTCAAACTTTTTTTTTTTCCTCCCAAATGAAGCATGAACTCCAAAAAGGGGGGGGGGGAGAACAAAAACATAGATATATATAAAAACAAAAAAAAAAAAACAAACGGAAAATACCTCACAGTTTAACACAGGAAATTTGAATTAAGACTATTCTTTCAATTCTTGCTTTTCCCAAATATCAAAGCGAGTCGGCCTGCTAGGTAAATTCCCATTCAAAGAACAAGTACGTGGCATGGAGCTGTAATGGCTGCTGATAATTTGGCCAAAGTAGCTTGCATAACAGAATATAAATTTCAAACTTTTTTTTTCCTCCTAAATGAAGCATGAACTCCAAAAGTGGGGGAGAACAAAAATATAGATATATATAAAAACAAAAAAAAAAAAAAAAAAAAAACAAACGGAAAATACCTCACAGTTTAACACAGGAAATTTGAATTAAGATTCATCTTCAATTTTTGCTTTTCCCAAATATCAAAACATCTTACCAAGCAGGGTAAATTTCTATTCAAAGAACAACACGTGGCATGGAGCTGTAATGCATGGTTGATAATCGCTCAAAGTAGTCAGCATAACAGAATATAAATTTCAACTTTTTTTTTTTCCTCCTAAATGAAGCATGAACTCCAAAAAGGGGGGGGGGAGAACAAAAACATAGATATATATAAAAACAAAAAAAAAAAAACAAATTGAAAATACTCTCATAGTTTAACACAGGAAATTTGAATTAAGATTCATTCTTCAATTTTTGCTTTTCCCAAATATCAAAGCGAGTTTGCCCACAAGTGTGTAAATTCCCATTCAAAGAACAACACGTGGTGCTGGAGCTGTAATGGCTGCTGATAACTTGGCCAAAGTAGCTTCGCATAACAGAATATAAATTTCAAACTTTTTTTTTCCTCCTAGTAAAAAATGAAGCATGAACTCCAAAAAGGGGGGGGGAGAACAAAAAAAATAGACATATATAAAAACAAAAAAAAAAAAAAAAAACAAACGAAAATTTACCTCACAGTTTAACACAGGAAACTTTGAATTAAGATTCATTCTTCAATTCTTTAAGCTTTCTCCAAACATCAGCGAGTCGGCCTGCTAGGTAAATTCTATTCAAAGAACAACACGTGGTGCATGGCTGTAATGGCTGCCACAATTTACACAAGTAGCTTCGCATAACAGAATATAAAATTTCCTAAACTTTTTTTTTTTTCCTCCTAAATGAAGCATGAACTCCAAAAAGGGGGGGGGGGAGAACAAAAACATAGATATATATAAACAAAAAAAAAAAAAAAAACAAACGGAAAACACCACAGTTTAACACAGAAATTTGAATTAAGATTCATTCTTCAATTCTTGCTTTTCCCAAATATCAAAGCGAGTCGGCCCGTTGTGTAAATTCCTATTCAAAGAACAACACGTGGCATGGAGCTGTATCGGCTGCTGATAACTTGGCCAAAGTAGCTTCGCATAACAGAATATAAATTTCAAACTTTTTTTTTTCTCCTAAATGAAGCATGAACTCCAAAAAAAGGGGGGGGGGGGAGAACAAAAAACATAGATATATATAAAAACAAAAAAAAAAAAAAAAAACAAACGGAAAATACCTCACAGTTTAATACAGAAATTTGAATTAAGATTCATTCTTTCAATTCTTGCTTTTCCCAAATATCAAAGCGAGTCGGCCTGCTAGGTAAATTCCCATTCAAAGAACAACACGTGGCATGGAGCTGTAATGGCTGCTGATAATTCTGGCCAAAGTGGTTTCACAACAGAATATAAATTTCAAACTTTTTTTTTTCCTCCTAAATGAAGTATGAACTCCAAAAGGGGGGGGGGAGAACAAAAACATATATATATATAAATAAAAAAAAAAAAAACAAACGGAAAATACCTCACAGTTTAACACAGGAAATTTGAATTAAGATTCATTCTTCAATTCTTGCTTTTCCCAAATATCAAAGCGAGTTTGCCCAAGTTAGGTAAATTTCCGTCCAAAGAACAACACGTGGCATGGAGCTGTAATGGCTGCTGATAATCTCTGTCAAAGTAGCTTCGCATAACAGAATATAAATTTCAAACTTTTTTTTTTCCTCCCAAATGAAGCATGAACTCCAAAAAGGGGGGAGAACAAACATAGATATATATAAAAACAAAAAAAAAAAAAAAAACAAACGTGAAAATACCTCACAGTTTAACACAGGAAATTTGAATTAAGATTCATTCTTCAACTTCGTTTTTCCCAAATATCAAAGCGAGTCGGCCTGCCAGGGTAAATTCCCATTCAAAGAACAACATGGCATGGAGCTGTACTTGCTGCTGGATAACTTGGCCAAAGTAGCTTGCATAACAGAATATAACTTCAAAACTTTTTTTTTCCTCCAAATGAAGCATGAACTCCAAAAAGGGGGGGGGGAGAACAAAAACATAGATATATATAAAAACAAAAAAAAAAAAACAAACGTGAAAATACTCTCACAGTTTAATACAGGAAATTTTGTAAATTAAGATTCATTTCTTCAATTCTTGCTTTTCCAAATATCAAAGCGAGTTTGGCCTGCTAGGTAAATTCCCATTCAAAGAACAACACGTGGCATGGAGCTGTAATGGCTGCTGATAACTTGGCCAAAGTAGTCAGTAAGTAACAGAATAAATATAAATTTCAAACTTTTTTTTTCCTCCAAATGAAGTACGAACTCCAAAAAGGGGGGGGGGGGAGAAATAAACATAGATATATATAAAAAAAAAAAAAAAAAAAAAAAATGAACGGAAAATACCTCACAGTTTAACACAGGAAATTTGGAATTAAGATTCATTCTTCAATTTTGCTTTTCCCCAAATATCAAAGCGTATCTGGCCCACAGGTGTAAATTTTCATTCAAAGAACAACACGAGTATGGAGCTGTGTAAATACAAGTTGATAACTTGGCCAAAGTAGCTTCGCATAACAGAATATAAATTTCAAACTTTTTTTTTTCCTCCTAAATGAAGCATGAACTCCAAAAAGGGGGGAGAACAAAAACATAGATATATATAAAAAAAAAAAAAAAAAAAAAAAAAAAAAAAACAAACGGCACAATACCTTCACAGTTTAACACAGGAAATTAACAGATTCATTCTTCAATTCTTGCTTTTCCCAAATATCAAAGCGAGTCGGCCTGCCAGGCAAATTCCCATTCAAAGAACAACACGTGGCATGGAGCTGTAATGGCTGCTGATAACTTGGCCAAAGTAGCTTTCTACACGAACATAATGAAAACTTTTTTTCCTCCCAAATGAAGCATGAACTCCAAAAAGGGGGGGGGGGGGGGAGAACAATCAAAAACATA
Organism: Ascarosepion bandense; assembly: GCA_037127315.1. Classification (NCBI taxonomy): domain Eukaryota; kingdom Metazoa; phylum Mollusca; class Cephalopoda; order Sepiida; family Sepiidae; genus Ascarosepion; species Ascarosepion bandense. Next base: position 9,705,865 of record JBBBDQ010029769.1, on the reverse strand, counting down.
GATATATATAAAAAAACAAAAAAAAAAAAAACAAACGGAAAATACCTCACAGTTTAACATATAACGAATTAAGATTCATTCTTCAATTCTTGCTTTTCAAATATCAAAGCGATTCGGCTCAGGGGTAAATTCCCATTCAAAGAACAACACGTGGCATGGAGCTGTAATGCTGCTGATAACTTGGGCTAAAGTAGCTTCGCATAACAGAATATAAATTTCAAACTTTTTTTTTTCTCCTAAATGAAGCATGAACGGGGGGGGGGGGAGAACAAAACATAGATATATATAAAAACAAAAAAAAAAAAAAAAAAAAAAACAAACGGAAAATACCTCACAGTTTAACAATATAAACTTGAATTAAGATTCATTCTTCAATTCTTATTTTTCCAAATATCAAAGCGATTCGTCAAGAAAATTCCATCCAAAGAACAACATTGTGGTATGGAGCTGTAATGGCTGCTGATAACTTGGCCAAAGTAGCTCATATACAACAGAAGACAATTCTCAAACTTTTTTTTTTTCTCCCAAATGAAGCATGAACTCCAAAAAGTGGGGGGAGAACAAAAACATAGATATATATAAAAACAAAAAAAAAAAAAAAAACAAATGAAAATACTCCTACAGTTTAACACAGGAAATTTGAATTAAGATTCATTCTTCAATTCTTGCTTTTCCAAATATCAAAGCGATTCGGCCTGCTAGGTAAATTCCCATTCAAAGAACAACACGTGGCATGGAGCTGTAATGGCTGCTGATAACTTGGGTCAAAGTAGCTTCGCATAACAGAACATAAATTTCAAACTTTTTTTTTTTCCTCCTAAATGAAGCATGAACTCCAAAAAGGGGGGGGGAGAACAAAAACATAGATATATATAAAAACAAAAAAAAAAAAAAAAAAAAAAATAAACGGAAAATACCTCACAGTTTAACACAGGAAATTTGAATTAAGATTCATTCTTCAATTCTTGCTTTTCCCAAATATCAAAGTATCTGCCTGCTAGGTAAATTCTCATTCAAAGAACAACACGTGGCATGGAGCTGTAATGGCTGCTGATAACTTGGCCAAAGTAGCTGCATAACAGAATATAAATTTCCAAACTTTTTTTTTTCTCTAAAATGAAGCATGAACTCCAAAAAGGGGAGAACAAACATAGATATATATAAAAACAAAAAAAAAAAAAAAAACAAACGGAAAATACCTCACAGTTTAACACAGGAAATTTGAATTAAGATTCATTCTTCAATTCTTGCTTTTCCCAAATATCAAAGCGAGTCGGCCTGCTAGGTAAATTCTCATTCAAAGAACAACACGTGGCATGGAGCTGTAATGGCTGCTGGATAACTTTAGCCAAAGTAGCTTCGCATAACAGAACATACCCCAAACTTTTTTTTTCTCTCCTAAACAACATGAACTCCAAAAAGGGGGGAGAACAAAAACATAGATATATATAAAAACAAAAAAAAAACAAAAAAAAAACAAACGGAAAATACCTCACAGTTTAACACAGGAAATTTGAATTAAGATTCATTTTTCAATTTTGCTTTTCCCAAATATCAAAGCGAATGGCCTGCTAGGTAAATTCCCATTCAAAGAACAACACGTGGCATGGAGCTGTAATGGCTGCTGATAACTTGGCCAAAGTAGTCACATAACAGAACATAAATTTCCAAACTTTTTTTTTTCTCCTAAATGAAGCATGAACTCCAAAAAGGGGGGGGAGAACAAAAACACAGATATATAAAAAAAAAAAAAAAAAAAAAAAAAAAAACAAACGGAAAATACCTCAGTTTAACACAGGAAATTTGAACTAAGATTCATTCTTCAATTCTTGCTTTTCCCAAATATCAAAGCGATTCGGCCTGCTAGGTAACCATTCAAAGAACAACATGGCATGGAGCTGTAATGGCTACGATAACTTGGCCAAAGTAGTCGACAACAGAATATAAATTTCCAAACTTTTTTTTTTTTCCTCCTAAATGAAGCATGAACTCCAAAAGGGGGGGGAGGAACAAAAACATAGATATATATAAAAAAAAAAAAAAAAAAAAAAAAAAACAAACGGAAAATACCTCACAGTTTAACACAGGAAATTTGAATTAAGATTCATTCTTCAATTCTTGCTTTTCCCAAATATCAAAAAGCGATTCGGCCTGCTAGGTAAATTCCCATTCAAAGAACAACACGTGGTGCATGGAGCTGCAATGGCTGAAGGATAACTTGGCCAAAGTAGCTTCTGCATAACAGAACATAAATTTCAAACTTTTTTTTCCTCCCAAATGAAGCATGAACTCCAAAAAGGGGGGAGAACAAAAAATAGTAGATATATATAAACAAAAAAAAAAAAAAAAAAAAACAAACGGAAAATACCTCACAGTTTAACACAGGAAATTTGAATTAAGATTCATTCTTCAATTCTTGCTTTTCCCAAATATCAAAGCGAGTCGGCCTGAAGGGTAAATTCTGTCCAAAGAACAACATGGCATGGAGCTGTAATGGCTGCTGATAACTTGGCCAAAGTAGCTTCTGCATAACAGAATAAATTTCAAACTTTTTTTCCTCCCAAATGAAGCATGAACTCCAAAAAGGGGGGAGAACAAAAACATAGATATATATAAAAACAAAAAAAAAAAAAAAAAAAAACAAACGGAAAATACCCCACAGTTTAACACAGGAAATTTGAATTAAGATTCATTCTTCAATTCTTGCTTTTCCCAAATATCAAAGCGATTTGGCCTGCTAGGTAAATTCCCATTCAAAGAACAACACGGCATGGGAGCTGGTAAATGTCATTGATAACTTGGCCAAAGTAGCTTCGTACAACAGAATATAAATTTCCAAACTTTTTTTTTTCCTCCTAAATGAAGCATGAACTCCAAAAAAGGGGGGGGGGAGAACAAAAACATAGATATATATAAAAACAAAAAAAAAAAAAAAAACAAACAAACGGAAAATACCTCACAGTTTAACACAGGAAATTTGAATTAAGATTCATTCTTCAATTCTTGCTTTTCCCAAATATCAAAGCGAGTCGGCCTGCTAGGTAAATTCTCATTCAAAGAACAACACGTGGCATGGAGCTGGGGGCATGGCTGATATACCACAAGTAGCTTGCACAATAATAGAATATAAATTTCAAATTTTTTTTTCCTCCTAAATGAAGCATGAACTCCAAAAAGGGGGGGAGAACAAAAACATAGATATATATAAAAACAAAAAAAAAAAAAAAAAACAAACGGAAAATACCTCACAGTTTAACACAGGAAATTTGAACCAAGATTCACTAAATTTCAAGCCCCAAATATCAAAGCGAGTTTGGCCTGCTAGGTAAATTCTATTCAAAGAACAACACGTGGTATGAGCTGTAATGTGTACAAGGATAACTTGGCCAAAGTAGCTGCATAACAGAATATAAATTTCCAAAACTTTTTTTTTTTCCCAAATGAAGCATGAACTCCAAAAAAGGGGGGAGAACAAAACATATAGATATATATAAAAACAAAAAAAAAAAAAAAAAAAAAACAAATCAGAAAATACCTCACAGTTTAACACAGGAAATTTGAATTAAGATTCATTCTTCAATTCTTGCTTTTCCCAAATATCAAAGTTGATTTGGCCTGCTAGGTAAATTCCCATTCAAAGAACAACATTGTGGCATGGAGCTGTAATGGTTGCCAGATAACCTTGGCCAAAGTAGCTTGCATAACAGAATATAAATTTCAAACTTTTTTTTCCCCCTCCCAAATGAAGCATGAACTCCAAAAAGGGGGGGGGGGGGAGAACAAAAACATAGATATATATAAAAACAAAAAAAAAAAAAAACAAACGGAAAACACCACAGTTTAACACAGGAAATTTGAATTAAGATTCATTCTTCAATTCTTGCTTTTCCCAAATATCAAAGCGATTCGGCCTTGGTTAGGTAAACCCCATTCAAAGAACAACACGTGGCATGGAGCTGTAATGGCTGCTGATAACTTGGCCAAAGCAGCTTCGCATAACAGAATATAAATTTCCAACTTTTTTTTTTTCCTCCTAAATGAAGCATGAACTCCAAAAAGGGGGGGAGAACAAACATAGATATATATAAAAACAAAAAAAAAAAAAAAAAAAAAAACAAACGGAAAACACCTCACAGTTTAACACAGGAAATTTGAATTAAGATTCATTCTTCAATTCTCTCTGCTTTTCCCAAATATCAAAGCGAGTTTGCCTGCTAGGTAAAATTCCCATTCAAAGAACAACACGTGGCATGGAGCTGTAATGGCTGCTGATAACTTGGCTAAAGTATATGTTTGTTAAACAGAATATAAATTTCAAACTTTTTTTTCCTCCCAAATGAAGAACTCCAAAAGGGGGGGGGGGGGAGAAACAAAACAACATAGATATATATAAAAACAAAAAAAAAAAAAAACAAACGGAAAATACCCTCACAGTTTAACACAGGAAAATTGAATTAAGATTCATTCTTCAATTCTTGCTTTTCCCAAATATCAAAGCGTATCTGGCCTGCTAGGTAAATTCCCATTCAAAGAAATAACACGTGGCAAGAGCTGCAGCCTGCTGATAACTTGGCCAAAGTAGCTTTAGTAATAACAGAATATAAATTTCAAACTTTTTTTTTCCTCCCAAATGAAGCATGAACTCCAAAAGGGGGGGGGAGAACAAAAATATATATATATAAAAACAAAAAAAAAAAAAAAAAAAAAGAAACGGAAAACACTTCATGAATAGGAACACAGGAAATTTGAATTAAGATTCATTCTTTCAATTCTTGCTTTTCCCAAATATCAAAGCGAGTCGGCTCATATAGGTAAATTCCCATTCAAAGAACAACACGTGGCATGGAGCTGTAATTTTTGCTGCTGACAACTTGGCCAAAGTAGCTTCGCATAACAGAATATAAATTTCCAAACTTTTTTTTTCCCTCCTAAATGAAGCACAGAACTCCAAAAAGTGTGAGAACAAAAACACAGATATATATAAAACAAAAAAAAAAAAAAAAAAAAAACAAACGGAAAATACCTCACAGTTTAACACAGGAAATTTGAATTAAGATTCATTCTTCAATTCTTGCTTTTCCCAAATATCAAAGCGAGTCGGCCTGCTAGGTAAATTCCCATTCAAAGAACAACACGTGGTATGAGCCACGTGGCTGCTGATAACTTGCCAAAGTAGCTTCGCATAACAGAATAAATATAAATTTCAAACTTTTTTTTTTTCCTCCTAAAATGAAGTACGAACTCCAAAAAGGGGGGGGGGGGAGAACAAAAACATAGATATATATAAAAACAAAAAAAAAAAAAAACAAACGGAAAATAATTTCACAGCTTAACACAGGAAATTTGAATTGAAGATTCATTCTTCAATTCTTGCTTTTCCCAAATATCAAAGCGAGTCGTGGCTCCGTTAGGTAAATTCCCATTCAAAGAACAACATGGCATGGAGCTGTAATGGCTGCTAATAACTAGCCAAAGTAGCTTCGCATAACAGAATAAATATAAATTTCAAACTTTTTTTTTTTTTCCTCCTCAAATGAAGCTGAACTCCAAAAAGGGGGGAGAACAAAAACATGATATATATAAAAAACAAAAAAAAAAAAAAAAAACAAACGGAAAATACCCTCACAGTTTAATACAGGAAATTTGAATTAAGATTCATCTTCAATTCTTGCTTTTCCCAAATATCAAAGCGAGTTTTGCCTGCTAGGTAAATTCCCATTCAAAGAACAACACGTGGCATGGAGCTGTAATGGCTGCTGATAACTTGGCCAAAGTGTTTCCGTATAACAGAATAAATATAAATTTCAAACTTTTTTTTTTCCCTCCTAAATGAAGCATGAACTCCAAAAAGGAGAAATAAAATATAGATATATATAAAAACAAAAAAAAAAAAAAAACAAACGGAAAATACCTCACAGTTTAACACAGGAAATTTGAATTAAGATTCATTCTTTCAATTCTTGCTTTTCCCAAATATCAAAGAGTTTAGCCTGCTAGGTAAATTCCCATTCAAAGAACAACACGTGGTATGGAGCTGTAATGGTTGCTGATAACTTGGCCAAAGTAGCTTCTACAACAGAACAAATATAAATTTCAAACTTTTTCCTCCCCAAATGAAGCATGAACTCCAAAAAGGGGGGGGGGGGGAGAAATAAAACATAGATATATATAAAAACAAAAAAAAAAAAAAAAAAACAAACGGAAAATACCTCACAGTTTAACACAGGAAATTTGAATTAAGATTCATTCTTCAATTGCTTTTCCCAATATCAAAGCGAGTCGGCTTCACAGGGTAAATTCTCATTCAAAGAACAACACGTGGCATGGAGCTGTAATGGCTGCTGATAACTTGGCCAAAGTAGCTTCATAACAGAATAAATATAAATTTAAACTTTTTTTTTCTCCTTAAAATGAAGCATGAACTCCAAAAAGGGGGGAGAACAAAACATAGATATATAAAAAAAAAAAAAAAAAAACAAACGGGTAACACCTCACAGTTTAACACAGGAAATTTGAATTAAGATTCATTCTTCAATTTTCTTGCTTTTCCAAATATCAAAGCGAGTCGGCCTGCTAGGTAAATTCCCATTCAAAGAACAACACGACGTGGCATGGAGCTGTGTGGAATGGCTGCTGATAACTTGGCCAAAGTAGCTTTCCGCATAACAGAATAAATATAAATTTCTGAAACTTTTTTTTTTCCTCCTAAATGTAGCTACGAACTCCAAAAAGGGGGGGGGGAGAACAAAAACATAGATATATATAAAAACAAAAAAAAAAAAAACAAACGGAAAATACCCCTACAGTTTAACACAGGAAATTGTTCACATCTGCCCTTTTCAATTTCTTGCTTTTCCCAAATATCAAAGCGAGTCGGCTCATAAAATTCCCATTCAAAGAACAACACGTGGCATGGAGCTGTAATGGCCGCTGATAACTTGGCCAAAGTGCTTCATAAACAGAATAAATATAAATTTCAAACTTTTTTTTCCTCCTAAATGAAGCATGAACTCCAAACGCACACGCCTGTAGTTTTATTTTCTTATCTTCTTCTTCATGCTGTATTTCATATTCTGATGTCTAGCAGGAAATTTTCTTCATGTTGGTTAAAGGAGAGCAGAATAAGAAGCACTCTCTTTGTTACCATTTACGCTCACAATACATAGCCTGAAGAGATTCTTTTCAGGCGGTCTGTAAGTAGTACTTTTCTTTCTTCAGAAATTTAAACTTTTGCATTTTGATTTTGTTTATGTCTATATTTTACAGATGCGGTATTGTAACTATTTACATTGTTTGAAATGTTGTTCTCCTGTTTTTGTAATATTCACGATGTTTCGGCCGCTGTACTGTCCAGCATTCTTCAGTTGATATATCTTAGAATTTCGAACTGAAACCATTATCTAGTCCACTAGGTTAGATTGTAATTCCAATGTATATCACCTGAAGAAGGTCGGAGAGTACAACGGCCAAAACTTCGTGAACATAACAATAAAGACGAGGACAACAGTCTGAAAAATGTAAATAGTTTTGTTAACGAAAGGCGCACTTTATCCACTACCAGATATTTATTGTTTATAACTATGTTTTGAAAGCATTAATTAAAAAATTAACCTGTTGCGTAATTGCTTTTGTTTTGTTAAAAAAAAAACACAACTATTAACACCAGTCTTAATGGTAAATTTGATCAGTTCAATACAGTCAAATTAGCAGCTGAGCTCAAAAATGACCTACTATCTGTTGTTAATGGGGGCAAGAAATGACTTGTTAGTAGTTTCTTTTCTTACACTTCTCACTTGTAGAACTTATTTCGGATTCCATGCTTTCGTGCCACCCTTTTTTTTTTTTAATTAAATTTCTATCGTATGTTTTACCTTTCTTTTAATGTTTTTCCATCACTTCTCATTAAAATATTCATATAATTGTTTACTCGTTGTAATCTACAGTACTCTAGTGGTATTATCGTCTTGTTTGAGGCGAACAGATAAAAAAAAACCTGCTCTCTTTTAATCGGCCGAGAAAACGTTTTTGATTTCCATCTCGATGTCTGATTCTAACTCCCAGAAAACTGAATACATGCAACTTAATGTATTCAGCTGATATGAAGTAGAAAAGTTAGATTGTATCAATTCCTAGGACTGTTGCGAAGAAATTTGATCCACTGTCTTGTGTTTGAAATATTTTCTCGCCATAATAAATCTTACACACTTATAAGTTTACCATTTCTTTTTTCATTGAATATTGCTGTCACATCTGATCTTCAAAAATTTAAATGCAATGTCTACTGTCTTATGAATACCTACTCTCTATTCTCTTCTTAACAAGGTTTTCTTTTTCTCATATTCTTTTACACTCTGTAATTCCCTGCATCTCAATGTTTTTATTGCCTTTCTCGCGATGAAATAATTAAAGAAGTCAGTCAGTCAGTTAAGTGCCATGCGCGATACACGTTTGGGCGATCATGTCTCTTTCGAGACGTGACTGACTGGGCAGAAGATTATCCCGCAGTAGGTTGCCATTGCTTTCTGCGGTAGACTGGTTGCCGACCAAGGCTATAGAACCCAATGTGTCCTGTTATTTAACCCTATAACTGGAAGGAATAGACGGATTAATACCTTTCCCAAGGGTATTTGCGCGTAAGTGAATGCAATGAATTCAACTGGAATTCGAACTCGGTTCCCCGATTTCTCGTTCCGAGCCGATATCCACTGCGCCACAACGCACATAAAGAAGTACCTCTTTAGAAAATGTTTATTCAAGTTCAAGATGGAATTTTCGCTATTTCTCTCAGATCGCTGTTTACACTAGTATTTTTCCTTATAAAGTGTTTTTAGTTGGGCAGCATTATCTACTTTGATAACCTTAGATTTTGATACGGCAAAAATAATTCAATTAGCTCATAAGTAAAGTTTTAAAGGAATTGTTTATTTATGTCAAAGGTTTCCTCTCTGATGGCTAAATTTGGGGTGGGGCAGAATCTTTGTATGCTGAGACCTCAATAGTTCGGCAGTTCTTGTGTCTACTTTCCACTGAGCTGAATCAAATCCAGCTGAATACTCCAAGGTTTTAGAATTATCTTCTCCCGAAATAAAATCTCTTTCCTTTCTACACACAATTTTAGCTTTCGTTTTCATTTCTCTTCCGCTTGTTTTTACTCCACGAAAATTGTCTCTCGCAAAACACAGTCTATGTTTTTATATCACGCTATCAGGAGACAATGTAAGCTGGCCCAAAACAGACTTCATCATTAACACACAAACACATACACGCGCATGCGCGTATACGTTCATATAGGAGCGTTGGTAAATAAAGTGTAAGCATCCACTCTTACTGTTATTTATAAATCGTACAAATCGATCAAAAGCTAATGTCAGATCGATCATAATCCTGCTTCTTTTGTTGATACAAATGGCCATCAAACATTAAATCTTCTTTCATATATGAATGATCATCACGCTGCATAAGTTTCTGATTTTATTTTTGTTGTTCAAAAGTAAATTCTTGGCTATTTACTAATTATCCTTTTATATCATTAATTCACATATATTCATTTCACCCCAAGGAAAGCACTAAAGCCACTAGGAAGCAAGGGGTTACTTAGTGTAAGAGAATATGAGAAAGACTACTATTAAAGATCGAGGAGAGTGAAAGAATAAGAATTAAGAAGACAGAATATAACGATCGAGATTGTATTTAAATCAAAATTGAATGGGAAGCAAGGAACCGGAAGAGTGTTTCGCAAACGAGAAAAGTGCAATAAAAGAAACTGTTAACATAAAACTTACGGTCATATCAATCCATTTTATCTGTAAAATGATGAGACCCTGCTAGTCAGTCAGTTAAGTGCCATACGTGATACACGATTGGGCGATCATGTCTCGAAAGAGACATGACTGACTTGGCAGAAGATTATCCCGCAGTAGGTTGCCATTGCTTTTTGCGGAAGACTGGTTGACGACCAAGGCTATAGAACCCAATCTGTTCTATTATTTGACCCATAACTGGAGAGAAGAGACGGATTAATACCTTTTCCAAGGGTAAGTGAATGTGATGAATTTAACTGGAATTAGTAAGTGAATGCAATGAATTTAACTGGAATTCGAATTCATTTCATTCACTTACTCACAAATACCCTTGGAAAAGGTATTAATCCGTCTCTTTCCTCCAGTTATGGGTCAAATAATAGGACAGATTGGGTTCTATAGCCTTAAATTCTTAAAATCTATGTAACGAAGCGGAAAGTTCATTAGAAGAATTACCATGAAAGTATTTATTGAAAAGTCAAAAATAAGCAACCTTACGACAGTAGGAAAGGAACTGAATCCGAGCTACCAGGTCAGGACCAGCAACATTCCGGAAGAATTTCTTTGGATTTTATCAACAATCTCTAGATATATAGCACGACCATCCGAACAGATGTAACAGCAATAACCAAATCAAGAACGACTGGTAGATTTATAAATATGTAAGATAGATTCTGACGAAAACAATTGTCTAGTATGACATAGTAATGCAACATTCATAGCTGAAGAATTAGCAGTTGGTTCACTATAATCTTTACATTTCATGTCACTCGCTAGAAAGTTAGCACAAGGCATGCGATTATAAACTAAAACGGGTTCTCCTAAATGAGTAAAATAGTGCAGTTTGTTTTTTTGAGGCGTTAAAGTGAAAAGGTCACTACTTGCCCCATTTAACAACTGATTCAAGTTAATTTTTTAGATCGGCTACTAATTTAAAATTTCGATCAGACTTACTAAATTAAGTAAATAGTTGCGTCATCAGCAGAGATACCGAGGTTGAGAACTGATGACACCAGAAAGATCATTTATAAAAATGTATGAAAGTGTCACTCGTTGTTTCTTCTTAATTCCCTTCCTTTAATATCTTGTGAATGTAAAAATTCCCAAATTTTGCGGTTTACTCTCGCATTGATAAAAAATATGCCGAGTTTGACAAAGCAGACCTTGCTGCCGAGCTTGGAAACCATCACAGACAATCGCTCCTACCCCCATTAGCATAGATCAGGCTAGTCTCCTTGAAAGCAAAACACTGCGCCTCCTCGGATTAACTCTCACAACAGACCTCAAGTGGAATAACTACATAGAATCCATAGCTAAATCTGCTGCTGAGAAAGTCGGTTCTCTGTGTAGAGCCAGGAAGTTTTTCCCGTCTGAAACGATCCTGCATCTATATAAATCTACCATCCGCCCGTGAATTGAATATTGCTGCCATATCTGGTCGGGTGCTCCTGCTATTCACCGAAGTGTCCTTGACAAAATCCAACGGAGGATCTGTAATGTGATCGATACCGACTTGGAAGCTCAGATACTTTCTTACCGGCGCAATGTAGCTTCCCTGTGTCTCTTCTACAAATACTTTCACGGCTTCTGCTCGGAGGAACTTGGCTCACTGGTGCTCCCTATATACGAATTTACTCGTGCTACAAGATTAGCAACTAGGTCCCACACTTTTACTGTGAAACCAAGAAAATGTAAACGGAAAATCTACTTCATCAGCTTCTTTTCTCGCACTTGCCGCCTGTGGAATTCCCTTCCATTTACTTGTTTCCCTGACAGCTACAATCTCTAAAGATTTAAATGTATAGTCATCTCCTATCTCACTAACCTGCATCCTCTTTCCCATTCTTCTTTCTCCGTCCACTCCACTCTCATCAGTATTCTCATCCTTCTCTTATCCACTTCCTGACACCCCTTATAACCTGTCACTCTTTCTCATAACTTTCCTTCTACGTAACCCCCTGCAAAACAGTGGCAGTAAAATGCCTTGCTTGGGGCGATATGATTATAAAAAGAAATTTCTATACTATTATAATGTGGATATAAAGTGTGGGATCAATTCTGCATTGCAAGCAATATATAAACTGATTCCTCACTTTATGGACGTAGTCATCCTTCTCTTACCCATTTCCAGATACCCCTATAACCTGCTCTTCTTTCTCATAACTTTCCTCCTATGTAGCCACCTGCAAAACAGTGGCAGTAAAATGCCTTGCTTGGGGCGATATGATTATTAAAAAAAAATCTCTTTAATCATGTTGTCACAGGAAGCTGTTTATTTTTTATATTATTTTCTTTTTGTTCCTATTTCACTTAAACCTTTCCTGTTGCTTATATGTTTTTTTCATCGTATTTTCAGCATTTGTCGGTGGAACCACACGTTCGTATCTTTGAGTCTCTTCTTCATTTGTGAAGAGATTGTCCAACACACACTACCATATGAGATATTATATATACATAGATATTATATATACATAGATATTATATATATTACATAGCTGTTCAGCAAATTTAGCTTTGTTTCTAAAGATTTTTTCTTATCTCTAATAATCTAATTAATTTCTTAAAGACATCATTCGCTATTTCAATGCGATATCACATTTTTATATCACACTTTCTCTTATCTGTTACTATATTACATAGATCATTAAATTTCTGTTTATGATGTTGGCGTAATTTCTGTCTGATGTATGGGATAAAGAGTTTATATTTGGACTATTGTCGCTATCTTTGTTGTTGTTATCACAACGTTTTGGCCGTTACGCTCTCTAGCCTTACTCAGGTGTATATTGATCTGTATAACATACAAGGAAATCTGAACTGAACCCTTTATTTAATCTAAAGAGGTAGACTGTTCTCATTTCACTGCCCTTGTCTAGGAATATCTTGTCTACTTATCTTTAGTACTACCCAGTCCTGAGTTCGAATTCCAATTGAATTCCTTGAATTCACTTCCGCGCAAATACTCTTAGGAAAGGTATTAATCCATCTCTTCCCTCTAGTTATGGATTAACAGGACAGATTGGGTTCTATAGCCTTGGTTGGCAATCAGTCTACCACAGAAGTAATAGCAACCTATTGCGGGATACTCTTCTGCCTAATCACTCATGTCTCTTTTGAGACATGATCGTCCAAAACGTGTATCACGTATGACACGTAACGTATTGACTTATTGTAACAACGCCTTACCAACTGATTTGTTATGGTAGTTGTTGAAATACCTTATATAGCATTTGCTTGTGAAGCATTCGACGACTAATCAGTAAGACTGTCACAACTCCCTCGAAGAAGTGTTGCGAGTTCTAGTCTCGTTGGAGGTTTAATCTTTTATATTTTCATCAAGAGGCATAATCACCCAAGCGTGTATCACGTATGATACTTAACTGATTGACTGACCTCTCTATACTTTAACTTACACTTTGCTAACAACAATGCATTCAGTCCTCTGGAACACAACCATGGGTTTGTTTCTTTTAAAATTTTTAATGGGTTGTGTCAGAGTTCTTTTCTGAGTTCACCATCAACGCAGTGCCATTTGTATCTTTGTTAAGATTATATCTGCAAATAAGAGATACTGGTAAGTTTTACTAGTTTTCATGTGATAGTCTTGGTTAAACAAATTCACTGAGAAAGTGCATCCTTGTCTTATTCAAATTTCTATCTTTGCGTATTAACAGATCGCAGTCATCATGATGAGAGTCTGCTTTTTGTAAAGGCTAAAGGTTATAATATTCTTCCATATAAATCGTATTTGTCTTTGTGTTGTATTTTTAAAATATTTTTTGTAATTTAAACTACATAATTATATGTCATATTTATTATTTGTATTACTCACGCTGATCGTATTCTAATCATATAGATAGACTTTTTAGGTCCGGTATCCTAAAAATGGTTAGATTGTCTTGCCTTTGTTCTAATTCTCATTAGAAAATTATTCATTCGAATAAGCTATATTCATCGAACCTTAACGATAAATTTAGTCATGTGACACATTGAGTGATTTTTTCAAAGAACTTTCACCTGCATTTGCACCTGGCTATTCTTTTGGTAGGGTGATGAATACTGATGCATGGAGGTATTCCTGTCTTATATCTAATTTAAATGTAATGTTATCCAGCCCAAAATTGTCGAAGGCTGGTAGCATACCTCATACACTCTTATCTGGTCTTGATGCTTTATTTCTTTACATCAATACCGATCTGAAATCAAATTTCAATATTACATGTTAGAGTGTGTCCACGTGTTTTTCGTTTTTGTCATTGAAGAATACTTGGTGCCATATGTTATCAAAAACGTTTGGTAATTTGGGAGACACCTGTAATCAAGGATTAAGCAGCGAACTTGGAGCCATTATGCCTTTATCTATGTTCCGTGTTCTTTCAGGAAAAGGGCGATCATGGCCCTCTACTTCGTATATTAGGTAACACTTAACTATGTTTGTCTCACACTTCAGCCAACCATTTAAAACAGGCGCTTTAGGTAGGATACTAGCTGCTTCTCTCTGTTTCTCTAGACTTCAATATGTCATGTGAGCATTAAACATTTTAGTGATTTTCCAATAATTTTTTGTCATTATGTATCTTAGAAAATTTCTGATTCTAAGTATATAGCACCATTTTATTTCCATTTTGCTCAAAGCTGCTTATATACTAGCAAGTTCCGTCAATGATATTATGAGCATCCTTCTGTAAAACTATATTTCTGAAAATATCTGTTGCCGCAAGTCTCGTTTTAATCTGTGAGGATATTGTCTGGTATTCCCTTCCCTACAGGAAAACTGATATTTACTAAGAATTCAGAAATAATTTCTGCTTTCTTATGAAATTTTCATATTCTTAATAAATTAATTACAAAATATATTTATATATTCCAAAGGGCCTTCGCATTTCGGTGTCAAAATTCAGTTAGTTTAGACATTTAAATTTTTGTATTTGCTTGATTCGATGGAAGATATGAATATAATTATTTTTTTTTCGATTTTAATTACTCACTAAAATTCAATGTTCGAATCTTGTCCTGTCTCTCGCTAACAACCATAGATTAAGCCTTCTTAAAATTGATAGTCATAACATCTCACTTTACTTAACTACCTCTAATTCGACGTTCACATTGTTGTTATGTTTCTTTCGCTGACAACCATAGATTATATCTTCTTACAATTGATGGTCATTTCATCTCACTTTGTTTAAATACCCCCAATTCGAAGTTTGCATCTTGTCCTGTTTCATTTGGTAAGAACAATAGATTATGCCTTCTTACAAGTGATGGTCATTTCATCTCACTTTGTTCAACTACCTCCAATTCGACGTTTGCATCTTGTCCTGTTTCATTTGGTAACAACCATAGATTCTGTCATCTTACAATAGATGATAATTTCATCTCACTTTGTTTAGCTAACTTCAATTCGAGGTTTGCATCTTGTGCTGTTTCATTTGGTAACAACTATAGATTACGTCTTCTTACAATTGATGGTCATTTCATCTAACTTTGTTTAGCTACCTCCAATTCGAAGTTTAAATCTTGTCCTGTTTCATTTGGTAAGAACCATAGATCATGCCTTCTTGCAAGTGATGGTCATGTCATCTCACTTTGTTTAACTACCTCCAATTCGAAGTTTGCATCTTGTCCTGTTTCATTTGGTAACAACGATAGATTATGTCATCTTACAATAGATGGTCATTTCATCTCACTTTGTTTAGCTACCTCTAATTCAAAGTTTGCATCATGTGCTGTTTCATTTGGTAACAACCATAGATTATGCCTTCTTAGAATTGATGGTCATTACATCTCACTTTGTTTAGCTACCTCCAATTCGAAGTTTGCATCTTGTCCTGTTTAATTTGGTAAGAAACATAGATTATGTCTTCTTACAATTGATGGTGATTTCATCTCACTTTGTTTAGCTACCTCCAATTCAAAGTTTGTATCTTGTCCTGTTTCATTTGGAAACAACCATAGATTATGTCTTCTTACAATTACTGGTCATTTAATCTCACTTTGTTTAACAACCTCCAATTCGAAGTTTGTATCTTGTCCTGTTTCATTTGGTAAGAACCATAGATTATGTCTTCTTACAATTGATGGTCATTTCATCTCACTTTTTAGCTTCCTCCAATTCGATGTTTGCATCCTGTTCTGACTAATTTGGTAAGAACCAATGATTATGTCTTCTTACAATCATTGTCATTTCATCTCACTTTGTTTAACTACCTCCAATTCGAAGTTTGCATCTTGTCATATTTCATTTGGTAACAACCATAGATTATCTCTTTTTATAATTGATGGTGATTTCATCTCACTTTGTTTAGCTACCTCCAAGTCGAAGTTTGCATCTTCTCCTGATTCATTTGGTAACAACCATAGATTATGTCTTCATACAATTGATGGTTATTTCATCTCACTTTGTTTAGCTACCTCCAATTCGAAGTTTGCATCTTGTCCTGATTCACTTGGTAACAACCATTGATTATGTCTTTTCACAATTGATGGTCATTTCATCTCACTTTGTTTAGCTACCTCCAATTCGAAGTTTGCATCTTGTCCTGTTTCATTTGGTAAGAACCATAGATTATGCCTTCTTACAATTGATGGTCATTTCATCTCACTTTGTTTAGCTACCTCCAATTCGATATTTGCATCTTGTTCTGTCTAATTTGGTAACAACCATAGGTTATATCTTCTTACAATCATTGTCATTTCATCTCACTTTGTTTAACTACCTCCAATTCGAAGTTTCCATCTTGTCCTGTTTCATTTGGTAACAACTATAGATTATGTATTCTTACAATTGATGGTCATTTCATCACACTTTGTTTAGCTACCTCCAGTTCGATGTTTGTATCTTGTCCTGTTTCATTTGATAACAACCATAGATTATATCTTCTTACAATTGATGGTCATTTCATCTCACTTTGTTTAGCTACCTCCAATTCGAAGTTTGCATCTTGTCCTGTTTCATTTGGTAAGAAACATAGATTATATCTTCTTACAATTGATGGTCATTTCATCTCACTTTGTTTAGCTACCTCCAATTCGAAGTTTGCATCTTGTCCTGTTTCATTTGATAAGAGCCATAGTTTATGTCTTAATACAATTGATAGTGCTTTCATTTCGCTTTGCATTATTATCTCTAATTCGAAGTTCGCTTGGTCTTTTTTTACTTGCTAAACAATATACATTCTGTCTTCTTACAATTTATGATTAATCTTTTTCAAGGACTTGCTGCATTTTTATTTTGTGTCTTCCATCCCAGCGAAAATGCATCCTGATTTGAGTTTCCTGGCTGTATTGGCTGCCATTGCGAGACGCCGCATCATCACTTTTCTATTTTTGTGCAATTGCTCAAATAATTTTCTTGACTATAATTAACTCCCTATTATTTCACGTCTCGTATTCCATCAGAACGTACATGATGATGTCCTTTCAAAATTTCCTCTTTGCAAGCCTTTTTGCTAAACCTCTGCCTTCTTCATGCTTGCTGCATCCTTTTTCTCACATCTTCGATCTTCCCTGTGAAGATGAAGTTGTCCAAACCCGCCTTCCATTTTATGCGTCCAAAGAAATTTCAGATTCTATGTATGAATGTCATTTTTATTTTCATTTTCTCCCAGTTTCATGTTGCATACTAGCTCAGTTCATGGAATGCTCAGTATCCTGCTGTAGAACCGCATTAGGTTGCCTCCTGTTTTTTTTCATCTGTTGAAAGATTGTCCGGTATTCTCTGCTATGCAAAAGGATTGATATTATGGAGCAGTTCAGCAGTCTTTTTCCTGTTATTAGATGAACCCCTAAATTTAAGGGAAGAATGATTTTATTATTTACACTATTCGGACTTTTTAAAATCTTTATTGCCATGTTTACGACGTTTTGGCCATTGTAATCTCTGGCCTTCTTCAGGTGCTAGGAATCTTTAAAACCAAAATCTTTATTTCAGTTACTGGTCTATATAATTCTCATTCCATGTGCGATGCCACTTCCAGATGCCATGTAATTATCTGTCATTGAAGACAAATGACCCAGCAAATATAGGCGTTAGTTAGATCTATTAATTTGACCCAAAGAGTAGTGAGTTCAGTACCTGTGTAGAGCAGTGGTGAACACAAGGGGAGACACAGCGGTAACGGCCAAGAGAGAGAAATTTCAAATTTCGGCTGAAAATGAATTGCAGACAGATATAGACATCGGTTACATTGTTACAATTTAAATCGTTTGGCATTTTGTAAAAAAATGGTGAAATCACATACACAAACAGAAAAAATATTCATTAAACGTAAAGTGAAGGATATTAAAAAAACATAAAACGAAGATATAATTTTATAAGATTTAATATAATAAATTGGAAAATAAAATAAAATAAATTAAAATTAAAATTAAAAAAAAATGAATGAAATTAAAGTTATTATTAAATTAAAATGAACTAACATAATAAAAGAAATAAATAAAATAATTTAAAAAATAAAAATAAAATAAAATATATAACAAAATAATAACAAATAATAATAAAATATTAATAAATAAGTAAGTAATAATAATAAGTACAAAAATAAAAACAGCAATAAATATTAACAAATAAATAAAAATGTCGATAAATATAAGCGAATACGTGGTTAAATAAAGGGCAATAAAAATACTTAAGCCAATAAATACATCCCAATTTGTAATAGAAAATAAAAATAAAATAACACAAGAAGAGAGATCATTTAATTAAAGTAAATTATCAGAATAGTAAGATTTTATCCTGTAAAATGTTTACAGTTGCTATAGTTTCAGACCTTAGATTTTAATGTTTCAAGCCTTAGATATTAATTATTTTCTTGGTTATTAGTCACACACACACACACACACACACACACACACACACACACACACACACACACATATATATATATATATATCCAGTGGAAGAGGATCCAAAACTTCACGATTTTGGGTCCCTGGCATTTAATTTTTATATAAACAGTGCTCAATACAATAAATATTGTAGAGCTTAATATAATCATATAATTATGAGCTAAATGTATATTGCGACACGGAAATTTTTATGTTTCGAAATAGATCCTCGTCACCAGGCAAAGTTGGATGTTGCTTGTGAAAATGATTCACATTTAAATACAGAAAACCATCGGTTAAATTCTATCTCGAAACATCAAAATTTCCGTATAGCAATGTACATTTAATTCATAATTATATGATTATATATATATATATATATATATATATATATATATATATATATATATACATATAATAAATGTAATCGTTTAGCTTTCAATTAAAAATAGAATTAAACTTTCAAAACTTTTTATTTTTAAAAATCAATTTAAAATTTTGATATCGAAAAATAAATCTATATTGAAAATAAAAATAGTGGCTGTTCCAACGAGAGAAATTGGTATAGAAGAAAAATGTGCGTGAACGTTTTGTTTAAAGTGTACAGGTTTTGTTATTAATATTACTTGCTTTTTGTATAATGTATTAAGTGTCAATAATGATATTTGTGTCGCGACACGTGTTTCGAAACTAAAGTTATTTCTCTCCAATAAACCGAATAAACCTGTGTCTTTACATATCGAGATCCGTTTGCCTTTCTGACAAAAATACTCTGTATATATAAAGTGGTCGGTGAGCAGGTCAGAAAGTTCATATGCGTGCATATTTGTTTGTTTGTTATTTTTCCCACTCGCTCGTTAAATCTCTTCCGTTTTGGGAATTATTTACCACTTGCTGGCCAGATTTTTTACACTGACTTGCAAAATTTGATTTCGTCTTTTTCTTTTCTTCAAAATTGTTTTCAGCGATTTTGATTCAAATGTGCGGGTCATCAAGTAGAAATTTGATTTATTCTACGGGTCATCTTTTTTTTTTTTAACTTTTTTTTTTTAACTTTTTTTTGCGTTTGAATCAAGTGTGTCTGTGTGCGTGTGTATCATGTTGTTTTGTTGAGGGAAGTATTGTATTTTTTATAAATGTTTCTTCTTGCATCATGAAAGCTAAATTATTAAATTTACTATTTTCACTAAGCAAAATACTCGGGTGTATTTCAAACAGAAGTTATATTAATTGGAATCTAAAATGTTGAGATTTTTTAAAGTTTTCAATTTTTCGGCTTTTTTTGAGCGAACAACACATACGTAAATCAAATTAATTCTCGGTTTTAAGAATCTTGCAAAAATAAAATATACACCTCTCACTCGTTACTTTTTGAAAATAATCAAATTTAAAGTTAAATTAATCTGATTTGAAACAAATATGTTTATGGAATGAAATTTACAATAAAATTATTTTTTAATCTTATTGACCTTTAAAATAAACGATGACAGCACCTATCAATTAATCTGTACGTACGGTGAACAAAAATTGACACAATCCAGTTAAGCATTTCGTAAGGAGAACAGCCCTTAAAACATGTGACCTTTTAATGATATATCTCTTATAATTGTCCATATAAAAGAAAATGTGGAGTTTAACATAATGAAAAAATTAGAAATTGTTTAAAAATTTTAAATTTTAAATGATTTGTATAAATAATAAAGTCTATTTTCAATGAAGACACTCGGTAACTGGAAAAAATTAAAAAAGTTGTTTGAAACTTTAATTAGCAAAGAAAAATGCAAACAATTCTTATAAAAATTCATTATTCATGGCAATCTTTTTCTTCTTTAAAATATGATATCCTAAAATTATATTATTCATAAAATCAATTAAAATATTCTCTGCATTAAAAATAACATAGTTTTAGTGCATTTTTTATTTTACTATTCAGAGCAGATTTTCGAAAAAATGGTCCGTAATTCAAAACAATTAGATGATTTACATTCTCCAGTGAGTCCTGCATTTAACTAATAAATAAAAATTGGTGTAGATAATGTATTTCTAGAAGGTTTAAGTAATTAATTGAAATGGGGTGAACAGATGTGAGAAAAATTACCAAGATTTTCTAAAACTAATAATTTCATAAATAATTTAATTTATTTGTGATTAAGTTCTGTTAGTTTTATTAAAACAGGACAATTAGTTGATTTTTGCAAGAATTTTCAAATTAATGTCTTTTAACGCCATAAAACGACTT